>JADNSB010000005.1:353615-370500 GCA_019695575.1 Angomonas ambiguus | reverse complement strand
CTTCGCGCAGCTCCTCGACTTCCGCCTTCGCAGCGTCGCGCTCGGCACGTGCAGCCTCCACTTCGTCTCTGAGCTGCTCGTTATCCTCCTGTGCTGCTTGCAACGCGCGCTCCTTGTCCATCAGTTGTGTCGCACGCTCCTCTTCAACGGCGCTCAGGCGGCCAGTCAGCTCGTCCTCGCGCAGCGCACGGCTTCGGCACTCCTCACGTGCAGCATCGGCTCCACGCTTCGGGTTGTGACGGTTCTCATACGCTCTCTTCATGCCGGGGTAGTCGTACTCCGCCAGTCGGCGGCCAATCTCCTCACTGTCCACATCCGCATTGTGCCGGACCTTCAGGTCCACGTGCAAACTTCCCAGGGTAAACACAACGTCAAACACATCCTCAAGACCAACGTGCGCCGCACGGCTCGCGTCCGCACAGAAAGTGCTCTGAAGCTCCTCAGGCTTTTCCGTCACAAGCACTCCCCAGTCATCTCCGTCCAACACAACGTGGTGGCTCGACACAGTTGTCGGTTTGCTCTCATCGCAGTTATTGCGTCTCTCGTCATACCATCGCAGCTCCTCGCATTCCTCCACGGCAGCATCCAGATCACGTTTAACCGCGTCGCACTCCTCCTGGACAGCCTCCAGCTCCTGCTTCGCGCCGTCACGGGCCGCCTTCGTCTCCTCGACCTCTTCGCGCAGCTCCTCGACTTCCGCCTTAGCAGCGTCGCGCTCCTCCTGGACAGCCTCCAGCTCCTGCTTCGCGCCGTCACGGGCCGCCTTCGTCTCCTCGACCTCTTCGCGCAGCTCCTCGACTTCCGCCTTAGCAGCGTCGCACTCCTCCTGGACAGCCTCCAGCTCCTGCTTCGCGCCGTCACGGGCCGCCTTCGTCTCCTCGACCTCTTCGCGCAGCTCCTCGACTTCCGCCTTCGCAGCGAGTAGTTCTTCATGCAAGTTGTTAGCAGGAGCACCGTTTGGAATGAAAGTAGTGTCACGGTCGTTCTTTTCTGCGGTGGGGGTTGAGGTTTCCATGTTGTTCGTATAAGCTTGTGATGTCAGGTCTACTTGTTCCTGAAGGGCTTCTTTTTCCTTCGTGAGTTGTTCTATAGTTTCCATCGCGGTGTTCAGTTCTTCTTTGAGGGCCTGAAAGCGTTGTTGAAGTTGCTGGTATTCCTGGTCGCGGTCCGTGTCTGGGGCGGTGAAGTTGGTAGGATAGTGTAGCTGATAGTCGTGGAGTGGAAGGTCATGAACACCCCTTATATAATCTTCATCGACTTCTACGTCTTCTGAGAGAATTCGTCTTCCGTGTAAAGCGGAGGAACGTACTGAATTGTTGTCAGAAGTGTGAGTTTGTAGCTGCTTGTTGAGTTCTTCATTCTCCTGTTCGAATGCCTCCGTGGACAATTGCTGTTTCGCCAAACGTTTACGAAGCCTTCTGTTATCGCTCTGCTGTTGTGCTAACTGTGCGGATAAAAGTTTATTCTCTTTCTCCAGTTCATCGATTCGGTTTTCATCTTCCGCTACTTGTTCGACCAGTGCCTTATTCTCCTTCATCGCCTGTTCGAGTGCCTCATGGAGAGAGGTGGGGTCAGTTTCCCGGGGAGTGTTGGGGGAATTGCGATCCGTCGACCCTTCCGAGTTAGGCACTTCAAAAGAGGTGGAACTAAGAAGTTTGGAACGGGGTGATTGGTGCATCGCCTCGTCGCCTCTGTGGGTGGTAGGAGAGCCCCCTGCGGTGTAGTGATTAAGGGAGGGGGAGGTCGTCCGGTGGAGGTCGTTGCTCCGGGCAGAGGTCGTTCGGGTTTCTATTGTGGAGCGTCTGGGTTTAGAAGACATTGCCTACTATACCTCTTTATATAGATATAGATATATTGATATAAAGGTGTATATTGTATGATTTCTGTCTATTGGAGTTTTAAATAAATTTTTAACGATGATTATTATGGTTGTAAATATGCCTTAGGTTTTGGAGATACACAGATACAATCAATAATATTTTTTAGGTGGAGCTGCTTTCTTCTTCTTTCACTTTTCTTGTACGAAAAAAAAGTGTAATGTAACACCAAACTTTAACAATGATTATTATTACTGATGGGGAACGGTGTGCACAGTTATTCGAATACTTACAGAAGAATAAACAATGCCTTACAAAAATAAGCTTTACTTTTCTTTTTTTTTTCTTGCTAATCCTTTACGATTTTTCACACACACTCACTGATGTGACAGATCGCAAATAATAATAATTAATATGCTAATAATTAATAACCGTAAAAAAAAAAAAAAGTAGTATTGACGAGATGATCCAAAATGAAAAAATAAAAAACAGATGAAAGTTTACAGAAAAAAAAAAAGAAAAATATACAATTAAATAAAAAAAAAGTGCCTAAATATAATAAATAAAAAAAAAAATCTTCTTTTAACAAAAGAAAGCAGAGAGAAAGAGAAAAAAAAAAAATTATTCAAAAGAGAAGCAAAAAAAAAAAACATCAGTCCCATAATTTTTATTTTATTATTATTTGTCTGAACACATCACTAGTTATGATACGTCATTTATCCTTACTCGATGTCATCCTTCACAGTACCCCCTCCCCCCCTTATATAGAAAACGAAAGAGGGAAAAGAGAAAAGGAACCTTCACCAATACAACCACAAATAGGCAGGATGGATTTACATAACCCTCCTCCTCCTTATTATTATTATTATTATTATTATTCCCGTCTGTGGGTATAATCGTCTTATAATTCTGCAGGGTGGTGAGCAGCGAATACGGAAAATGGTTTAAAATCCTCCATTAATGGATTATACCCACTCTTGGTCGTAAACAACGAAGTCTTGTCCCCTCCATGCACCTTCCAGAACTGCGGATGGGTCATGCAGGAAATTTCCTTTTCCTTTCCACAGATCTGTCGATACACCGTCTCTAGATGCTCGAAATCGGTAGGAAAACACAAGTCCACCATCCCCGCATTCGAGTGAAAGGTATCGGCGGGCCGGCGGAGGTACACCTGTTTCGCGATTCTCACCTTGGACTGGACGACAGGGGCGTTGATACCGGGGAGCGCTTGCCTCACCGAGTTCCAATCTGCTAAAAGAAGATGATGACGGGGGAAGTACTGAGACAGTACCTCGAGGAATAACATTTGAACGGTGGGAACGAAGGCGGTGTTGAGAGGACTGTGAATGTAATACATCTTTGTGATAGACTTGGTCCAGGAATCCCACATCTCGGGTTCTAGTAAATGTTTGCTCGCTGGGTCTAGAGTTTCCCTACCCCCCGTAATACTCAGCACCTTCAAGTTGTGGTAGGTCTCCTCCTGCATCCAGTTAAGATAACGAAGGTAGCGCAGTATGACGGGGTCCTTCAGTGGCAAGTAGCGCTCGATCGCCGTACTAAGATTGTCGGTTTGCTTAAAATTAAACCACTGCTCGCTACAGACACCGTTGTGATCCCATATAATGCAGTCATGCGGCATACCAGACAGTAGCTCAATCCCAAACACCACACACCGCCGCAGCTCCACTAGTCTCCAGTTCAATATACTCACGTGGTGGACCTTCACCTTGTGATAGTGGTGAATCAATTTATTACGGAGGGACTGAATAAGATAAGGACTCTGTTCGATGACGTGGTACTCCACGCGTTCATACACCGCAGGGAACTGCTCGGCGAGGTAGTTGAGAATACTCACCGCCAGTGCCCCGGTACCCGCCCCTACATCGTACACCACTAACGGCTCCCGTGGGTCAAACTTACTGCGGTAGGTGGAGACGAGGTAGTCCGCCAGCACCCACCCGTAATACGGCTGAAACATCTGTGTCGGTGTCACAAAAGCGGGCGTCTGTTCGTGTATCTTGGTGATGTATCGTTCATAGTCGTGCTGACTGCGAAGGGAGCCGTATGGGATGGGATCGAAGTACCCCGTCATCATCAACTGACGGTACTTGCGGAACAGCTTGGGGTAGTAGCCCCACTTCATGTGGTAGAGTCCAAAGTGTACCATGTCACGGTAAATCAACTGACTGCCGAGTGTTTCGTGGTCGTTGAGAGCCCCACCCTCAAAGACAATCAAGTCCTCAAACAGCTTCTTCTGCCGTGCCAGCCGTCGGTCCTCCAGCTCCACCGCTATCTCGTTCAAATACTCCGACGAGGTAACGTCCCCTCTCTGTGAGGAGATAATACTGGGAATACCGGTGTCAGAGGAGTAGCGGCTCTCTAGCGAGTGTACCGCCCCGTCCACCGCCGCCCCCACCGGTATCATGGTATCCCTCTGACCCTGCAAAGCGTTGGTGGGTTTCCCCTCCGCCCCCTCCTCCTTGCTATCCTGACGACTCCCTTCGCTGGAGGAGGGGGCTGAACTCTTGGAGTGTAGGCCACGACTAAACCCCACACAAGGCCCCATTAAGCGAGACAGGCGGCAGTGAGGCCGGAGTAGCCCAGCGATTGGTGTACTGGACCACAGCATACAACAGAACCTATCCCAGTGATCAAACTTCTTCAGTAGAGGAGAGAGAGAAAGAGAGTATAACACGCAGAAATGATGTGTGTTGTGGTTGGGCCAATAGGCAAATCCACGTTGGGGAGAGGTGACAACTAAAAGGATTTAAAAAAGAAAAAACATATTAATGTTATGGTCTGTATATTCTAACAGTTAAGTGAAAATGTTTTCTTGTTTTGTACTTTTTTTTTCTGTAAAAAAAAAGGTATTCTCTTTCACTCCAGATTTTACTACCTTCCACTGATAAATTACATTAGTATATAGAATTGATTTACAGTAGTGTAACTCGGTCACAGAACAAAGAAACAAAAAAAGTGAAAATGAAAATGAGAATGAAAATGAAGAAAAGGGGGGAGATAAAAAAAAAAACCCAAGCTATGAACCGCTTTAAATTATGTGTTATATTATTCTATATATTATTCTAATTAGTATTACAATACGGTTATTTAGTTTTTTCTCTTTTAGCCCCCCCCCCTCTCCTTCGATGTCGTCTTTATTTTTATTATTATTATCATTCTTATTATTATTATTATTATTATTATTTAAAAACTATTTCTCACTAATTATCCTTCCTACACCGGTTCATGATGTTCACTAGTATCAGAACCGGAATCCGAGGTTGGGTTCTTGCTGGAAAAGTTCTGCTGAGGGGCCACGTTGCCACCTTCTACTACCACACCGCTATTATTGTTATTATCATTATCATTGTTATTGTTGTTGGCATTCTTCTTGGAATACTTTTTAAAGTCTCTCCGTTTCTTTAAAGCGCAGCAACCTTCCTTCTGGGGCTCCCCGTGGTACTCCCCTCTCTCCTTCAACTTCTTTCGCTTATTGACAATGTGAGCATAGGTGGTCTCGTGGCAGTAGAAGCGGAGGTAGATGTGAAACACAATCAACTTGGTTAAGCCACAAGCCCCCAATCCAGCGAGAAAAAGCGCTACAAAATTAAATACAATGATGGCAGGGAATGCGTTAGAAGGGCTCCAGTAGGCGCGGTACATCATATTCTCCACCTTGAATTTATCTATATCTTTCAGGGCGACAATAATGGTGTAGAAGCTCCACGCTACCACCCACACACACCCCACCAGCGCATTCCCCATGAAGTAACCAAAAAGATAGTAATTCTTATCCCCCACACAACTATTTAGCCAGCGACAGTGGTGGTCGAAGCCTGGCACACACTTATCGCACGTGCTGCAGTGCTTACAGCCCTCTACCACAAACCGGCGACAGAACACACACGGCTCGAACCCCTCTGGCGCACAGTCATCCTCCAACTCCTCCTGTGGAAGCCGTGGGACATCCTTCTTGAAGACGGCGTCGTCTTCCTGCGGGTACAGCTCTAGTATCACTTTAGAAATGACCACCCCACCCAGCACCACAGCGCCAATCACTACGACTACTATAAAAAGAGCGCCCTTCATGAAAGGGATTTGAATCATAAAGTGTAGGATGGCTAGGCCGAAGATGCCTGCCCAGGCCCCTATTTGCAGCACGTCGGGTGGCATCTCATAGCCATGGTGCCGTGGACGTACGGGGTCACCGTAGATGTCCTCCCACTCTCCTTTTTTATTCTCTATATCACAACACTTGAACATTCTTCTTCTTTATTATTATTATTATTATTATTATTATTATTATTTATTTAGTATTATTTATTATTATTGTGGTGGCAGTAGTGTTTTACTAATTATAGGGAAGAAGTAAACCAATAACAACAACAACAACAACAAAATAAATAATAAAGAGGGGGTCTCTCTCGTGACTGTAATGAAAGGTCAAATACAAAGATATAAATAACAGTTAAAAAAACGGCAAGAAGACGAGGCTTGTGCTGTCTCTATAACTTGTTGAGGTACAAAAACTAAAGTAGGAGAGAATGAAATAAACTTTCCGAGGATTCCACTATAGAATGGAAAGTGCCTTTTCAGGAATCCTCCGATTTCTTTTTTTCGGAGGAGAAAAAAAAAAAGAGAAAGAAAAGGAGAAGAAGAGAAAAAAAAGTTGTTATTGTAGACGTAAGAAGAGAAAAAAAGCCGCAACATAACAAAGAAATAAAAAAAGAACAAAAACTCTTACCGCTCTTTTGAACCAAAGTTATAAGAAAAAAAATAATAAGAAAGAAAAAAGGAAGTTCACATCACCCGTTCACATAAATTACTGGAATTTGGAATTAGCACTTGTTTGTTTATCTGGGATATATATATTTTTAGTTATTTTTTCCATTATAAATAATTTGATGATTATTTTATTTTTTTTGATTTATTACCCTTTTTTTTTTTCACTTACACTTCCGTTTTACATGTAGGCTTTTCCTTCCTCTTCCCTTTTTTCTTTTTTTTTTTTGTTCGCTCCTTCATCTTTTGGGGGAACTTTTTTACTTCTCTCTCTTGTACGTCTTGTCCCACAAAATCTGTACGCTGTCAGCGAACTGAGGGCACACCGCCCGCAGCGACTCAATGCCGCTGCCAATCTTTTCCGCCACCTCCTTTTCATACACCTCAAACTTCTCCGGCAGTTTCGCCTCGCGGTACAGCTTCTTGATGAGGGCCACCTTCTCAGCGTCGTCCTGGCCATAGTTCGCCTTGAAGGTCGCGATCTGCTCGGGGGAGGCCGTCTCCAGGAAGGTCACGGCGAGCCAAGAGCACTTGGCGTCTTCAATATCCATCCCAATTTTACCTAACTTTTCGGGAGGCGTAAAAGCATCCATGACGTCGTCCTGGACTTGGAAGTACTCCCCCATCAACACCGCCACATCGCGGAGGGCTTTCTCGTCCGGCACCAGGTGGGCGGTCTCACTGACGAGGAGACCCATCTGAAGGGGTAGCCAGTAGGTGTAGTAGGACGTCTTGTGGTGGACAATACGTTTGTAGTTGTGGGTGGTGTACTCGACAAAGTCGGTCGTGTTCGCCTTAGGGACCGTCGCGTCGAGCTTAGCGCTGTCCACCATCATCGTCACGTCGTAGAACTGACCGATGGTGGTCGTCATGTCCACCTCGTGGAAGACGCGAAGGACGTCGTTGAGGAAGGCACGCTCCCGGAAGAAGTGGGAGGCGGCTTGGGTGGCCCAAGCAAGAAGGATCAGTCCGTCGTTAATAGCGACCTGGGCGGTGACACCAGGGTGAAGGTACCAGCACGGCTTTCCTCGGCGCGACTTGCTATTGTCCATGATGTCGTCCTCCACCAAGAAGTGAGCCTGGAGCATTTCCACCATCCACCCACAAATACAAGCGTCATGAAGGATGCGCTCGGTAAGTTCCGCGTCGGCTTGACGAGCCTTTGCCATGTTCTCCGCCACATCCACGACACACAGTCCGCGGTTGTACTTTCCACCAATGCAAGTCGCGTCCATCATCTGCGAAAGATAGCGACGGCGGTTGGCATCTACTGCATACCTCCGCTCCATCTCATCGAGAAGAAAGGACTGGATCTCCTTGTACACTTCCAGAAAACGAGCCATGTGGGTCATTTTTGTTTGTTTTTGTTTTTGAAGTTATTATTAATGATATTGGATATGAAACTCTTTTGAATAGAATCAATGAAGAGGGGAATTAGGGGGGAGGAGGAGGGTTGTCGATATGATAGGGTGATAAGAGACAGTTTATCGGCGTAAATGATTTCATAGAAAAAAGAAAATACTCTAAACAAAAAAAATTTCTCTTTTTTCTCGGACTACATCAATAAATATAAAAATAAAAACATTACATTGTCAGTAAACATGTAACTGTCTACTAATACATATTCTATAAAAGAAAAAAAAAAGAAATCAAAGATTTATTGCCTTTCTTTATCTATTCTCATTTTCTTTCTTTTTTCTTTTTTGTCACTTTTTTACACTTGAAAGTTCACCGTAGCACCCGGAGACGCGGCAAGATGGGAGGGATTCTTCAACAATAAATTAATGTCATCGACCAAACGCAGGCAGGTCGCCTTTGTGGTGAGATACTGTGTATCCTTTTCACGTAACCGGACAAAGTCTTCTAAGCTGAAGGTGGACTGCCACAGAGCCCGTAGTTTCTGCTCCTGCACGCTGAGGGAGTTGTGTACCTCGTTCCCCTGCAGACGTTTCTGTTCTGCCTCGTAGGTGGAGGAGAGGCTGTTGAGCTGCTGCTTCCCGTTGTCCCGAATACGAATAAGGTACGCCTTCTGGGCCGTCAGCTCCTTGCGGAGGAGGTCGACGTCTACTTTGAGTCGGTCCAAGTCGCCGTACTGCTCCATCTCCTCCTTCTGTTGTGCCATACGGACCCGGTGCTCCTCACTCTCCTTGTTTATTTTAGCCTCTACACTGCCCAAGTTGTCAAACTCCTTCTTTCGGTCCAGTAACTCCTTTTCTAACCGCTCATGGGTGACTTGGTCGTTCTCCAGCTGACTTCGCTTCGCGTCCACCTCGGACTGGAGTGCCTGCAGGGCACTGGGGTTACCGTCTGCAGGCATCTGCCGGGAGAGTTGAAGCGCCTGGGAGATACGGGAGAGGAGTGTCATGATGCGATTTTGGGTCTCTTCGATTTTAGTCGACTCTTCCTTTTCACGGTCGGGGTACTCGTCGATAAAGGTTTGCATCTCTTGATCTCTTTTCTGTAAGTCTTGAAAGATTCTCACGTTCTCGCCGGTGTAGTTCTTGCTCTCTTCCTCCAGAGCACTGAGACGCACTCGAGACTCCTGGAGCGTGTCCCGGGTGTCGTTGACTTGTCGCTCCAGCACCTCGATATCGCTACGCGTCGCCTTCACCTGTTGAATCAGCATTTGCTTTTCCTCCTCGACTGAAAGAGAACACTGTTTGGTGAGTTCCTCCTTCTCCTTCCGCTTGCGTAAGATTGTGCGAAGGGTTTCGGCGGCCCTCTTCTTATCGGGGTCGTGTGCCAGTCGGGCCATCAGCAGGTCCTGCATGGCGGCCAGTGTACGCACATCGTGTTGACGCTGGAGTACCGTGTCAGACACGGCGTAGGCCTCGTCCCTGGTTGCCTTGTACAAGCCAAAGTCCTGATTCTCCGCTAAAATGCGCTTCTCCAACTGCTGAATCTCCTCCTCCAGCTGTTCGGCGTTCTTCTTGGCCTTACTCTCCGCCTCCTTCACCTTGAGGAACAGCTCATCCACCTGTTGCCGCTTCTCGGAGTTCTTCTTTTCCAGCTCCGTGCATTGCTTTTTCACGGACTTGACATCGCTGGAGGAGGCATTCTCCACCGCTAAGTTCACATCCGCCAGCGTTCCCTTCAGTTTGGAGATCTCTTCATTCAGCGACTTGGTCTTTTGCTGCAGCTGCGCCAGCACGGAGCTGTTTTTATTAATCAGCTCCTCCTGCTCGGTCAGCCGCTCAATCTCCGCCGAGAGCTCCGCACACTTGGGACGCAGGAGACCAATGTAGTAACTGCGGTCGCCAACCTGACGGCCTGGCCCGGCGGAGGTGCCAGCTCTAGAGGACGCCCGCATCCCTTCCCGAGTGACAGGGGCGGCCGCGGCGACGGCGACGGGTTGCTGAAGACTGCCACCAATACCAGCCGCCTGCATACGGCTACCAGGGCGCATAGTAGTGCCTGGCCTCATACCAGCCGAAGACCCAGGAATGCCACTCATTACTTCAGGAAATAAACACCGAAGTTTAAAAGAATTAAAAAAAAAAAAAAAACTTTAACCGAAATGAGGAAGGAAGAAAAAAAAAAGAGGGAGAGAATAGTGAAAGCGAATGGGGTATCGGTGTGTGATAAAAAGTGGCATAAAGAACTACAGTATAGGAGTATATATATATATATATATATAAAAAAAAAAAAAGTGTTTTAAGTTTAATACATAAAACACTTCCGAGAAGAGTACAGAAAAAAAAAATGTTAATCGAAATCGGTCCTCTTTTTTAATTTTATTACCTTATATATTATATTTTTAATTTTATTTTTAAAAGAAAAAAATTGCTTCACCCACACTCTTACCAGTCGAGATCCTCCCGCCGGATACGTTTACGAGGTTCTTCCTCTATTTCTTCTTCAATCAGAATCTTATCCCGAGAGTTTTTAGCCTTTCGTCCTACTTTCTTTTCCGTCTCCATTTCTTCTTCGTCCTCCTCATCATCCATGACAAAGTCGGGGTACTCCTCATCCTCTTCTAGCTCCTCTTCCTCCTCGCCGCGCTCCTCCTCCTCATCCAGCAGACGCTCGAACGCTTCCTTGTTGTAGTTAATCACGGAATCATACGTCCCCTTCCGCAGACGCTCCAGAAGTTCCTTCTCAATTTCTAGTTCAATACGAGCGGCTTGCTCTGCCTTCGCCTCACGTCGCAATAACTTATCCTCCTGTCGTTTATTGACCGACACATACTTCACCTCCGGCTCCTGCATCATCTTTCTCTTTCGCATAAGATACTGCTTTAGACGTAGCAAACGTGCCTTGATCTTAATCACCATTTTTTGATCCCACCACTGCAACTGCTCATCAATCTGCTCCAACGCCTTGGGAAAGCTACTATCTAACTTCACCTTCTCCCACTGACGTCGCGGTAGATGCGCTCGCTCCGCAGTTTTGATGTACAAGTACAGTTCATCCTCGTGTTCAATAATTGTGGCGTACTGACCATTGGCTAGTGGACACACCCCTCTCTGGCAGAGACCTGTAATGTTATAAGGGTTACGACAGAAACGAACTTTATCGTCGTGGGTCTTTACCTTGAAGGAGCAAAAGGTTTGCCCCATAATATTCCAAACCGCGTCGTCGTGATTCATGTCTTAAAGAATATTTTTCTTTTTCACTTTATTGTATTTAGTGATTCATAGCGCATAAAGAAAAAAAAGAGAGAGGGAAGTGAGTAAATGGAGTTTGACAGAAATCCTAATAGAAGGGAAAAAAAGAGATGTAGGGCTGTAATAGCCTATGCATAGAGGGCCTAAAAAAAAAAAATTAGAACGATTAGTGTGATGGTTTGAGTGGTCCTAGCTGCTGTACGAGTACGTGATTCTCACCGAGGAAGGTGACCATTCGTTTCAACGCTACACGGCCAAAGTCCACTTGCAGAGTGTGCAGCTTCACCGCCTCCGTCAACGCCCTCTCCAGGTCTCCACTCATAAAGTAGGTGATGACTAGCATACTGCGACTGGCGTGGTCTTCAGGGTTCTGGGTCAACTTCTCCGACAGTTTTGTTCGGCTGCACGTCTCCCCGGTCCACATCATGGGGGCCGCCAGCATGAGGTGCTGAGTGGTGACAACTCTACACGCATCGCTCATCGGCTCCGACACAAACGGTTCCATTTCAGGGGCGTTCAGTCGCTTGAGATAGACACTCTCCCGGATGGATTTACCTTGTACCATTTGAGCCAGACCCGCCCACGCCAGGCACATGGCGACACTTCCATCGTAGTCCTCCTTTTCTTTTTCGGAGGTTAGCTGCTTCACTTCGGCGGATACGGCATCCAGCGCCTCGAGTGCTTTCACAAAGAACTTCTCCGCGTAAAAAGATTGTCCCTCTGACATTAATTTCTTTCCCATTCCCACCATTTTCGCCACGTCCACGCGGACGGTAGTGGTGGTGGTGCTGCCTGAGTCCTCCGTCGTACTCTCCACCGTGCCTATCTTCCCCCCTTTCTGAAAGGATGCCAAGCGCTTACAGAGGCGAGGGATATCCGACGAAAGTATATCTTCTAGTGAAGTTGCACGCACCGTGTCTGCTATTTCCTTTTTGTAGATGACCACCAAAAGTAATTCCCTGGGAGTCTTATCCAGTTGCTGTTTTGCCGCCTTAAAGTGATCCGATGAACAGTCCCAAAAGTATAGACAGACCGCCGTTTTATTCTTCTCCACCTCTTTCAGTACTTCCTTCTCAAAAACAGAAAGCGCTTCCGCTGTTACGCCGTCCAAGGATCCCTCATGACATAGTAGGAAGCCGTCCGTGGAGCTTGAAAAGATAGCGGCAAAAGACTCGGTATCTGTGATCAACTTGGCTGTCATTTTCTCCCGTCTGTATTTCTTTCCCCTTCCTCTTTCTGCTTATTTTTTTTTTTGTTTCTATCTCTACAAATTCATCAACCATATAATAAACAAAAAGAGAGAAATAAGAAAAGTAACAGAGATAGTTACAGGTGTGTTGTTTCATTCTTTAGTGATCCCAAACAGGATTCTTTTTCTTTTTTTTTTTTGCGAACATTATTAGCATCATGTTACATTGGTGTCATTTGAATGGTACATTGTGTTCCAGAACAAAGAGAGTAGCGCGGACCGTTTTTTGTTGTAGTTGTATTTTCCATGAGATACCCTTTACAGTTCTCTAGAATTAAAAGGGGCACTGCGACTTGTGCTCTGAAGCTCGCTCACTGACGTGATCGTTCCCTTTCGTTCCCTGATATCCTGTTTGTGGTTCTCCTCTTCCTCTTCCTCCTCCTCGGGTTCTTCCCCTTTCTTGGTTGAAGCGTAAGACCGCATGCTGGTCCCTCTGGATCCCAAATGAGGCATCGTACGTGAAGCATTTCGCTTCAGCGGTTGGTAAGATACGGTGCTTTCCTCATTCTCAGCGAACCCAACTCGCAACTCGCCATTTGGGGACAATAGCTGAAAGAAATTCACATTGTCCTCTATATCGTGAAAATTACTAAACTTTCGTTGTAGATCTGTACTTCCCTCATTGTCCGAGGCAGACGAGGAACCCGAGGAAGAGTAGTCGCCCTCCACGTAAGGTCCCGCACCGGTTTCCTTCTTCACCCTAGCATGTGGGTCATCTTTCCCTCTCAAACTTACATCAATCAGTCGACGATGTTGGTTCTTACGACGGGAGGCGGTCTCCTCTTTATCGTACATCTGAATTATCTTATCCTCCTTCCACCGCCCTTCCACAGTACCCGTCCCTAAAATATCAATCCGACCATCCCCCTCCTTCCGGTCCCTCGCCCAGCTGCCCTCGTACTGTACCTCTGGGGAGGAGTAGAAGCCGTAGCCGTGGCGCTTCCCGTCCAGGAAACCACCTTGATACACCACCCCAGTCGTCGAGGAGAGCTCCCCCTCCTTCTGAAACGTATCTTTCCCCGCCGTTCCCTTATAGCGAGAACCGTCCGCGAAAAGACAGTTGACCTCCCCTTCAAGGGTGCCGTAGTTCCAATTCCCTTCCACCTGGCAGAGGGCGCCGGTGTAGCTGCCGTACCCATGGGGCCTCCCCGCCACCCACTCCCCACTGTAGGCGTCGCCGTTGTAAAAGGTCATGATCCCCTTCCCGTGCTCTCTCCCCCGCCTCCACTGACCCTCGTACCTCGACCCACTGGGGTAGTAATAGGTCCCATTCCCCTCGTAACGATCGTTCACCCACTCCCCCTTGTACGCATGACCGTCGTGGTAGTTGTACTCCCCGTAACCCTCGATGTGGTGGTCTACGAAATCCCCCATAAAACAGCCCTCCGGTTCAATCAGCTCCCCTTTACCGTGGCGTCGGTTGTCCAGCCAGGAGCCGGAGAAAAATGTCTGGAATCGGGTGCTGTAGAGGGAGCCGTTCCCGTAGCGTTGACCGCCAAACCACTGACCCTCGTACACATCCCCTAACGCATCTCTCTTGAAGAACCCTTTGCCGTGCATTCGGCTGTTTTTCCACGACCCCTCGTAGAGATCGTTGTTGGGAAACACCAACGCCTGGTATCCCTCCGACTGCAGAAGTGTCTCCTGGTCCCTCACCGCCAGCCCAACGGTGGTCAGCATTTTACCCACCTCCTCCACCGCCGCCGTGTCCAGCTTTATCCATTCTTTCCGTCGCTCCGACTGCCGCAGCAAAACCTCCACCCGTGCCCGCTTCTCCTTTAACTCCGCTTCAAAGTCAGACTCGCGCAGAGTGAAGGCAAGAATAGCGGCGTGCTCTTCGTCCAAGGCACCTCTTAACAAAGAGAGGGCGTTGGGGGGTACCACGATAGGGCTAAACCCCTCCTGTGACTGAGATGGATACGACCTACTAAGAGAGGTTAAACTATGAGGCGAGTGGAAGGACCGACCACGGGGTCGGGAGATAGGCTTGACCCCCACCCGCTCCGTCAACTCCGACCCACTGGGGGGGCTATTATTAAAGTGGGTGGTACTGTTGGGCTTTGAGGTGGTGGTGGTGGAAGTGGTGGCTAAGGAGACGAAACCGCCAGCGCGGACGGGAGGCGCATTGGTGGGGCTCTTCTTTTTGATCTTTCTAAAACTACTGAACTTACCGTCTCTTTTGTAGATGGGCCTCTCTGGCTCCTGACCGGGAACTGAGGAAGGGAACTCGCCTGTACTCATAGTAAAGAACAAAAATTCAGGGAAGACGATTTCCTATCTCGGTTGCCTTTTGATAGAGAGAGAGAGTCATATACACATTTAAAAGGGAAAGAAAAGAAAGAAAAAGAGAAAAGAAAAGATAATAAGATGTGTGAGAGCAAGTGGGGGGAGTACTAGAATATGGAGGGGGATAAGCTCTACGAAATATTTATGCAGTAACACACGATTGTCTTTTAGGGCGTACTTCTATGTCAGGGAATCAAAATAGAAAAAATAAATAACACCAGGCGGAGAAAAACTTTAAAAAAAAAAAACACTTTCCATTTCCTTCTCTAGTTTAAAGGAATAAATATGGCAAAACTCAGCAAAAGAAAAAAGCGGAATAAAGAAAAGAAACGAAGGTATAGCTATACCAAAAGTTAACTTGGCACCCTATTATCCTTCTTTTTTTCTTTCCCCCCTTTCACTTAACATTTATCCTTCTTGGTGTAGAAAAATGAAAGCGCGTTTTTCTCTTTTACTTTCCACGCATCTGAATCATCACGTTCTTAAACTCCTCAAAGGAAACTTCTCCATCGCCGTCTTCGTCTGCCTCTGCGATCATTTCCTGCAGCACATCATCCCCGGGATTCTCTCCCAACAATTTGGCTACTTCCTTCAAATTAGCGAATGATATCTTTCCCTTTTTATCCAAATCAAACAGCTGAAAAGCCTTCAGTATCTCCTCTGGTGAGTCCTTCTGTGCCATGCGGGACTTGATCATCTTTTCGAATTCATTGTACTCCACCAAACCGTTAGCGTTGGTGTTCATACTCTTCACGATGCGCTCCACTTCATCTCTGGGGAGGTCCCCGAAGCCCAAGCCTTTCATGGCGAGCGCCATTTCCTCTGCGTCGATGGCACCACTACCGTCCGCGTCAAAAAGGTTAAACGCCTCTCGAATTTGTTCATCTGTGAGAGCTGCCATTTTTATTTTATTTTATTTTATTGTATGGAGTTGGGGAGAAGTAAATAAATAAATAAAAAAATTAAACTGTTAAAAGTTTTTTTTTCTTTGTGATTTCGAAATGGAAACAAGGGAGAAAAAAGGGGATGAGAAGGAAGAGAAGAGGAAGCGTGTACAAGCTTAGTCACGGTTTAAAAGAAATCAAAAAGAGATTTCAAGTAAATAAAAAAAAATACAGTAGGATTTTAATGAACTACTGTATGAAAAACTGTTCCTAATCAACGTACAAAGTTTCACTGCTGTCTTCTTTTCAGATGCCGGTAGTCAATTAAAGTTGTAATTCGTCAATGTTTAATCCGTTAAGCCTAACTTCATTCATCACTAAGAAGTAGCAGGAGACAGTTCGTAATAATTAAGAACATTAACGAAAAAAAAAAATAAGCAGAAAGCAAAAAAACAATTAATAAAGGCGAAACTTGATCAGACACGGGGGACGTTAACTACATTAAATGATTCAGTAGAAAATAATTTGACTCTATTGTCCTTTTTTTAATCAGGAAAGTTTCACTACGAAAAAGGATATTTAACAGAAAACACAAAGTAAAAAAAAAACAGAAATACCAACCGCAAAGAGATGGTATCCGTTTTCTCTTCGTGGATAAAAAGCAGTCCACCGCTACACACAACACATGATGAAGAAAATAGGTTAAGAAAAACCCCCTTTATGGGAGTCAATTGAAATTTGAAAAGAAAAAAAAACTAAAGTGTTAAAGAAAAAAAATAGATCCTTGTTTACTCATTTCAGATGCCGGTAGTCAATTAAAGTTATAATTCGTCAATATATAATCCGTTAAGCCTAACTTCATTCATCACTAAGAAGCAGTAAGAGACAGTTCGTGATAATTAAGAAAGTAAATGAAAAAAAAAAATAAGCAGAAAGCAAAAAAACAATTAATAATGGTGAAACTTGATCAGACACGGGGGACGTTAACTACATTAAATGATTCAGTAGAAAATAATTTGACTCTATAGTCCTTTTTTTAATCAGGAAAGTTTCTCCACAAAAAGCAGAACATTACACCAAAAGAAAAGCGAATCGCGTGAAAAGAAGGTAAAATAGACAGCAGAAGAAATTGTGTTCAGACAGTACGAATCGATATCAAACTGATTGTTTTCAATTGCGGCCGAGCCGCATCCAAAGGTGTCCTAAGCTTGTACTATCATCATGCAAAAAAAACCTCCACTGCTATAGTATAGAAACCAG
>JADNSB010000005.1:0-353515 GCA_019695575.1 Angomonas ambiguus | reverse complement strand
AAAACCTCCACTGCTATAGTATAGAAACCAGAAACCGAGTTCAGAGTACGAATCGATATCAAACTGATTGTTTTCAATTGCGGCCGAGCCGCATCCAAAGGTGTCCTAAGCTTGTACTATCATCATGTAAAAAAAAACTTTCACTGCTATCGCACAAAAGAGGAGAAAGCAGAGAAGTACTTCTCAGCCATTCCTGAGACAAGTAAAGACATGAAAAAAAAAAGAAGGGCCAAAAAAAAAAAGTTTCGCAATCTAAACGACAACAGAATGACTACAACTTTTAAAAACGGTAAATGAGAAAAATTCTCAGAAGACTCTAAAAAAAAAAAATGTCAAGATTAATAATTAACGTTACACTAATAAACCTCCTCCACATTCTGCATGGCAAGGTACATGATGGAAGCGCACACTGCACCCACTGCCTCTGACAACAAGTACACCCAAAGAGACGCAAGAGGCGTACAGCCGTCGCCACTAAAACTAAATAGGCACCGAAGTACTATAAGTGGGGTCGCCACGGCGGGGTTGAAGGCGCCACCAGACACTGGGCCACAGGTCAATCCTCCTGAAAGTACCGCAAACCCAATCGCGAACCCATAAAAGTTGTTGTTTCGTTGTTTACTGATGGCGACATGAAGAACTACAGAGCACAGTACAAACGTGTAGACGCTCTCCGCCAAAAACCCTCTCACCATGTGCCAAAAGTCAAGCCCCATATTAGGGGTTGGGAACTCACGGCCGTGGAGCATCATACAATAAAGGGTGGCCACCGTACCTCCCGACATTTGCGCAATGATGTACAGTATGAGCCGGCGTTTGCTAAACCCCCTGGTGCCCTCCTTTCGATTCCCTTTTGCGGTACACAACCACACTGAGATGGTGACGATGGGGTTGATATGACCCCCACTTAAGTACCCGAAGGAGAACACTAGTGTCATCAACATGAACCCTATGGCCAGCGGGGCGAACTCGGCGTTGGACATGATGGAGAGAGGAACGGTCAGCACCAAGAGAAAGGTACCAATAAACTCCACTACTACCGCCGACATGAGTGGTCCCAAGTGAAAACTCTGTAAACACGAAAACTTACGTATAGTCGTCGTTTTGACCAAGTCCGGCGCCACATGGGAGCTGGTCGTATCTTCTGCGTGCGCTGGATTAATCTTTTTTCTCTTTTCTGGTTTCTCAGTAGTGGCGTCGTTGGAATGGCTATCCGCGACCACTACGTCTGGTTTCGTTTCTGACATTAGGATCACAGTCTTCTTCTTTTTTTCTTTTTTTCTTTTGGATGCAAATATAAAGCACGAGGAAAGAGGAGAGAAAAAATGCATAACTTTCAAAGCCCGTTACCTTTTTAACTCACGTAAACAGGAAAGAAAGAAAGGATAAAAAAAAAAACGTTTCTAGTCTTACATACATGATTTTCAAAAAAAAAAAAAGGACAACAGTCACTGACGCGCTGCACGGTTTAGATTACTCCACATTCTTCAGAGTCACTTCAAACACAATAGTGGTATCGGGGGGAATCAGCCCCGGGAAGCCGAGACTGCCATAAGCCAACGACGGCGGCATCGTCAACTTACTCCGCTCTCCTTTCGACATTTGAACCACCCCCTCATCCCATCCCTTCACCACCTCCCCGCACCCCACCCGGAACACAAACGGCTTTCCTCGTTCTATCGTGGAGTCAAATACCGTCCCATCCTCAAGGAAACCGACATAATCTATCGTGACTACACTACCCGCCTTGGGGATTGTCTTTCCGTCGCCCTCGATAATTTTATCCATTAAAACAGCATCCTGAGGCATGGTGAAGATACGTGATTAAATATAATAATAATAATAATCTTCTTTATTATTGTTCTACTTTTTTGTCGTTTTGAGCAGATAGGAAAAATAAAAAAAGAGGGGAGAGTAAGGAGTTAACTAAACAAAAAAGAAAAGACATTTGACAACAAATAATACAAAGAGAGAAACAAATAATGGCTATCCTATAGATAATTGATTGGAAAAAAGGACAGGTTTTCCTTTTTTTGCTGTATATTATCAATAATCATCATAATAAATAAAATATATATATAAAAAAATAACGCATAAAACAGATTAACTTTTAATTAATTAATGAGTGGCGCACAAAGTATTCAGAAGCTAACGACACTTCACAATGAAAATTGATATTGAATACTTAAATATTGAAAAAAAAAAACGGCAGAAATAAGCTCACAAATAAAATACCATTTTAGTAATCAAAACTAAGAAGATGTATAAATTGTAATGTTATATGGCAACCGTAAATAAATGAAAAAATAAAAATAAAAAAGATGGTATACATTTAGTAAAATCTTAATCAATGAGATAGGCAGAAACATGAATACAAAATTTGTATATTTGCTTGGGTTTTTTTATTTTATTTTCGCGGCCTTACTGGTCCTCTCCCTTTCTTTTTTTATTTTTGCTGGTAGAGGAGCCTTAACTTTATCCTTATCCCCTCCCACGTGTTTCAATAGAGATAGACAGGTACGTAGGGGTTGTTGCGGTAGGAATCCATTCCCTCGTATACCACGGCGTACTCATCGCCGGCGTAGTAGTAGGAAGGGACAGAACTTTGATACGCAGGGGGCTGACTGTATGCCGCCATCTTATCGAACTCAGGGCCGCTCTGTGCGTTGAAGTACGGAGGAGGCAGGAGGGAGGGGGCAGAGGGAGGGACTGTGGTGTGTTTCTGAGCTGCAGGGAGCTCCACCACCACCGTGCTGCGGGGCATGTGTTTGAGGTGGGCGGAGGCGGCACTGCGACTCTTTGCTTCGTTCTCCAGCGCCTGGATACTCTTGGGGTCGTCAGGGACCCACCACACTCCTTCCACCCCTTCGAGGCAGTCAAAGAAGATACGGTGATGCAGTGAGAGTAACTTTTGGGCCGCCCCGTTTCGGTCCGAGACAGTCGGCCAGGCGCAACCTTTACCTCTGCCAGTGTTGGAGTTGCGGTGATTCTCCACCATCAGCAATTCCTCTCGAGGGATCTGTACCACCTCCCGCAGTAACCACTGCACCATAGGGACCGTGGCGTCCCGTCGCAGCTGGCCCATAAAGACACGACTTCCCTTGTCATTCCTGGGGGCCTGGCATCGTATGTTGTTGCAGGTAGGGCTGTCACTATCGCGGTTAAAGCGACCGCAGCTGCTGCAGGACCAAGACTGAACCGGCATTTTAGAGAGGGCATTCTCTATTTTTTCTTCGTCTATCTCAAGGTCCTCTCGGCAAGGGATGAACACTGCGGGTACGGAGGTGTTTGGAAGACGCAAGACAGCAGCAAAGTTAAGAGACTGTTGGAAGTGGAAGTGACTGACCCCTCGGAGACGCAACACCGACTGATAGGGGAGAAAACTCATAATATTGTACCACACTTTGGCGTTGTGATTGAAGGCACGTTGGTTGGAGCTGGCTCGTAGACTCAAATACCGAAGAGCGGCATCGTAGGTTTCTTCTTCATCGTCGTCATCGTCATCATCTCCGCATTTGGAACCCTCGGTGTTAGAGTTGGAAGAAGACACACCTTCAGAAAGGTCGGTGTTGTACGTGTAGCACTTTTCATTGCTGTAGGTAGAGTAGGAAAAGAAATCATCCTCCTCCGACATGGATGGACGACCGGTGAAACGGAACGTGTCAGACATCAACTCCGTACTCAGCTTATGTTCGGTTAACCCAATATCGGCGATGGTGTTGGCGGCGAGAAGAATCATGATGAAACTGATCTTGTCCCCCAGAACCTTGACGGGTCGCCTCGATGGTGCGACGGCGTTTTGTTTTGCGGGGGAGGGAAGTGAAGTGACAGGAGACTGATGGGGCTTCTTTTCCTGCCGCGAGAAAAGATAGGAGTTTCGACTATTTTTATAGTCATACTTTTTAATGTAACCGTCCGAAGGGCGGCTTGACATCTTGAAAAGAGTACAAATAGAAAATTTATAAAGACTGTAAAGTTTGAATAGCTTTTGAGGGCGAAAAGAAGATGAAAACCTAAAAAGAAAAGAGAAAAAAGGGGTAGAGACAAGGAGCATTATTATGAGTGGCATTTTAGGCATCTACCGCCCCTTCAATTAACCAACACCAAATTATGAAAGAACACGCAGATTAAAGAAACTGTGAAATTTTATAATGTGTTTCAATATAGTTAACTACTCATAAAGAAAGGAAAGGAAAAGAAAAAAAAGGAAGTAGAAGAAGCTACCTCCCACCTAATACCGAGGACGTACGGCATTTAAGATCTCGCGGCCAGGGAGGTGGTGTGGGGCTCGTTCGCCCTCCATCGAGGCATTCACTTCCTCCGCGAGGTAGCCTCCGCTCTGTCCACACTCCGATATCCACGCCCGGCTGACAGGTACCCCACACCGAGACCCACAGGTCTTACTGATGGTACTCACGATATCCCATCCATCCACTACCTGGCCTACCACCACAAATTTCCTGTCGAGTTGCTCGTTACGGCCTAGATTGAAGAAAAACTGAGATCCGTTCTGATTAGGACCGCTAGAAGACAGTGCCACCGTCCCTGGGAGGTGTTTTCCTGCCTTTCCCTCGAAGCTTTCGTCAGGGAAAGGGTAGCCAAAGACGCTAATATTGCTCCGTCCGTCTTTGGTGAGCACATCTCCTCCCTGTACCACAAACCCCGGAATAATTCGATGAAAAGGAACACCCTTGTAATACAGCGGGGCGGACGGCTTCGACGTCGTGTTCACACAGCGCTCGCCAGTACAGAAGGAGCGAAAGTTCTCCACACTCTTGGGAACGGTATCGTGAAACAACTCAATCGACACCCTACCCAAGGAGTCCCCCTCCACTGTGATATCCATATAAACGAGCGGGTTGGTAGGAAGTGGTTTATAGGGCATAAAAGAGACCGCCACCTTGGGCGACGCGGAAAGGAAAAGTTTGCTAAACCGCAGCATAATTACTGTGATGAAGATACACTAAAATAAAGGAAAAAAATACAGAGAGAAAACCAAAAAAAAGAAAACGGAATATTTAAAAGAGGGAAGAAAACACAAATAGCAAGAAAAGGGGCGTTTCCCTTCCTTTCAATGTTTTTATTGCGAAATGATGCGCATTGTATTAAAAAATGAAAACGATGGATATATATTCGTCTAGAGTAAAAAATACTTTTTTAAAATTTTACTTTTTTTTTCTTTTATTAGCGTTCAACACATTCCGGAGTATAAAATGGGTTTAAAGAAAAAGAACAGAAAAAAAAAAGTGAAAACGAAAAGACGAATACTGCTTTTCATCTTATTATCTCTCTAAATTTCTACGAACGGTAGACGCCGGGGGGTAATCAGTAAACTCCAGTACTGTGTGCTTAGCAGCACCCACCCTTGGCCTTTTCCTTCTTTTCTTTCTTATCCTTGGAAGTCTTGGAAGACTTGGAAGCCTTGTCCCCTCCTTCGGCCTTGTCCTTGGCCTCTTTTGACTCAGCCTTGGACGCCTCTTCCTTTGCCTTCTGTTCCGCCTCGGTAGCAGCAGCAGCATTGGCGGCCTCCTCCTCTTCCTTCTTCTGCTCCTCCAGCGCCTCGCGCTCCGCGGCCTCCTGCTCTCTGGATTCCTTCTGCTTCGCCGCCTCCTGACTGTCCGCCTTACGTTGCTCTGCAAGGCAGATGGCTCCCTCCTCACCGTACATCGCTCGCATCAAGTCTTCCGCCGATATAGCACCCTTGTTTTCGGTGTCTAAGGTGGCAAACAACGCGTCGACCTCCGCATCTGAGAGCCCGCCGGTGGCGTTAACGCCTCGCTTCGAGATTTCCTGAAGAGAAGCGCGAGTGATCACACCGGAGGGTGCCATCACGGAGACCGATTTCGCCATTGCTTGAGGGGAGACAAAGTCTTCCTGATTCTTTTCACAAAATTCAGAAAACTCCTCGGCAGTCAGTTGACCGGGATATTTGGCACTATTGGCGGCTTCCTCAACTTTGGCAGCATCCAAATTATAGCCGGCCTCGAGAGCAGCAACTGAGATCGTAGGGCGGGTTAACACCTCGACGCCGTCGGCGCGTACAGTACGATACTTCGCAAACGTTTCCTGTGTAGTGGGCATTAGGATACTTTAAGCTTAATTAAAATAGGGGGGTGGCTAATGTTGAGCGAAAAGGAAAACAAAAAGAAAAAACGGATGATACTTTTATTTGAAAAGAAAGGTAGAAAAATGAGGAATATTCATACCTACACGACTGAGTATCAGCTTCGAAAAGGACAGCCACGACAAACAAAAAAAAAAATCATTTATCGGTCAGCGCATTAAGTAACCATTATTGAACACTTTGTGAAAAACTACTCTTACAGAGGCTCCATCGATCGGGAAGTAGAGATGGCACCTCCCATATCGCCAACACGCCTGAATACAGAGCCCATCTCATTCGTCCCAGGATTCATCTTCGCGGGGTATAACCTATTCTTGAACACCGTCCAGTCAAACTCATTATCAAATGTCATACCACTACCGTGCTCGATACCACGAACCCGCTGGGCGTGAAGGGACGCTCTGGTGTGTCGCAGAGAAGGGTCCTTCCCACTGTTCGCAACGGCAAAGTGGTGGATCTGATCTTTCACGGTTTGAAGAGAAACGGTGTCGCCTCCCTTCGCCGCCGCCTCCATCTCCTCGGGAGTCTCACTGTATAACTTCAGAGCTTCATCGATGATGCGCTCCGCCCTGGCGTAGTCGTCCTGGTAAGCAACGGCCGTGGCCCACAGAGCATAACCTCTTTTTCCGGAAAGACTAGGCTTGGGAGAGGACCCAAGGAGAGCGCTTTCCCTGCTGTGAAACTCAGCCTCCTTAAACTTACCGCTAAGCATGGCGGCGGTGGCGACGTTGGCGTGTGTGGTGGATCGCGCGTCATCCCCGTAGGCGAACTTGAGAGAACCACTCAAAGTGGTGTACGCCTCTTCGGGCTGATTTTTGAGGAGGCACCCTTCGGCAAAACTGGTAAGCAGGGCGATGAGTTTCTTTTCATCCCTTGCGCTGCTGCTCGGAGGAGATAGCACAGCACCCACTGTCTTTTCTAGGGTGGGGTTCAACTGAATGGTGTCCTCCTTGTTCGCCTCAGCAGCATCCGACAGTGGAAGCTTCACCGGGTCCGCCTCCTCCACTGGAAACCTCTCCAGTTGCTCCTGCGCCATTCTTCGATGGGGTGTACTACCGAACTCCGCGATGGCCTCTTTGTAATCATACAAGTCATCCAGCACTCTTTCACGGAGGTGTGGAGAGTTAACGGCGGCGCGCACTCCTACAATAGGCACTGAAATACCCAACTGGTTCTCCATCACCTTTAATGGGGCGATTAGTTTTTTAGAAATCACGGTGTCGTTCGTAGCGTAGCAGGGTCTCGCATCCTTACAAGGGGTGTCCTCCAACAACAGGAGGACCTCATTGACGCTTTCTTCGAGCATCTCTACTGGATCTTTTACAAAGCAGCACAACCACTCCTCGACTTCAACCGGCACGTGTTCCTTCTGGTAGGAGGCTAAAAATTCAGACAAACGAAACGGCACCTCCAGACCGGTAGGGAAACAACCGAGTGTCCACCAGTACTTCATCGTATACGGCCCAGGACCGCGGGGACCGGGGAAACGGTACAGAAATAAAGTGGGATTCATACTCATGTGCTTTTGATGCTTCGACCCAGGGGCCCAACCTCCCCTCTGATACCCCAAAGCCGGAAACGACTTTCTGAACATTCTTGACTTTAAGGTGTGTGTAATAATAGGATTGGAAGGGTAAAGAAAAGAAAAGAAAGTAAAAGAAAATTGAGTGAGAGAGAAGTGTAGTTACAAGATACCAATAAAAAAAAAAAACTGCTCTAAACGTTCAAAACCAAAAAAAGCCAGAAAGGGAAAAAAAAACAATAGATATAACAAAAGTAGGTGTATTTTGATGATAACTACGCTCTGCGATAGCGAAGAACATAAATCGATGCCACCGCCACCAAAGCAATTCCTAGACCAACCAAAACAGGGAGTCTGCCCATACCAGAATCCTCCTCGTCCTCACATACAAATTCAGTAACATTTAATGCCTCATTTCTTGTACTAAAAGATGTGATCAATTTCTTCAATTGAGCAACGGTAAGGTGCATCACGTTAGAATCACCGGAGGACACAAACTTGACTGTCAACACCCCTCTATATATACCTTGTACTTCGATGCACAAGGCATACTGGAAAGACTGCACTACTTCAGAATCAACAGATACGTTGACGAATCTTGTCGTACTATCGATCTCTACAGAACCTTCTGGAGGGGCCTCATAGACCACCAAATCGTTTGGAAGACACTTAAACTCATTCTGGTAAGTAAAAAAAGTGTGTTCCAGGTTAATACCGCTGCTCTCTGATTCCTCGGTCGGTTTCCTATATACCCACACCCATCTAGTGAACACCCCTGACTGGATCACTTTATCAAGACTGGATAAAAGGGCATGCTCGAGCCTAATGTTGCTTAAATTGACGATGACTAATGGGAAAGCCTTTTTTAACGCCATGACTTCAAAGTGGAAGGGATAGAAAAGGAGAAAAAAAGAAAAGTTAATTAATAACCTTACTTTTTGTTCAGAAAAGGGAAATGCGCTCTATTATCCATCAATGAGTAGGTTTAGAAATTTTAACCTTAATGTGATAAAAAAAAAAATGGTTCTTAATCGGCAAACTTGCGGAGCAGCTTAAGCCAATTAAGGTACTCCTCCTGCTCCAAGTAATAGGCCTGAGACATCATAAAGTCGGCAAAGGAATTGTTGACGCCCCTTTCATCAAGGTAATCTAAAATTTCATCCGACAAGTCGTCGTCTAGCTCATTGAGCATCGGGCCCCTATAAAATTTATCTCGCACAAACTTTGCGGTGAGGTTTGGTAAAGGTTTCTTTTGGTTACCGAAAGTAGGATACCATGCCGACCTTGCCACCTCCAACTGACCCTTATTGGGGTGAAGGGTCAGGGAGTCCATCACTAACTCCATATCGATGGAGGTCAGGCCGAATTCCAGTCCGCCGTTGGGGTAGCGCTCCTTTTCTAAGAAGAGAACAAAATTTAAATACTCCTGTTCATCTCTTTCTCCGTTATCCATACGATACGTCCCCTCAAATTTTTTCCGCTCCAGAAGAGCGATAACATGCATGTGCTCTACACCACACTCTCTCACCTCGACTCTTTTGTGTAGCTCAAACTTGTTCATTCCAGGCTGGTGATGAAGAGACCAGCCGTGGGGTACCATCGGCTTCACTGGAAGGAAGTCCCTCAAAGACTCCTCGGTTTCCTCCCTTAAAGTGAGGCGGTATAGATTACGATGGCGCCGCGGGATGTCACGGGTCCTAGGAACTTCTTCCTCCTTCTCTTCCTCCATAGCTGGGGAACTGCGCTGAGCACAGAAGCGGAATGATGTGCCTTGGATGACGGGCAGCACACGTCCTCTTCCTAAGAATAGACGCATGTGAACCAAAGTATCGGGCGGACCACAGCGAAAAAAAAAAAAAAAACTAGCGTGGAACAGAAGAAATTCAGAATAAAAAAAAAAGAGGAAGAGAAAAATAAAAAAGAATAAATAATCTCGGAAAGATAGTCGAAACCGTGTAGATCGAGGAAACTGAGAAGATACAAGCATTATAAAAAAAAAAGGTAAAAAAAAAACAGAGTAGATAAGTGTCAAGACTGCGTTCGGAATACCATGGAGGAATCCTCACGTTCTTTGATTGTGAAAAAGGAGCTCTCCGTCTCCAGCATTTTACGCATGCTGCCATAAAATTGATTCGCAGCCTGCTGTATTGGCAAAGAGGTCCAGAGCAAGAGTTCAGACAACTCTACACCTTCAGGGGGGATTAACGCCGCCACCCGCTGCACCACGTCCTCCTTTTGCAGGGGCGTAAATTGACTTCCAGACGGTATTTCGTCCCGCCACGAATCATCCACTTCCTGCCAACTATCATCGTCCAACTTCTTATCTCCGGTCGAATCATTTGGTTCGCTCCGCGCGGCAGAAGACTTTTTACCTGTTTTCATTTTATAAACGGAATAGATTCCAGGTGATTCTTCACTGCACGCGAAGTACTGAGGAAATTGCTGAATGATTGAAATGACGCGTGGTGGTAGTGCCACCTGCATGGCTGGGCTTGAAGCATCCATGAGGTACGTAATACTACACGGCTGATCGGAGGGAGCCAAATAGTAAAACACTTTGGCTACCTCCAACGGACTTAGGTAGGGGTTCTCCTCATTCAAAAATGTACGTGAAATGAGACTACCAACAGTGGGCTCCACGTCATTTAACGACAGGGGGTCTGACGCGTCCACACGGCGCACATAGACCTGACCTACACGAAAGATGTTGGGGTGGCGACCAAGAATGCGCCGTAATCCCTCTAGGCCCCCAATTGCTGTCTTAGTGTTGGCAGAAAGCCGTTCGTAGATAAAATCATCGCGGTCCCATGCGGAAGTCAGCAGGTCAAAAATTTCAACTAGAAAACGAACGTCTTCGGGGTGTGACTCCATATCCTTGATAAAGGGCTCTCTCCAGCGATTACTATCGGCACCCTTCTTCTGCCTCACCAACACGACGTCAGAGTACCGAGGATGGTACAGCTCAAACTCCTCTGGCATCGACATTGCGAGTTTTAGGAGACCTTCGCTACTCAAGTTTTTTTTCGTATAACGTTGCAAAATCAGTGAGAACGGGACAAAGTAGGAAGGGCACACTCGCTTGAAAAATTTGATCATTTTTTTTTTCTCCGCGGAAATGGTAGTGGGAAGCTGCTGGTTATTATCCAGGTTGACCAAATTATTGGCCTCAAAAGAGGCTATTTTCAAATCTATAATCTCTCTAGCTTGGGCGGGAGTTAACTCATGGACTTCGGGGTGGAGCAAAATGCTTCGGCGAATTTCAATTGTATTGTTGATACTCCTCAGCTCAAAGTAATACGGCTGACGCCGGAACCACTGTAGCGCAGAACCACTACGTATGTGTCGTTTCTTCGTCTCCTGAGGAATACGCAGTGAACCGAAATTCCCCCACTCAATCGGAATATACTTTAATACTTCATACACGTCTTCCTTGGTTGGGATAACCTTAGCGTCCCCCCATCCACCGTAGCCGTTTTCCTTGCACGGCTCCATTCTCAGTGAAAACGTATTGAGTTTCTCGGCATGGAACAGGGGAGGGGACTTTTCGTCTTTACCGCGCCTCAATGCGATTTGGAGATTTTGTGAGTACTGAAGAACCCAAAACTTTTCTTGTACCAAGTACCGGAGGGTTTGCTCGTCCTCACTCCCTGGGTTGACCTCAAGAGGCTCTACTCCGAACAGCAGAGCTTTGCTAAACGATGTGTACGAAAGTGTCACAGGCGCCTCGGCTTCTCTGTTGAAATTTCGGATCAAAGTGTGATATACTTCGTTAAGGGGGAAATACCGCCTCGCAATACCGCGTTTAGCGTGCTCCGACTCTTTTTGACTTATAACCTCTGACATCATTGCCTCCGCATCCACTTGTGAAAGTTCAGAAACCTGCTCAGTCGGTGTTTCAATTAAAGATTCAGGTGAAATCCCCTTGGAAAGCTGCACGAAAAATAACGGACCGTACTGGGGTTGGTTCTCTCTCGCATCATTGATTGTAACTATTTCCAACAAACTAGTATTCAACACCCACTTAATAACGTTATGTTGACCGACAAATATGTCATTAATCGTCTCCAACGGTACCGCTTTCACAAAAACGAAAAGGGGAACGGACCCTTGTGGTCCAACATAGGAGTAGTCCTCGTTCGCCACCTCCTTGTGTTTGTTTTTCAGCATTAACTTTGCTACGGTCTGTGCGGCCGCCCTTTCTGGCGAAGGTCGGGACAAGAATAAGGTGGTAATTGCCCTTGAGGGGAGTGTCGCCTTCCCCTCATCACGCAAGACAGGTGTGTGGTGATAGCTTCGGAGCAGAACAGACGAACTTGTATAATGAAGCGAGCAAGGGGGCACTAGTTGAGAAGAATGCCGGAGAAGTCTGACAGCAGGTGAGCACAACCGGACAAGAGACGGTTGAGACTTCACGAACATCGTGAAATTGCTTTTTTTTTTTTGACAAAAATATGCCAATGGGAAAGAAAGGGAAAAAAAAAAACAGAGAAAACGGATGGATTATTCCAACTCCAATTTGGTTCCATATTTTAACTCAATGAGCGTATAAAACTACACATAAGGCATAAATATTGAAAACAGAAACAAAAAAAAAAGAAATTAATTAACTCTGTAAGGGGAAAAACAAAAATAATACTTCTTGTTTGATAGTAAATATGCACCATAGCACATTTGGCTATTGTTGTTGTGGTTATTGTTCTTTACTTTCCTTTGGGAAACTAGAGACAGATTATCCTTTTTTTTCAGTGGGTTTATCGCCCTGAGTCTCCTCTTCGCGGTTCAAAAGGTCCTCCTGTTCCGCTAACTCACGGATAGACTTTTCCCGCTCCTCGGCGGCCGCGTATTCCGCCTCCACATCACGCTCTTCCTCATACACCTCATACTGCTCCAATCTGTCACCCACTCTAAAGGCAAACTCATCGTAGAGGATCACGCCGCACTCTAGACCCTCTTCTACGCTGGGAACGAGGTCCTTAAAGCGACGTAATTCTTTTATTTGCCCGTCGTACACCAATTCCCTCTCTTCTTCGTCGGGTTCGTCCAACTTCTTTCTCAAGAGAGAAACCGTTTTCTTCCGGTACACTCGGAAAGTCAGATGGGAAGCCTCAAGGGTGCCTTTGATGACGCGCATTCCACCCGCGTTTCCGGTCTTGCCCGACTGAGAGGCTTTGAAGGTCTGTAGACACTCGGCGACAGCCGTCACGCGTGTTTTCGTGATCTTTGGTAACGCTTTTACGAGAGTTTCCTTGAGCATATTGATTCCATGGTAGAGCACGTTGAACCGGTGGACAGTCACATGAGAGGGAATATCCAACGCATTGCTGTCTACTGTATTTCCGTACACCATAATGCAAGTCGGCTGACCAGAACCACCCATGAGCAACACGTCGTAGTCCCTTAAACCCCCAACTTCCGTCACCTTTATCTCGACCGATAACCCCTCCAACCGTGGTAAATCGTATATCATCTTCATCATTGCCTGTAGCATGCCAAACGTAGCTGCACGACAACAAAGGATATAGGGCTTTGTGCTATAGGAACGTATCAAGTTGTTGTCGGGCTTCCGGTTGTAAAGGTTTCCCCTTTGCTCTTGGTTCAAAAGTTGCAGATAGCTTTCCCTGCCGCCTTCCGTCTCAAAAACTTCCTTCATAAAAGTGTGGTACTTTTGGGCGTGCGCTTCGCTGCTCACTTGCATAAGCACAGAACCCGGTTTCGGGTGAGAGGTGAAACCGTGTAACACAACGGGGGTCGAAGGTCCCGCTTCGCTGAGTGGCTCACCCCGTTCATTGTATATCTTCTTCACCATGCCAAACACCAGACCAGAAACAAAAATCTGCCGCGGTCTCACCGTTCCACACCGAACAATGGCTGAAATTTCGTACACGTCGGTTCGGCGGGACTCGATGATGGTCAACTCTGCCCTCGATGGCACCGGAGTTGAAATTTCGCACAGCTCAGCTTGTAAATCGAGTGCATCGAGCAAGTCAGGGATTCCTGTCCCATCACGGGCACAAATCTTCACTAGCTGGACATCACCCCCATCCTCCTCCAACTCCACCCCGCACTCACGCAGCTGATCCTTCACAAAATCGCACTTGGGTTGACGATCAATCTTGGTGATAGCGACCACCAGTGGGACGCCGGACCGCGTAGCGATTTCAATCACCTCTCGGGTCTGCGGTTGCACGCCATCCGCTGCCGAAACCACAAGAATGATAATGTCGTTTGCGCTGGCACCAACCTCACGCATAGCAGTAAACGCGGCATGACCTGGTGTGTCAATAAATGTAATTGTTTTTCCTTTGGGGGTGTTGACCGTGAATGCCCCGACATTTTGAGTGATCCCACCTGCCTCCCCAGACGCCACATTGGTTTTTCTCAGGTGATCCAGAAGAGTCGTCTTACCGTGGTCGACGTGACCCATGATGGAAACCACTGGCGGTCGAGGAATATAGTTGATCTGAGAGGCCGAATGCTTAATATCGTACTCCCGGATTAGGCCTGCGCGGTTAAGGTTATTGGCAACGCTGAGGGGATCGTTCAAGTTAGTGGCCGTGGTAAAGAACTCTCGAAGGGGATGGTTCTCTAGTTCCTTCGCCTTGTCTGGGCCAGGCTTTCGGCGTGATTTCTGGAGAGGCTGGCGTTTCATTTTTTCTCTGCGACGTACAAACCTTGACGCCCTTGGATCGTCAGAGCCCACCCATAACGGCCCTGATCGTGTAGGAATATAAATAGCATCCTTCGCAAACTCCTTCCAATCCACAACCTCCCCAAGACCCATTTCTCTTCTGTCGTTCTGGATCGTCGCACGAACATAGTGTGGCATGGTCTCAGGATTGAGTTTACGCATGTTGTTAGCTGTTGTGTGTCTGGGGTCCACTTCGCCATCTTGGAACGGAATGGCACTACCAACTGAGCTCTGCGACTGAAAACGGTACTGAAATGTCACTCCCGGGGAAAGCAAAGGCTTAAAAGACTTGGTGCTTGAAAAATACCTGCTTTTTAACAGTAATTTTATCATTTTGAAGTCCTTCACAGATAAAAAAAAAAAATTAGAAGGGAATTGAAAATGAGTGAAACCACCACAGTATAAACGTACTAGACAAAATAAAGTCCGAAAAAAGGAAACCAAAAGAAACGAAGAAAAAAAAAAGAACTACTTATTAGTTACTGTTATACGAGATTATCTTTTTTTAAAGTCAAGAAGTATACTGGGTAGGGTGAAGATGCTAGTTGTTAAGGGTATGCGTCATACACTCGGTATCAAACGGCAGCTTCCAAAGACGAATGTCGCCACTGTCCGTTCCGATAGCCAGTATAGTTTTATCAGATGAAAGCGCCGACGCCATTATCAGTGTATCATGAAGTTTGACATGACGAATGGGATCACCTGATGCCAAATTCCATTCTATTGCCGTACAATCGTCTGATACGGTGAGTAATGTCTTATCTGAAGTAAATTCCAACCCTCTCACATAATCGGTATGGGCAAGATAATTGCAAACTGAGGACCCGAACTTGCCAGAAATAGGTGAAATGTCGACCCCAAAGACATTTTCCGCACATGCGGCTAAAACCCATTCGGTGAAATTATCTTCCACTGGGTCCCGAGAGTTGTCACCTTGGTCACCCGTCTCTCCAGTGGCCGCCCCTTCATCGGTGGTGTCCTCCACGTTAGCATCATGGTCTGTCCCCTCTGGTCCCACCGATATAATTTTATTTGCGGCACTGTACCCTTTCCCCATCCATTCGGCATCAGGAACAATAGCAACGTGATTAACAGGGCATTCAAATTCATCCAAGGACATCAAGAGACGCTCTTCTGTGGTTGCATTCAAAGAGTAAACAAGTTTCCACGAACGAATGGCGGCGTCCTCGGTGGCGGTGATTAGGGTATTATTTAGCACAGCAATATCATTAACTGGATAACTGGAAACCATGAACTTATCCAGTAGAACTCCAACTTCGCACGGACCGCTTGTAGTGTCTGTGGGAGGGACAATAGAATGAATGTAGACCCAGCCATCGTCACAAGCACTCGCCACCACAACATCACCAGAATTGGTAGGTAGGCAACCGAATCGAAGTGGGGGAAGCAGTAACAGCTTATTCACGCCTTGTGTGAAACCTGTCACACACCCAAGGATTTTAGATGTATCTCTCAAATCCCACAGGGCTAAGGTACAGTCATCAGAAGCAGTCAACACCAAATTCGGATCCGGTAAAAATAGCACATGATTCACAGGGCCTCCGTGAAATTGAAGAACACATACCTTTTCGGGCTTATTCTCGCCTTCCTCAAGGCAGCGGCGTACGTCCCAGAGACAAGCCGTATCATCCCCAGAAGTGGAACAAAAAACTGTCGGCGTGTGGGGAGAGAACGACAGTGAAGTTATAACCTCTTCATGGGCAGAGTGCAGTTGTCCTAACATTCTATCTACCAAAACACTTTAGGGTAGAAAAGAAGAAGAAGAAAAAGAATAGTACACTGAAAAGAAAACTACGTGTAAATGGCACCAAGTTTGGAGGTGGGGGAATTTTAACATCTGTACGCAAGTATATATAAATGAACAAAAAATATAAGGAACATAAAATTATAATAGCAGAATTTATAAAAGCAGACTAAGTAAAAGGGTGTTAGATACACCACAGTTAAAAAAAAAAAAAACTAGATTTGTCTCCCATCCACCATGAGAACAAGTGTGTTACGTAAATCTTCCTCATACTCTATCAACGTTGTAAGTGATCTGTGAATACCGTTCACGTAGCGCATAACCTGCTTCATCTTTTCCTCCATTGAGGAGACGTTTACAGTTTGTGTTTTCTCTTTGACATATGTCATTTTTGGAATATCATTGACAAACTCTAACGCCGCCTCCTTTAGTGGTGTCGCTTCAGTTGCCATCTTCTTTGGTGCATTGGTCACCGGTGCTGCAGCCTCTGGAGGACTGTCTTCAAGTTTGTTGTTATCATTCGGGATAGAACGGAATTTTGGAGTGCAACTCTCTGCTTTGACGTCAGGCACTGTTAAGCCGTAAAATGTACTCGACTTTACGGCAATCGGTCTCTGTGGAGCCTTGGGTGCAGGTAGGGACTTCACTTTTGACACTCTTGGTCTTTTTGTCGGTGGACTACGACGTTTACCAGGGGGGCCTGAAGGGCGGCCTCTACCACGTCCCCTTCCGCGCCCCTGTCCTCGAAAGTAAATCGCGGAAACATCTTCGTCCATAAAATTGGAAAAAATATGTTGGGTACCAGATATGTTGTTGTTGAGCCCACCTCGGTTGGGCGAAACAGTAGGAACAATCCTACTTTTTTGTGGATTAGGCTCTTCCTTTTTTGTCTCTGATTTATTCTCCAATATTGCACCCAAGCAAAAGTCAGAGTCGTCGCTGTCTGTATCAACATCGCAGTTGCGGATAACATTAGGTGTGATTTTAACGGAAACTGCATCAGAAAAATTAGTTTTCACTTTCGGTGAGTCCAAAACACAGTGCTTGGAACTTCCTGCCTCAGATGCACACAGGTGGGCAACTTTTGATTTATTTGGGGGCTTTTTCCCCTTTATAGAAGTAGCATCCAATACACCGTTGGAAATTTCACTGTGGGTGGGATTTGCCATAATTCGAGAAACATTTTGGGTAGGGAGAGAGATGTGGAAATTATCCTTTGCGTTATGCGCAGCAGACTCTGTCATTTCGGCCAACGTGGCCAACTGCTCTGAGTAAGTTTCGCATGTGGTTACATTTGCTTTTGGATTGCTCACAATTTTATCCGACTCTTCTACGAGTGGACGACACTCCTGTGCAGCAGAAACGTGGGATGCAACGTTGCTTCCACGTTCACTCATTTCACTCGAACTGTCCACAAACGACTCCTCTTCTCTTTCTGACATTGAAGGATCTGGCATGCCGCCAAAAGATACCGGCAAGGGCTCTGTCACCGACAGCCTAGAAGCTGACCGTGTTTGCCGATTGGCAGCAACCATTGGTGCAGTAAAGGAAAGAAAATGCCCCATATCAGAGTCAGAAACCAACTCCAAAAACAGGTTACAGTATTTTGAATTACTGGAAGCTTCGTCATTCGATTCGTTTATAACCTGGGATGCGAAACCATTCTCTTGTGCCCACATCTGTACGGTAGAATGTGGAACTGTGATACGGAGAAGCCTATCTGCTTTGATCACCCTGAAATGTGCAATTGACGTGAACTCGATAGACAGACATGTCGTTGACTGGCCGCAACCGTCGTTAGCAATTACTTCGCTATGATCTGAGTAAAATGTTAATTCACCCCCTCCGGAAAATTGGGCTGCTGAGACGACACAACTCTGTAAAGAATAAGTAAAAAGTGATTGAGATAGCATTGGGTACTGATTAAAATATTTATTCGTAAGTATGACGGTGGAGCAATTCTAAATGAAACAGAGAGAGGGAGATATATATTATTATTTTTATTATTCTTATTATTATTAATACAAACTAACCAGTTGTCGTTATATGATTAACAATTAGAGAAAAGAAAAAGTGAGTTTCAATTCTGTACGCATTTTTAATAAACCAAAATACATCATTTATATTTACATAAAAAACAGTTACTGGTAAACAAAACACGTCATTTAATCATGACTGGAAGAGTTGTTCAGCACTGACGATGATTTATTAAGAGAAGCGTTAACTGAACTCACAGAATATCGAACTCCCTCGATATTATAAACGGGAGCCTCACCCACAGCAACAGAAGGGCGGTTAGATGGAGCTCCGTGAGTAGGAGAACTAGCTAAATGCCCATGAACGGACTGAATGGAGGTGGACCACCGTTTATCAATGTAACTCTCCGGCATTTCTCCTACAATGGGACTCGCAGCACTGGTAGCGCCTTGTGCTACAGGGCTCGCTAACTGACCGTGAATCGATTGAGCAGAAATTGGACGTCCCCCTTCAATCCTTTTCTCCTGTACCTCCTCAACGGCAACAGAGTTGGTAATCTCTTTGGATTCAGTTTCCCAGTGATCCTTTATTTTCAGCTGTCGAGAACCCGTTTCGAATGAATTCGGTAACAACTCCAGTGGAAAGAGATTTGCCTCATCTTTTCCTTTGTAATCACCGTAAGTAACGTCTAGTGAAGGTGTGGGCAAAGAAAACAAGTGAGCAATCTTTTCACGAGCCTCATCTTCATCCCACCATTTATCTGGAACGGCAGAACTTGATCTCGGTTGATTTTCTGCAAATGCAGGAGCGATGAGGTCCTCAGCCAAAGTGCTAGGAGCCCAAATAACTGCCTTTTCCCAGACGTTGTTCACTTTTTCTAGCTTTCTTTGAACAGTCGCACCCCCCGCAAGACTGTCGCAGGGGAGAACTGGAGAAATCTTCTTTAGGTGTTCGTTCCAGAGGCGGTGATCTCCGTTGTGACAATAGGGCCATTCTTTACAACTAAGCTCAAAATCCTCCTTCTGAGTAATAACCAACCCGTCAGGAAATACGTAACTGCCAGAAGTATTCCGACCAAATTCCCAGGTGCCTCTGTATTGAGCCTCGTAATTGGATTTCTCATCACCCCTTCCCAAAAAATTCTTGAGAGAAGTGTCTTTCTGATATCCTGCTGCAAAAAATATAACCCCTATCCCATGAAAGACGCCATCCAGAAATGAACCTATGTACTTGTCGCCATTGGGAAAGCTATACTCCCCGAAGCCATGAGCCCGATGACCGTCAACCGTTGTTTGGCCCACGTACTGGGCCCCTAAAAATTCCATAATTCTTAACCTGGTAACAAAAGAATATACAGTAGGGATAAAGAAAAAAAAAGACGTATCGAATAAAGAATAAAAGGTCTTGGGGAGTGGGATACAGTCAAAAACTGGGCACAAAAAAAAAAAACGAGAGGGGGAATGTCACAAAATACATCAAAAATAGTCAATGCATACATCAGTATTTACTCTGAGAGCCTTTCCCTTAATAATTCGAACAGACGACTTTTATCACTATCACCTTCAATGGAATCAATTAAATAGTTCTTGCACTTGCAATATTCAAGGAGACATTCGCGTTCTTTCGCTTTATCCCACAAGCCAGCTTCACGGCCGGCGAGGACAATATTAGAAGTTACCGAGGAATCCTCTTTCGTTTCCTTGAACCCCAAATCAATGACTGCTGCCGGTTCACCCACCTCACGTTCCAAAGAAAGAACATCTCCAATCGAAGACGGCCACGAGACGCTGGTCAAAATAATCACCTTCTTTTCACCAGGCGCATGACACTTTTCCACGAAATTCCGAAACTGCTTCGTACAAAACTCCCTCTTCCTTTGAATTCCACGTTCGATTATATCCGCCTCCAGAGTGGAAATATTACTTAAATCAATACCCTCGTCACCCTGAGAGTTAGGTACTGAAGGACTAAAGCTCAAATGAGCTACTCCTTGTTCGCAAAGTGGTTGCACCACCTTCGAAGCTTCTTCTTGGTTTGCTGCCAACAACACAATGTAATTAACTTCAGAAAGCAACTTTTTCTCCTTTTCTAAACGGGCGCACAGAAACTTGTGCAAATCTGAAGCTACCGAGTTTGTTTCTGTGGAATCGGACTTTGTCACTTTTCCATCTCCACCAATTTTTGACTCGATATAATCCACCAAAAATTCATCCCACAGATCTTGAATTCTGTACTGCTCCAAATACTGTGCAATTTTGGGATCCATAATATGCGGCAAGCTTGTTCTACGAAAATGAAAAAAAAAAATAGAGAAAAAAAAATGCAGATGTAGCGTGAAGAAGATGCCAGTAAAAACTAAACAGCAAGAAAAAACTGAAGGAACAGAAACAAACACTCCACTTATGACACGTGGAAGGAAAGTGACGGGAGTGAGAATGGGGTGGGAAAACGACACCTGGGTGGTCACCCATGGCGGCGGCCCCACCCATACCAATGCCCCAAAGAAAAACTATCAGCTAACACAAGTCACCAAAGAAGAAGTAAAGCCCTTCATTACACCCTAGGCGGATATGAGGGAGAGTGCCAACGAATGGCAAAACGATAAAAGGGACAAAACAAAAACTACTATCACAAGGACGCAGCGCACCACACTCCCAGCGAAGCGAGTTACCCAACACACGAGTCTGTGGTATAATTCTCCGTAACTGTAGCAGGGGGCGGTCGCCACAACAGAATCGTGAAAAACTAAACAAGGTGGCTGTTACACCGAATAAACAGTAACCTAGGATACTGAAGGACTTGGAGACCAGAAAAATCCAGTAAAACAGAATAAAAATCAATACCCGGGGACCACATTAGATTTATCAAGCACCCAGCGACTCGAGGCGACACACTCACACAGGAACAGGCGTGGCTTGGAACAAATTATCACCCAACATTTAACTTGGAAGGGTATAAAGAAACAGTGGCGCTAAAAGGGGGCCAGCGGAGTGACGCCCTAGCCAGACGGAGTGCCGCAAACAGTGGTTCAAAAACCGAGTGGTGAAATTAGAAGAAAGCATAACAGTAAGCAATTCCAAAAAGACCTCCTCCCACACCACAGGCTCACTTTACCGAACGCCACGGAACCCTGAGAGGGAAAAATGCTTCTTCCGTGGCGAACCTCAAAGAAACCCAAACCAAACCAGCCCCACGGCCTTATTCCCAGCACAAAGGGAATGAAAACCCCAACAAAAGAACCCAAGGCGTACACTGACCCGACCAAGTACCTAAATCCAGACCTCAGCCCGAAAAGAAGGGAGGAAAACGTCTCCCGCGCCGAAACCCGATTCCACCCCCACAACCCCACGTCAAATAAAAAAAAAAAAAGCGTCTCTATTCTGAACCTGTGAAACTCGAAAGAAATAAAAGCCCGAAAACGTCACCATTCGTGCCCCCTTGCGCCGAACCTTAGCCGGCAAAGAAACTGAACTGGGCTCTTGAACCGTCAAGGTGGGCGCCCTCCACTCCATGCAAAAAGCAGCTGGCGCTTCGCACTTTCCCTCCTTGGTTGGGGGAGCGCGACCCACAACACCCCCCGCAGCACTGCAAAAAGCCAAAAAGGTTTCCGTTGCAGCAAGCGCACCCGTCAGGAGAGGAACAAAAGCGACTCAAGTAGAAAAAAGAACGCTAGAACAGAATGAGGGGACCAAAGCGAAGGCTTTTCAAAACGACTCCTCCCAGAAGATAATGGAAACAAGATAAAGCCAACCGTCGACGGGAGCCAAAACCGCATCACCCCTTCCAGAAGTGCCCACGAACAACTAACGGGCAGCCCCCACCCCCAGAAACCCTTCCAAAGCTGGCCGGCGCGGTTTCCGAGCTTACCCCAGCCGAGCCGCCCCGGTACGATGCCACACAGGCGCCTAGCAAGCCATCTTGCGGCGCCGCGCTTCCAAAACCACACACCACTCGCCCCTAAATAAACCGCCGAGAGCTGGGCCCGGCGATAAAAAACCACCGGGGGTGGCGTCTTTTGGAGAGGGGCGGACCGGCCCTGGGAAACCAAAATCGAAACAGCACAACCATACCGCGCCCCCCTTTCCCCCGTCCATCAACCATTCCTGGTCCAAAGCGCCGCCTTGCTTTTGGTGGGGGCGGGGGGCCAGTTAAACCGGGGCCAAAAAAGAGGCAGGGGCGGTGTGGTTGTGAGGGTCCGTGGCGCGTAAGGGGACCGTACCCACCCTCATCCCGCCTCCGGTTTTAAACTATGGAAAAAATCCCGCGGTGACCCAGTATGAATGACTATGGCGACCTTCCGTGTTGCTATGCACTTTTTTACCCATGAAAAGTTGTAAAGAACGTTGGAAACCGGGCGCAAGTGGCGGTTTCTGGCACGTTGGGTTTTTAGCTGTCCGCCAGTTTGCGTTTCAAGTCAAGGTGGGGCCCTTCTAGCCACAAAAAGAGGGGTAAAGCTTGCCACTTTGTCACCGCGGCTGTGTTGGTCGGAAAGGGGTAAGTGATGAGGTTTGTCCCTTCAACCGGAATTTTTCTTCACATTCCGAATACCCTCGGGCCAAGATCAGGCTTGCCTCGCGTCGGCCTTTTGGTGTTTCGGGAGGCGGGGAGCGGCGTTACGCACCAAAAAACCAGCGCTGTCGTCTTTTGCGGGGGTGTTAAAAACGGTGGTGTCGTTGTACGGTTGTTTTGCTTTTTTTAAAAAAAGCAGCTGCCTTTGGGGGAAGTTTGAAGTGTTTAGTTTGTCAGGGCTACTTCGGGGCTGGTGGTGGCTTTGGGGCTTCCAATACCCCGCAGTTGTGCGGTGGGTGTAGTCGTCGGTGGTGTTTTAAAGGGTGGTGGCGCCCTGGTGGGGTGGGTGCCTCGCAACTTTTTTTTGAATTTCCAAAGGTCGGGACGTGTAAGGGTTTTAGATTTTTAGGTTTTTGTTATTGGTGGAAACGTTTTGCTTCTTTGATCTGGTGTCTTGGGTGTTTTCCCGCGATGGTGGTTTCTGCGACGAGAGGCTGGGCGGTTGTTTCGATTTTGGCGTATTTTTCGGCCTTATACGATGAGTAGGTTTCAAGAAGCGGTTGCGTCCAAATCCCCACCCGTTTTTCGTCCCGCTAAGTCCTCTAAGGTCGGTGTTTTTTGGAATTTTGGGAAAACTGTTTACTAGAGGTGGGGGTTGCGGTTGGTCACTATATAGGGTTCTGTTGGCGGGTGATGAGCGGGAATGGTTTGAGGGCGGTTGCTTTGGTGTCTGTGTGGGTCTTTCTGTCCGATCCGCTTGTCCGTCGTTTTTGCGATTCCCTTTTCCAGACGTGGTAGTAAGGAGGTGTTCGCCCTTCTCCTTGCCCGTGAGGTTTTAAAGATCTCGTGGTCCTGCGGTGGCTCTACGGTCGTTTTTTCTCTCTAATTTGCTGGGGTGGAGGGCTCCTTTTCTCCCCCTTAGTTTGGGAGCGGTTGAGCTTTGGTGTTATGTTCGCTAGCAAATTTTTTGCGCCAGTTGGTTAAGTACGTTTTGGTTTGATGGGTGTGTGCTGTTTGAGGTGGGGCGAGGGCGGGCTTCCGAGGGCGCTGGGGGGGGGAGGGTTTCCTTTACGGTTTTGCCCAGTGGTTTCTCGGGCCGGCCAACCCCGATGGGAGCAGAATGGGGTGGGGTTCCCCCTCGCGAGTCAACGTATTGTGCGGTGGTAAAGGGTGCCTCTTTGGTCTGTATTTTTTTGTCTTTGCGGTTTTTCGTGTGTAGAAAGGGACCCTGGTTTTCTGGCCCATGTTTTGCAATGGGAGGGCTCCTTTCCCAAGAGGGGGGTCTTGCGTGCCTCTGGGATGGGAAAATGGCGCTTGGGGTCCTTCCTGTTGGACCGCGTTGGGGTTTCTGGGATGGGCGAGCGTCCGTGGGCCAAAAGGAGTTTTTTTTTTTTTGTGTACTGCTGCGCTATATTTGCGCATGAATAAAATCTTTTTATTGTGTTAAGCACTCTTATTTTTTTTTCGCCTTCTTTTTTCCTTTTCTGGATAGCTTTATTGTCGAAAAATAATGTTCAGCTGGAAAGCTTTCCGGTCTATTATCCTGCGCATTCTTCTTGGTCAATTGGTGGCGTTTTTAAATTCACTGACTGGAGTTTCTACAACTTACCTTGTTAACAACGATGCGAGTTACCCTCTTTTACAATCTGTAACATCTTACGCTTTCATCCTTGCTGTATATGGCCCGTTGTTCCTGTTCTTCTGGCGCAAACACCGCGGAAAGAAATACTCCAATTTTAGTTTTTTTGATAAGTGGTGGAAATATATCATTCTTGCGGTGGTTGACGTTGAAGCAAATTTCTGCGTTGTTTTGGCCTACCAATATTCTGATATGCTTTCCATTCAACTGTTGAATTGCTTTACCATTCCTTGTGTTCTTGTTCTGAGTTTCTTCATTTTGAAGGCCAAGTTTGCCCTTACTCACATACTTGGCTGTGTTATTGCGGTAGGTGGTCTGGCTCTCCTTATCGGTGTAAATGCTGACGGCGTTTCTCGAGATGGGAAGGGTTCAAAAACCGTTTTGGGCAATATTTTAGCTCTTATCGCAAGTGCACTGTACGCGACCAGCAACGTCCTTATGGAGTGGTTTATTAAACCAAGGGAAAAAAAGAACAGTCGAGAGGAGGAACTCCCAACTGTCGACGAAGATGGAAGTGAGCCAGTTGATGAAAAAGAATCTGTTGTTAGGGAGGCCTTTGATGAGAAAATGAGCGTGAGAGAGGAGGAACCCGTCGCTAGTGCTAAGGAGAGTGCCGATGCTGTGGAAGGAGATTGTGTGGAAGAGGAATGTGAACCCGAACACCCAACTGTCCCGATTTACATCCCAATTATTGAAAATTTGGCCCTTATGTCACTTTTTGCTGGTTGCATCTCAACGATACAATTCTTTGCAGTGGAGTTTAAGGACTTTAACAAGAAGAAGGGCAACTGGACGGGTGAGGATTGGATGTTTCAGATTGTGTTTGGGATTAACATGCTAGTGGTATACACAGGCATGCCGGCTCTGTTTTTCTCCACCAGTGCTGCATTTGCGAATATCTCGCTACTGGCTGCAAATGTGTACTCTATAATTTGGAACGTTGCTCTGTTTCATATTTACCCAACCGCTGTCTTTATTGCTGCATACATCATTATTGTGGTGGGTATTGTGGTTTACAATTTGACGGATATGATCGGTTCTCGTTACCTTCCCCGATGGATGTATCCTTGCGGACTCCCGAGACCTGTTGAAAAAGTGGAGTTTCGAAGAAGCCGGAGACACCGCGAGTGCGATGAACAAGAGAGTGAGTACCACCTTAGTGAAAGCCGCCAGTGCTGAACCGTTTAATTTTTTTTTTTTATATCCCGTTCAAATTAATATTTCTATAATCGCGTTAACTAGAAACTAAAAGTTGTCTACAAAGCGGACTGATTCTATCGAGTATGTGTTTCATTTTTCGGTTTTGATTTCTATGGTTTTATGTTCTCTCGCTTCTGTCACCTTTCTAGCATTTTTACGCAATTCATGAGTGAAAATAAAAGCACGACGATCGTTCAACCCCTATTTTTTGTGACGGGATCTACTGGTACCGGAAAGTCAAACTTTGCTGTAAATTTTGCAGAGCACCTGGGAAAACACCGAGGTTACTCAAAAGTTGCTGTTATTAATTGCGATGTGTCACAGTTTTACAAAGATTTACCAATTGCGACCAATAAGATTACGGTTAATGAGGCCCGAAATGTCCCGCATGTTTTTATGAATTTTTTAGCTTCGGACAATTCTTTTGTGGCACACCCTTCCCAAACACTCACGTCGGAGCCTCTTCTACAATTCAAAGAAGCCCCTTCGGCGCCTTTCGAAGGTATTCACACGTTCTCACAATTGGTTAGTGAATTTATCGATGAGTTTTTCACCAATTTTACCAACGGTGCTCTCATCATTTGTGGTGGTACGAATTACTACATGCAGTCTGTATTATTTTCCAACTCCATCCACACTAATGTAGATGGAAAAGAAATAGTTGAGGAAGGGAACGCACTCTGGGAGCGTCTGAATAAAATAGATCCTATCACTGCTGGAAGATACCACCCGAATGATACCAGGCGCTTGCGTCGTCTAATTGCGATTGCTGAATCTAGTGGAAAAAAACTAACCGAGGTGTTCACACCTGCAAAGTTTAGATATCCTCCAGAACGGTGTATCATTATTTGGCTCTATGTACCTATTAGAGATTTATCCCCCATGTTGGATCAGCGTGTAGTTGAAATGATAGAGAGGGGCCTTCTGGAAGAAGTTAGTTTATTTTTTTCCGCCAAAAATAAATCCGGGACGCGTTCGAGTATATTTGAGGCGATAGGCGTCAAAGAGCTGGAGCCTGCGCTCACCGTTGGTATACCAAACGAGGAAAACCATCCAAATGATGAGTTGCTCAAGCGTGCTGTTCAGCAGATAAAATCCAACACCAAACACTATGCTGAAAAACAAGTCCGTTGGCTATCAAACAGATTTTCAATGCTGCTGAGTGAATCAGATGGAGAAAGCCAAATGAAGCGTAATTTCATTAAAATCAATTTGGGTAAAAAATCAAAAGAGGAGGAAGTTCAACGTTTCTGTGAAATGTTCTTTGATAACGATCTTTCTGGTAACTTCAGTGAGTTTGATTTTCCATTAGAGGAAGGACAGTATGTTGAACCAAAGGAGTCAGTATCTTCACAAAGGTGCGAATTATGCGACCTGGTAGTGTGCGGCAGAAACGCTTTTGAACAACACATAAAGTCAAAGCGCCATAAAGCAGCCCTTAAGCGGAGAGCGTTGGAAAGGGAATACTTTGAGCGTTTTGGAACCCCTCTCCCCGCAAAGCGTAGTAGAGAGTAGCTGCTGAATTGTTTACCGTTTGATCTTTTTTTTCTTTCCCTTACAATCAAAAGTGTCACGTGAGGTGCTTAACTCCCTAGCCTTCTCTTCATCTCTCTCTTTTTTTTTTCTATCATTAGTTTCCTCAAGATTCTTTTATCTTTCCGATGGAACCTGGATTACTTTTGGCTCTTTCGTTTTTGCTGACGTCGGCGATGATTGTTGTTACCTTGGGTGCGTCAAGGTTTCGAAAGGCGTTGATGAAGGAGAAACCTGAGGTGTCACTTGGCTCGGAGGAAGCTCTTTTAATGCCTATTAACGGTTCCGTATTTTTGTTCTCTATGTATGTGCTGATGAGGTTTATACCAAAGGAACACTTTAACTTGATGCTTTCTTTCTACCTATCGGTTATCAGTATATTCGCGTTGGCTGGTTTCTTAAAAGTTTACATAAAACCAAATATTTTTACTGGTATTTTATGTATTGCCGTAGGTTTGGGCTATTTTTACTCTAAGAACTGGATTCTTAACAATATATTGGCCTTCGCGGTGGGCGTTACCGCACTTGAAGCGATCCCTTTGAACAACTTTGGTACATCTTATCTTATGTTAATAGCACTGTTTTTGTATGATATATTTTGGGTTTTCGGATCTGATGTTATGCTGACAGTCGCCTCAAAGATAGATGGACCTATCAAGTTTGTCTTTCCGAAAGATATTACTGTGAACGACGGAAACTTTAGCTTACTTGGCCTAGGAGATATGATTGTTCCTGGACTATTTATCTGCCAAGTACGTGTATTTTCCGAGGATGTGGCTCACCGAGGGAAAGTCTATTTTTATGGTGTGGTGATTGCGTATTTTTTAAGTTTACTCAATACAATGGGTGTAATGATTATCTTCCAACACGGCCAACCCGCCCTTTTGTTCATTGTCCCTTGGCTGTTGATTACCTTCTCTGCGATGCTGGTATACTACGGAGATGTAAACATCGCGAAGAACTTTGATACTTCACAAGTTTTCAAGCATAAAGACGAAACTGATACTCCAGCCAAACCCGAAGAAATGGGAGTCAAAGAATTTATTCAAGCGTGTCTCCTTGAACTCTTTGGAATTGAAACAAAAGGGAGGGGGGGAGACAAAGCTGAGGTCAAGGAAGCCGACCCCGTAAAGAAAAATCAGTAAATGTCTATTTTTAAAACGTTCAAGAGGTCTTTAGAAATACCGTTAGCAAACTCTGTCGCTAGCTAATGAACCAGTAACAAATACCTGTCTCCCTTTTTTATCTTTAAAGCATTATCGTAGTACAGTTTTTTTTTTTTGCTTTCCTTTTTCGTCGTTTAATTGCAATGCTTCGTAGATCTTGTACCTTCTTGACTAATGATATAACCCGAACTTCTGTTGCCAAGGCGAGTGGAAATGCTGCGTCAGCTGCAGCCACAACCGCAACCGCAACCGCAGCCGCGACTGCAGCTACAACCCAACCGAAAAAATCAAAGCTATCTGAACTAGGAACTGCTGCGTATGAAGGACTTCGGCATATCTATCACGGATTTCGGCTCTTTTTTGTTAACACAAAAATGGCGTGGAAGTATTCAAGACAACTAAAAAAAGGTGTGGCGCTAACTCGACGTGAACGTTTGCTATTGGAGAGCTCCACGAAGGACTTACTACGATTGGTCCCATTTAGCTTCTTTATTATCGTTCCGTTTGCCGAACTTCTTCTTCCTGTAGCACTTAAGATGTTTCCTGGCCTGATCCCTTCTACTTTCGAATCAGAGTCTCAAGGCCGAAACCGAGCCTTTGGGGAAGCCATGAAAACTTTAAGGGCTCGTCAGCGCGTTATGGAATACGTTTCGGCTACGGCAATTGCCACATTTGACAATGAACAGCAAGAAGTGGTCCGTCGAAGCGTGATGGGAGATTCTATCACTCCAAAAGATATCCGCCTTATCGCACCTTATTTTGGACGTAGCGGGGTATTTAGCGTGTACCGTATACCAGACAATATAGCCATCGGATTAGGACGCATTGTTGGGGTCTACAAATGGTACCATGGAATAATGCCCTCACGCTTAGTGGCGTACAACATCCGTAAGAGAGTTCTTCGCCATTACCACGTTATACGCGAGGATGATCGTCTTCTTCGAGTGGAGGGTATCGATAAATTAACCGACGAGGAGCTTATTCTTGCCAACCAGACCCGTGGCATGCGCTGGACTGAGAGTTCGGAAACCCTTCGTGTCCAGCTGGAATGGTGGAACAACCTCTCCCGAGATCCCAACGTTCCTTTCAATACTTTGTTCTGGATCAAACCCACTCGTTACAGCTTGCGCAAAACTATGAACAACCTCCCCCTGGAGCAACGCCGCCAGTTGCTAGGTATCCAAAACCTCCCGGAAAGTGTAAGATCTAGTCTGGAAGCTCTTTGTGACACCGTTGATACGGTTTCCAAGATAGAGGAAGAACCAGTCACTGCGGACAAGATAGCAGAGAAGATTGTTGACATTACCGATTCTGCTAAAATGGGTGATAAGGATATTGCCAGCATTAAGTCCATTGGTGTTTACTTGACGGAAGAGAATGTCAAGAATATGTTTTTGAAATTGCGCAAGAACAAGTCAGAAGACGAACCAGTTTTGGTTTCTGAAGTGATTGAGGCGATCGGCCATGAGACTCACAACTCCACCCACTCCGTCTCCAACCTATTAGACGCATTCGACTACGGCGCCGGTTCAAAACCAATTACAGAAGCTGCTCTGAAGGCTATAGGAGCCCGTTGTCGTGAGGGTGGGCCTGTGGAGGAGGAGCCTACAAAAGATACGAAGAAATCCCCAGAAGCAAAATAACAAATTCGGCGATCAAAAGTATACGCTCGTTGAACGCTCGAGCACCCTAACGTTTCTTTTTTTTTTTCTCTTTTATAATCCCCTAATATTTATGCAAGAATTTTTTCTTTTTTTTTATTATTATTATTAGCTAAAAAGGCCACATCTAAGTAAAAATTATAGTGTATTCACTTTTGTTGTAGATCATGTTCACCCATTTTTTCTAAAAACTTTACCGTAAAGCCTGAACCGATGATCTTAAAAAAGTGCTAAATTAAAATAATCATTGTCTGTATTCAATACACACCGATGTGAGAAATGAAAAAAATAATAATATAAATTGAAAATAAATAGATGACAATAAATTCATAGCTTCCTTTCTCCACCCCTTTTTTCTTTTCCTTTCAAGTTAAATGGAATACGAAGCCAACCATCTTCATACCCGTAAGCGACTTCGTCCAGACAACGGTCTCTGTACAGTCGCCCTCCTCCCCACAACGGAAGAGGAGAGTTTGACACGTTCAGAGGAGAGCACCGCGTATGAATCTGGGGCTAATCCTGTGCATGACCCCGACGACTCTTTTCACTCGGATGCGGATCTGCAGCAACTAGTGCTGCGGAGCTCACAGCTTCTACAACAGCTCCGCTCCTACAAAGGCGCTGCCCACTCCACAACAATTGAACCATACGAGAGTAAAACACCTGTGGGAATATCAGTGGAGTCAGAAACCCTTTTCACGACCGGTAAGGATGGAACAGTGAAAAGGACTCTGCCACCACAGTTGTTGGTTGGGAGTAGGCGGGAACTCATCGGTAGTATTCAGCCTACTCCAAAGCGGGATTTGAATAGACTTAGCCCTACAGATTTGGCATCACCAAAAGCGACTCTTTGCACCTCACTTTGCGAATTATACACACTACTACATATTTTTTTTTCATAGCCCTTATTTTTTTTTACCCATTTACTACAAGTTAGTCTGCTTTCGTCTGCTGTCCTCTTTTTATTTTACTGTTTTTACACTACTGATTAAGGGTTCATGTATAGGGAGGTACCTCTGAGACCAGTTACGTAGTGCCTCACTCTTGTTTCTCTCTCTTTATTTTCATCTTGGTCTTTCTAAAAAAGGAAAATATAGTTATTGCACTCTCCTTTATCCATCATAAGAATATTAAAGTCGACTAAAGAATCTATTCAGCAGGATGAAGGAAATCGGTATGCACACTCTTTTGGGTGAGGAGGCTGACAAAATGTTCGGCCTCAACGGCCCTCGTGATCTCTTCGCTCAGCGAGTACCCCTTGTGGATGGAGGAGACCCCCGCCAGAAGGCGGAAGAAATCCGCCACTACATCAACAGTACGATGGAGTTGTATGAAAAAGTGTTTGACTGTATGGCGTTTGAGGAGGCGTACTATGTGAAGCCTGTGCACAAGTTGCGACACCCTATGATCTTCTACTATGGTCACACGGCTTGCTTTTACATTAACAAACTTTGCGTTGCGGGTTTGACTCCACGTATCAACCCCCTGCTCGAGGAAATGTTTGCCATCGGTGTCGATGAAATGAGTTGGGATGATTTGAATGAGGCGCACTACGACTGGCCCACTGTACAGGAGGTCCGTGACTACCGATTGCAAGTCCGTCAACGGATTAATGAGATGATGAAGAGTTACACCCACAAGCTAAACATGCCTCTTACGTTGGCGAATAGCACGAAGAATGACGACAACGCTTTTTGGTGGGTTATGCTGATGGGAGCAGAGCACGAAAGAATTCACATCGAAACTGCCTCGGTGCATATTCGTGAATTACCGATGGAATACATTCGCCCCAGCATGTCGGAGTTTTGGAAGAGGTGTCCCCACACCTGCGCAACAGCTCCCACCAATGAACTGGTATCCGTGTCTGGAGGTCGCGTTCAGATGGGCCGACCCCCCAACTCTAAAATGTATGGTTGGGATGTGGACTACTCCGATGGAAACAACTACATTGATGTGGCCCCGTTCAAGGCCAGCAAGTTTGTCGTTTCAAACGCGGAGTTTTTCGCGTTTATGAAGGCGGACGGCTATAATACGCAGCGATATTGGGACGAGGAGGGGTGGAACTGGGTGCAGTGGAAAAAGCCAACGCATCCTTGGTTTTGGGTGAAGGACGAGAGTCGACCAGATGGGTACGCTCTGAGACTTCAAACGGAGCTGATTGATTTACCATGGGATTGGCCCTGCGAGTTGAATCACCTGGAAGCCACCGCGTTCTGCCGCTTCAAGTCGGAGCAGTCGGGTAAAAAGATACGAATGTTGACGGAGGCCGAATGGTATCTTCTTTACGATCGTTTTGTCGTACAGGATATGCCGGAATGGCCGGAGATTTGTCCTGGCAATCTTAACCTGGAGGTATACAAGAGCAGTGCTCCGGTGAATCAGTTCCGCCATGGGGAATTTTGCAGTATTATTGGGAATGTCTGGCAACATTGTGAAACTCCTGTCTACCCTTTCCGTGGATTCCGTGTACAGCCCTTTTATGATGATTTCTCCCTTCCCACCTTTGACGGCCGTCACACCTGCATGAAAGGAGGAGCTTGGATCAGTACAGGAAACGAGGCCACCAGGGATGCCCGCTTTGCGTTCCGTCGTCATTTCTTCCAGTTCATTGGTCTACGATATGTGGAGGGTGAAGAGGTGAATGAGGCGCGCTTTTTGAAAGGAGCCCTCGGCCTCGACCCGGAGGTGGACAGCATTGCGGACACTAGCTTCCGTCCCCACTTCGCAGGAGTCGCCAACGGATGCGAAACGATTGCTCAGTACACCAGTTCCATTTTCTCCAAGCATGCCAAGGTGCCACCAAAGAGGGCGATGGACATCGCCTGTGGTGCGGGGCGCATTTCGTTCGAGCTCACTCCACTGTTTGAGGAGGTGATTGGGGTTGATTTTACCGCTCGCCGTCTCATGCCTGCCTTTGCGATCCGCGAACGAGGGGACTGTTCCTACAGCGTTCCTACCCGACCCAGGGCGGAGCGGCGTCCGGTGACAGTGAAGGCCTCCGACTACTCCTGGGCCTCTACCCGCGAGCGCGCCACGTTCTTTCAGGCGGATCCGACCAATCTTCACGCCCACCTGGACAACTTCTCACTCATCGTCTGCTGGAACTGCCTCGAGCGAAGCTACCGTCCTTCTTTCATCCCGGCGCACCTGTTGGGCAGACTCGAGAAGGGTGGTATTTTGGTGATTGGAGGAGACTACAACTGGGACAATATCAAGGTGGGGGCCTCCGACGAGGAACGGCAGTTGGAGGATAACACCTACCTCACCGACCCTCTCATTAAGGCGGAGGGCAACCTCGACGACAAGATATTCGAGCTACTTGGCGGAGAAAAGGCGGTTGAAAGAGTGGGCGATTCTATAACGGTTCCTGTGGTGTTTCCCAACAGTGACACCGATGCTTCCATTCGTCTTGTACACTTGAACGCCTATCGGAAACTATAATTTTCAGTTTTCATCGTCCAAAGCGTCTACGGAGTAAACATGAAATGTTCTCTTAACACATTACGAAGCCTCCTTTTGCTGCCTAGCTTCTTTGTAGAGAATCAACCCTATATACAAGCGAAGAAAACAATAATATCAGAGCTTTTTTCCTTAGCTCCCCTTGTGCTCCTTTCTGTACTCTAATGAAGAAAAACAGGACCCTGTAGAGGTTCTGTATCTCTTTTTTTCTTTTATTATTCAACTAAATAATCGGATTTAACCTAAGAATGAAGATTTTTTGTTTAGTATTTGACCCCTATTTCGACGTAAAAGTTGGGGTGGATTTCCACGTTGTTCTTTGGTTAACACTCAGGAGATTTCGTTCCACATTTAGCGCCATTATTTTGACCTTTTTTTTTTTAATATCTGAATTTTATTGTTGTTATTCATGCTTTTTCGCTGTTTTCGCATCAAAAAAATACTAAGTTTTCAATTGAATTTTTCTTCTATTTATTCCTATACAAATGAACGTACTACTACTACCACAGCTTCGCGCTGGTCTCCTGTAGCTGTATCTCTGGACAGCTTCCTGGCACGAAACTGACCCATTGCCTTCTTTTTTTTTTTCTGCACTTTTTTTCTTTTTCACTTTTACAACTGTAGTAGTTTTGGCGGTATCTTTATGAAGCCTTTCGTTAGGTGGTCTGCGCTGTCCAAAGGATTCAGCCGACGCCTGTGTAGCTCATCAGGTACCCCTTCTTCGCCGGAGAAAAAATTTAGAGGTGGAATCCCGGTCCGGAGAAGAAACATCCCCGACGAGGCGGCGAGTGATATCCCTTTGGTGGATCACCCCGCCCCTCCTCGACCGCCCTCCTACATTCCTCCAGAAGAGAGAGACCCCTCCGACGAGTCTCTCGCCTTTCTCAAGGAGGGTAGCCCTCTGCAGCACTTACGTCAGGACGAAACTATGCTGGAATCGGGACAGGAATGGGCCCCATCTCTAAAGGAACGGAAGATACCGTTACCCCGCTATGCAGACGAGAAGGCAGAGCAGCTGAAGAGTACTAGTGTCCATGCGGGGAGGTCGCTGCTCGATAAGGGGAAGGTGGTCGATACTGGGGAGTACTACTTTCACAATAACATTAATAATGAATCCTTTCCCACGGAGGAGTCCCTGGACGAGGGACCATCTTCTCGACTGAAACAGCTAAATGGAGGTAAACCCAAGCTGGGACACCGGACTCGGGGGAATGAGAAGGCAGAGAGGAAGGGGGAGGAGGAGGATGCTTCTAGCGGAACGGTGTTTGAAGACTTTAAACAAAAGGATGAGGAGGACAACAGGCCGAAAAAGCCGAAGTTGTCCCCATCTCAGCAAATGTCGATCGACTTAAAGAAACTGGAGTACTATGAGGGAAGCCCACAATACCCTCAAATGATGAAGGAGTTTATGGAGAAGTACGGTAATAACCCCACCGCCGAGAGAGATGAGGGTAAGGCTTACTCCACCCATGAGGTGGACCAAGGTTTGGCAGAGCAGCCGTTGGATTATCTGCGCGGTAGTCCAAAGTTGCAGGCTCATTTAACCTCTGGCATGCGACAGTTCGATCCGATTACGGTGATGCAGCAGCACGGGGTAATGCGGTTCCAGGGCTACGCCTTTCCCCCCTCCACCGAACTTGGAAAGTTGAAAAACGTCGATGAGGTGAAGGCGGTCGTGGACTCACACAGAGACAATAAAGCAGTGGCGGCACTACGACGCGGCTTCAATGCCTTGACTGGGCGAACAAGTGACAAAACGGACTATCTAGCCACTGGTGACAAACCCGCGGAGGATAACCACATACTCTATAGAACACTTGGACTAGACGCGGTACAACGCCGTCAGATGCGCTTTATGCTGACTGATTTTGACCATGGGGACCGCCAAACCGCCTTTCACGTCATGATGTCTTACCCTTACACGGACTGGATTCATGTGATCTATATGTTTCTGGTCGGAATCGCACTCTATGAACTTCAATTGCGGTACGGCGCCTATGAGTTCTACGATGAATACATGGGTCTTGATCTTCGTCAAGTTCCAGGCATGAAGAAACCATTTTTGGCGGTGATCACGGCAGGTATCATGTTGTTTCTCTTATTCCAACCCCTGCTGGTCGCCAGTATTGCAACTACTAGAGCGTATCGCATTATCATGAAGAGACCAATTGGTCCTCCTTAAAAAGAAAAAAAGTCTTTCTTTCCCCTTTTATACATCCATATCCTTATTACACAGCACAGTATAAAACAGTTTTAACTAGTAATATTTCTCTTCTTTCCCGTCCCTCTTTTACGTGTGTGGGTGTGTGTGTGTGTCACTTTTTCAGTGCTCGCTACGGTTACGTTTTTCTGTTGTTCAATTCACTTTCTCCATTTTCTTCATCATCTCGAATTATCAAGCCTTTTTTTTTATTTTTTTTTTTTATTAAGGAGTTTAGTAGTTTCTTTCTTGGACGTTTGTTAACGTGTGCACTTTCCGTTCTGTTGCCCCGTCCGGAACTTTAATGCGAGATGAAACGTAATGAACATTGCTCTCGAAATGAGAACGGAAAAGTTGAGGTCACACCAAAAGGTAAAAAAAAAGTGGCCTTCAAGATAGACGACGCTCCTCGGGCTGAGAGTGCAAAACCGGTGAAGAAAGCTTCCAATAACGAGGAAGTAAATGTGGACTGCAAAGCTGAGGTAGAGGCACTCCGTATACTGGCTCAAGAACGCCAGAAAAGTTTAGTGGAAGTAGTGAATGGCCTGGGCTACGACGCGGTATCCACCCCCACCATGCTGAGTAGCAATAACGAGAGGGAGGGGGATCGATTCCTGTCCCGCAAGCCGACTAGGGAGACGTCTCCAGAGGTCCGGGCGCTACCAAACTACCAGGTTAGCTTTTTCCCCAAGGAGGAGCCCACCGATACAGAGGAGAGTTCCAATAGTAGCGGTCCCCATAGCGAGATGATCTCCCACTTGATGTGGTTAGACGCGCCCTCTGCCGTGGTAGAGGACCACGCTGCAGCGGCCGTTAGGGAATCGGAGAGGGTTCAACAGGGCGGTGCGTTTGGGAGCAGTGTGGATTGCGGAGGGGAGGCCAGCGGCCCTGTGGTGGAGGTCGAGGCCTCTCGTATTTCCTACCACACCGATGTCCTGGAGATCCCCTCCAGTAGAGATGGTTCCTCCCCCACCGCCTCCCTCCCAGTCAGCAGGTCCAATAGTTATAGTTTCTCTCAGCTCATGACCAATGCTCCCCCACTCCCTACCGGCCCCATCAGTAACAGCAGCCTCACCAACAGCCGTGTTCACTCTCGAAACGTGTCCAGTGTTCCTCTCTCCGGTAATCGCCTCACCCGGCGTGGAAGCGAGAATGAGCGATCTCCTGCTCCCACTGTTCCCAACTCCGTCAACCGTCACGGTTCGTTGTCGTTTGGTAATACCAATATAAGAAGCCACGGGGAGACCCCCAACCGCCTGACTCCTCAGTATCATCTTCGATCCTTGAGTGGCCCCCACCGTGTCGATAACATGACGGCTCTTACCACCAGCACGTCGGCCCAGACTCAACGAGGGAACCACCATAACCACAACAACCATCTTTTCCCCCACCACTCTACTGGTACCACCGGGGCCTCCAGGAACCCCACCAGTAATAATAATAATAATAGTAATAATGTAGGCAACATGGAGAATCATTTTCTCAATAATGGAATGGTTAGTCCAAACGAAAATAATACGTATACCCCTCAAAGAGGAGTCCACCGCCGCCGCAGCAGTGGTGGAGAGAGTAGTGGTAGTAACAGTAGAGTGTTTGCATCTCCAGTGGTAATGAACGCGCTAGAAATGTCCGACATGATCAATCAGGATGAATCCATCTTCTAGAGAATAGAAATAAAAGGAAATTTCCCCCTTTTTTTGGGGAATAAAAAAACTCCTCCTTTCTTTTTCAGCAAAAACAAACAAACAAACAAAAAAACAAAATACCTAAATAATACTTGTTCTATTATTCTCTCAGACTTGAGCGTTTCCTTCTGTTTCAATCGTAAAGGACATAAAAGGTTTGTATAAATAGTTTATACAACTGAGTGTATCATTACGATAGTAATAAGTACGAACCCCCCCCCCCAAAAAAAAAAAAAAAAAAGTTAAAGAGCAGTCTTTTTTAACGTAGAAATAAAGGGTGACATTTAAAATAATAATAATAATAAAAATGTCACAAGTGCTTTATAAATGCTTCTTATTAGCACTCTTTTTCTAATGCCACGCCGCTTTTTTTTCCTTTTGTATCATTTTTCTTTCACAATAACTGTATTTTTCACTTTTTTTTCCTGTTGATTTACTACGATTAATACTGCAAACCATTTTTTTTTTCATCTATTTTATCTTTTACTTTTATCACTCCACATGATAATCAGATGTGACATAAAAAATGAAGAATACATTCATTCCTCTCCTAGTCAGGTTTTCATTTTCTGTATATTCATCTTTTCAAAGACCTGTGTTGAATTTTTATCTATTTTTTTTTTCCAATGTCGTTTTATTTATTGTTTAAAGCACATTTTTATGAGACTTTTTGTGTCACTTCAAATCGTTTCCTCATTCCGTTTTTTCTCTTTCACAGCACAGCTTTTTTTAGATTTTTTTTATAATATTTTTTTTTTTATAATTATTTTTGTTTTATTTTTCATAGATTATATATAAGAAAATATTTTTTGATCCAATAAGATGCCTTCTACTAGTAGGGCAAATAGCAGTGCGCCGAGGAGCAGAAGCCCCTCCGGGAGCCCCACCATTAAAAAGGACTCCCGACTAGGTAGTGGCAGACCTCTCTCTTCTCTTCCCGTCAACAGCCGCGGTGGCGCCAGTAGTTTACCTCCTCGAAGCCCAACCAGCCCCGTTTTCTCCACTAGCCACGGAGGGTCGCCGGTAAACGCAGGGGGGGAGGCAGTGCATGTGGCGGTCCGCTGCCGTCCACCCATGCGGGGGGAGAGAGAGGAGGAGGTCATTGTGTCGATGGATACTCAGAAGAAGGAGGTGTACCTCAAAGGGGAGTCTCAGGTGTGGAAGGTGGACGTCCCGCTCTGGTCTGGCGCCGGAAGTACAAAGGACGGCAAGGAATCCGTCTCGCAGGCGGACCTGTATCGGCAGGTAGGCCGCCCCTTGCTGCTCCATGCGCTGGAGGGGTACAACAGCACCATGATGGCCTATGGGCAAACCGGTAGTGGTAAGACGTACACCATGATGGGGAGCTACAAGGACCCCCGCGATACCGAGGCCGGTTTGATTCCTCGTATTTGCCGAGACCTTTTCACTGAACTCCGTGATCGCTCCTTCACCGCCCCCTCTGGGGAGTCCTTTAGCTGGGAGGTTCACGTCCGCTATATTGAAGTGTATTGTGAAAAGATTTCTGATTTGCTGAATAACAACGCCCCCGTCGGCATACGGGAGGAGGTGACCCCTGAATCGGCCACCTTCGCGCTCCTCGGCGCTCACTCTGTCAAGGCCAACAGCTCAGAGGACTTACTACGGGCACTTGTTCTGGGTAACAAATCTCGTCACACCGCCTCCACCAAGGCGAACGAACGAAGTAGCCGCAGCCACGCCATCTTCATTATTGAACTGACCGAGTTGCTTTCCTTTGAGGAGCCTGACGGCACCGTGGCGAGTGCGCCCAGTAAGTCGCTGTCTATTCGTTTAGTGGATTTAGCAGGAAGTGAGAGGGTCAGTGAGACGGGGGTGCAGGGCCAACAGCTGAAGGAGGCACGGGATATCAATCGGTCCCTTTTTACACTGGGTCAGGTGATCGAATCGCTGACGGACAGTCGTCGTCAGATCAAACCACCCTACCGTGACAGTGTACTCACCAAGATACTAAGAGATGCCTTTGGCGGAAACAGCAAAACCACAATGGTGTGTGCGGTCAGCCCTATGGAGACCCACCGTGTTCAAACGCTCCAGACCCTGTCGTACGCCTCCAAGGCACGGCGAGTCGTCAACAAACCGGTGATTGAAGAGGACCCCTCCGCCGTCGAGCTCCGTCGGGCAAATGAGGAGCTCGTTAACCTCAGGAGAGAGCTCTCTGATGCGAAGCGATCTGGACAGAAATACGACTCGATCGAGGAACAGCTACGAGAGGCGCTAGAAAAGCTGAAACGAGACCAGCTCGAGATGCGGGAGAAAAAGTCTATCATGGAAAAGCGGGAGGCCGACTTGGCGAACCGCCTACGTGAGGTGGACCAAAAAAAGGATGAATACGAAGCTCAGATGGCGGCACTGGAGAGTGAGGTTGAACTAGCAAAGAAGCAGCAGGAGGCGAGGGAGCGGGAATTGCGAAAGGCCTACGCCAATGCCGACAAGGTGGCCAAGACTCGCCTTGATCAACTCCAACAACAAAGGGACGCATCGGAAAGGGCATTGCGCGCCAAAGAAGAAGAATTACTAACCCAACAGCATATAGTAGAAGAGCGTCTCGCAGAGTTGGAGGTGTCCTCTCGTAATAGGGTGGAAGAGCTCCAACGTCGGCAGAGAGACCTGGAAGAGGAGCTTCGCCTGAGGGAAAAGGCGGCGGTGAAGCGGGAGGAGGAGTTGCGGAAGAAGACCGAAATGGCTGAAGAACAAGCGCGACAACTTTCTCAACGAACCCACCTTTTAGAAAGGGAGTGGCATGATAAAGTGCTGGAGATGGAACAGAAGGCTCAGGAAAGGGAGCAGGAAATCAGGCAACAAGCCGAGTCCGCTCAGACTCGTCTCCGTGCCCTGGAGGAGGAGGCTAGACAGAAGGAGGAGGAAATGCGTAAAAAGAGGGCGGAGGTGGAGCTGCAGGCGCGTACCCTCGAGTCGGAGCTGGAGGCAAAGCAAATGGAGCTCGATCGACGTATCCTGGAGCTGCACCTACAGGCAGAGAAAAGGGAAAGCTTGTTGAATGAAAAACTACAAAAAGCAGAGTTTGAACTTAAGAAGAAGGAAAGGGAATCCTTGGAGAGCAGAGAGGCCCTCGACGCCTTGAAGGAGACCTCTGCCAAAGAGTCGGCACTGTCACGCAGTCGGGAGCTGGACCTCTCCACCCAGCACGCAAAGATGGCGGAGGCGTTCAGTAAACGCGAACTCGCCTTAAAGAAACGCGAAGAGGAGTTGAGTGCTCAGTTTGAGGAGTTACTCAGTGCAAAGCGGCAGTGGGAGGAAGAGTACCGAAAGAAGGAGGAAGACCTTCGGGTCAACCATGATGAATCCCTGGCTATCCTTCGCGGTCGCGAGACGTATCTGAAACAAAAACAGTCAGAGTTGCTCCAACAGGAGGAAGAAATAGAGTCTAAATTACGTTCCCTCGAAATGGAAACTCAGCGGAGAGAGCTGGAGCTTGAGGCTCGGCGAAATGACTTTGAAGCGCAGATGCAGCGGGAGCAGCACGCCGGCCTCCGCACCAGGGAGGAGTTGCAGCTTCTTCTCGACCGACAAGAAACGGAAATTCGCCTCAAGGAGGATAAACTGAACCGCTGGGAGGAAGACCTGTTGACGAGACGAAGTGAGGTGGAAAAAGGATTCCAGAAACGGGAGATTGCCCTTCGACAGAGGGAGAGCATGGCTGCCATTGCGGAGGATAGGGCCACCGCAAAGGAGGCGCAGGCGGAGAAGCTACTGAAGCGACTGGAGCACGAAAGAAGAGAGCTATTCGACCGCAGTATCAATGAGGCGGAGGCGAACCGGAAGGAATACAACTCAATGATTATTACCTTGAAGCGTCAACAGCGAGAAATTGACCAATTGCGCCGTGCCAGCAGTGAGGAGTCCACCTACTCTAACCGGTCCCCTCCACGCACCGAAGAAATGGAGCAAATCGTGACCGCACAGAAGGCTTTATTTAAGCGGGAAATTTTCAGCCTGCTCGCGTTTGAAAGTCTCTATCGTGGAAGTATTATTGTAGAGGAAGATACCGAGTTTCGCACCATGCTAAAGGAGAATCAGTTGGGGATTCGTGATGTCAACCGAGTCATTGAGATTAAGAACCAGATGGGTGAGCTTTCTCATATCCGTCATGAAGCGGATCTGGCGAATCAGGAGCACTCAAAGGCCCAGGAAAGAGTGCGCAACTACCAAGGTGAGATTGATCATCTCAAGGAGGAACTCTCGCGTTGCATGGATGAATCCGCCCAACTTCGCCTGCAACTTAGCATGACCACTTCCATCGCCAGAGACGCCGAGGACAGTCTTCAGCGGGTGGTAAAGGATATTGACATCTCAAGAGTGCAGGGGGAGATGGTGGAGCGGGACCTTCGGGCTTCCCTTTCGGAGGCTCACAGCGCCTGTGTGGATGAGATGCGCCGTGCCAACCGTTTCGCCCGTGGGTTATACAACTTGTTGGATGAGCAGGAGGAACGAGAACGGGGCATCCTCGAATACCAATACACCCGAGAAATGATGTGGATCAGAGGAATAGAGATATCCGAGCGGAAGGGCGTAGAGCGGCTAGATGCGATTGGCAAGTGGGAGAGCTTGTACGAAGAGCGGAGCGCCATCGCGCTGGGGGATGAGGTAAAGGCACGCGCGGTCGACGCCAATGCGTCCTTGTTGCACGACCAACTCGTTCAACAGAGTAAGCTATACGATCTGAAAGAAGGCCTCAGCGCCGATCAAGTCTCCTTACAGCACCGTATCGATGAATTTGAGGCCTTCCAGCGCTCACGGCTCCGTTTGTATGCCGAGCACGACGACATGATCAAACAGTATTTGATCGAGATTGAGATGATGGACCGAGAACGTACGAGCAAGTATCGGGAGCGGGAGAAACAGTTGGCGGATTTGGCGTTACAATTGAATGACAAGGAAAAGCTAACTGGAGATCAGTTGCAGGGTATCTGCAAGGCACTCTTTTCTCTTTCCTCTCAGCCCAACTACCCCGGAGTGCCCCGCCACATTATGGATCAAGACGGTCGTTATCGGCGAGAGAGGATGGAGAGGGAAGTTGAGCTGTGCGACCGGGCGCTTCAGGGGGACCGCGGGGCGCTGGAGGAGCTGAAACGCTTCCAGAAGGAGTGCATCGCCATGGAGGCTGAGATTCTGGAGTCTCGTATGAATATGGCAGACGAGGAAGAGGTCAAGCGACGTAGGCGGTGGAAGGAGCAGGAAGAGCAAATTCTTCAGTACTTACTACTGCTGGAGCAGGAGGATATCCGCCGAGGTAAAAGAACCAAAGAGGAGGACGAGCTCTTTCGGGAAGCGGAAGAACGGTTGCGCAAGAGCAAGATCAAGGAAAATAACCTGCGGGACTTGGCTCGACGTCTTCAGTTGGAGGCACTGGCCCTTGAGGAGCAGTCGAGGCTGATGGAGAGTAACCTACAAGCGCGGGAGAGAGACCTGGCGAACCTCCGGGTCAAAAGGGACGAGGTGGAGAGTCGAAGGGCCGTCGCCAACTCTCAGATCGATGACTCTGAACGCACCTTGCTGGACCTCGAGGCGGACTTGTTGGCGTTGCTGAATAAGAATAAAGACACTAAGCAAATCATTAAAGCCCGCGATGCGGAGCTTAAGCGGCAACGTCTCTTTTACCTAGATCTGACCAAGTTGTTGGAGGAGCGGGAGCGTATGCTGCGCGAGGAGCACGACCACCGTATGAGAGGCAAGAAGAACGCCAACTGGCTCGCCAGAGACTTGTTAGACTATAACGACAAGCTGAAAAAGTATGTTAGAACGACCCGGCAGCGGTGGCACACCCTTTTGTTTGAAGATTTATTAGAATGTGATTTGTGTAACTGGAAAAACGGAAGGGATCTGAAGTTTTGCAAGTGTTGTGGTCACGACTTACTGAAGGGGGACCCTGCCATCGAGGATACGAGCCTACTTTAAACAAAAAAAAAAAAGGATACGGCTCAGCAGTATTGTATAGAGGAGCCGGTTTAACCTTACCCTTTTTCTTTTTCTCTCTAGATACCTTCATTTACCGATTTTCCTGCGTTTATTATTATTACCTCATTTTATCACTTTCCATGGTGCATTTGTTTCTGTGACTCGTTGTATTTATATAGTTTTTTCTTTAAAAGCATTATCCCATCCACAATTTAGAGTATTTTTATTTTATATTTGGTTTCCCTTGTTAGATTTTCCGAATAAAAACTAAATGATAAAAAAAAAAAAAGATCTAGATTCCCTTTTTTTTAACCTAAAATCAAAATTTTCATTTCATTTTTTTTTTCTATTTTTTCCTTCCTTTCTACGTCTCGAATACCGGTCTACAGTAATGTAGCAAAAAGTGCATCTATTTCTTTCCCTCCCTCTTTTGTTTCTTTTCCCTTCTAGCTGAATAGCCCATTTTTTTATTTTACCTATTCTTCTTCCTCTGAGGAGTTAGACTTTTAAAAATGAGCGCCTCTGCCACATTTTACAGCGTCAATCAAAGAAATAATAATGAGATAGAAAGCGTCACCGCCCCCACCTATGTGAAGCGCTCTCTCCAAGAGGAGATGCAGAAACTGAAACTGATGCTGGCAGCACAGAACATCACCTATCAGACCCCAGTTCGGACTCGATCAAGGCCGCGTCTGGTGCCTTCTACTGGGGACCCCAACCACCATAGATTCAACAATACTGATACTAATACCAATGCTAATGCGAATAGTGAACACTACTACGAGGGGTGTCGATCAGAGAAGTCTCCGTATACCAACCCTAGACCGGAGAAGAAACCGAAAGAGTCTAGCACCGATCGTGTCGAACCCACCACCCCTCTTCCCTCTCACAGAGTCGAACGCACGACACCTTCTCGGCCGACCATGGTCCCTCCCAGCCGAAGCGGAGGGGGGCTTTACCGTGTGAATGGCACAGAACAGACGCCAGAGGAGGCGTACCGACGGTTCAAGGAGCGTAGAAAGGAGCGAGAGAGGCTTCAATCCCGTGGTAAAGAGACCCCTCGACTGCATATGGAATCGTTGGAAGGTGTTTCACCTATAGTGGACCACTCCCGCTACTTTGACGCCTTCGCCTCCTCTCCGTATGTTTTCCTTCCCCGGAAGAATAATGTTCAATCCACTACCGGTTGTTTTCCTTTACGTCCACGTGACGGCGGCAGTGAGAACAAGTATTACGATTGGGTGAACCCCAGCGTGACGCCACGGCAGCCGAGCGTCACTCTCACCAGCGGCTCCAGTAACAAGAGCACTATACTGAGAAATAGCGGGGACTCTGTCAACGACAGACCGTCATCGGTACCTCATCTTAATCCTAATAAAACGCACCCCAAGAGTGACTCCCCGGTCGCGTGGGACCGCCCCACCGTTTCCTTCGCCGACTTTCCTAAAGGAGATCACAGTAGTGGGGGGAGGAAAGAAGAAAAGAAAACTTCAGGAAAACGTGGGCCTTCATTCGAGAGAGGGGCGTCTGTTTTGCGCGGTGTGCTGGGAGAAAGCAGTGGGGTAAATAGTAGTGAGAAGCGAAGGACCCCCTCTCGGCCCAGAGGCGACCACGACGGGGATGGTGACGACGGTGTAGCTCTGACACTGTGCGCTGAAAGTTCCTTCATGGCGACCCCCCCTCCCCCTTCCCTACCAGCAGAGACTAAACGACAGAACAGGCACTTTTCTTCCGCCCTTCAGGATACCTGGATGCCCTCCAGTGCGGTGAAACTCTCCCCTCCCCCACCACTACTGCCTACCGGTGCAAATACCATAGAGGTGAGTCCTATCCCTGTGGCGCCTTACCTCGTGTCGTCCAAGAAGGTGAAGAATGGAGACCTCAGTGCCCCACACGGACCGTCCTACTCATCCATTGCGCCCCTCTCCACTCTCCCTTCCCCGAGGCCGAAACAGCACTCTGTCAACGACATTAACCGTAACAACAGCGATAATGTGTTCCGACTAGCAACATATGGAGAGCAGCGTGCTTCGTGGAAGGCCTTGAAGGCGTATTATAATCGCTTCTTGAAGGGAGGCATAAAGACGCCTTTTTTTGAATAGTGGAGGGGGAGTAGGCAGAGTCTTTTTTTTTTTTTCGTCTCTGTATTTTCGTACCTGTTCTTCAGTTTTTTTTTTTTTTACCTTTGATAGAGTGGCATTTTCTTTTTTTAACCGTTCCTTCTTTCTTTTAATTGTCAGGAGAGTTAAAAACACGTCAAGTATGACCTAACCACTGTTTATCCTTATTATTGTGTTTTATTATCCCCCTCTTTCTTTCTTTCTTTTTTCCTCTCCCGGAAAGGTCACTCTGTAGGTATAGTTTAGAAGCCTTTTTCTCCTTTTCTCCCCCCTTTTCACCCCTCGTTTCGTTCGTTCCTCTTTATGGACCCCAGTGCTCTTCCTCCTACTCGGGAATTTCCTGTAGAGTTTGGAGGGGTAGTACCCCCGGAGGAGCAAGCACCCATACACGCGGCCGGGAGTAGTCAGAGAGGACCTAAGCGTTCCTCCCGTCATCTCAGCTTTGAAGACGACGGAAAACTATTTGAAGGACACTTGACAGTGCAGTCCCGGCAACTAAAGTCTATTATTCAATACCTGGTGGACAGCCAGGCGGAACAGTCGTTAGTGGTGCAGGACTTACAAGACCAGGTCCACAACCTCAAGACGAAACTACTCAAGGCGAACCGTGGGAAAGGTCTGCTACCGCTTCGAGCCGCGAAAGGGATGACAGGAGAGCAGGATGACGTCACGCAGCGACTAAAGGCGCTCGAGGACTTTGTACTACTATGGGGAGTGCGTCCTGAGGATGTGGCCAAGTTGGTAGAGACCTTCGGCAATCCCGTCATTCCTCCTGAAGAGTACCACACCTACCTCCTCGACCTCCCCGCCTTCCGCCTCCTCCGTCAGGAAACCCATCAGCTGGTCGCCTCCGGGGGAGAGAGACCGACCATCACCCCGGAGAAGGTGGCTGCGGATAATGACACGGCATCACGTCGGGCCGGCCGTGCGGGGACGGCGGATAGCGACCCACAGGACCGCACCGCGATGGAGGTGGCGGGTGAGGCGTTGCGATTGGTTGAGGAGCTCTCAGCACAGATGGAAAAGAATTCCACCGGCCCTTCAAAGTCCGCGCAGTTCGTTAATATGAATCCAACCGACCCCAATGAATCCCGTTCCACCGATCGGGGCGTGGATGAGATTGCCCGGCAGAGTATCGAGGAGCTAGCGGAGTATGTGGAGCAGCGGTTCCAGACAATGGAGAGGAATGCAGGGAACGCTAATAATACCGGTAGTGTTAATATGCCTCGTCCCCCTCCACAGAACGCAAACCTGAATCACGGCAATAGAGAGGTGGTGGATGTGGTGGCGAGGGAGGACGCCGCTGCCTCGTTGGATATGATTGAGGAGTTGGAGCGGTTGATGGAGCGACGGTTCAAGGAGATGGCGACGTCGATCGCGAATGTGGCACTCCGCCGTAACACACCGAGTGATGACACCGCCCCTGTGGTGGCCGAGACCCAAGCAGCGGTACCGGTAGAGACGATTACCCCGAAGCGGGCGGTATCCCCAGCCACTGACAACGTCCACGACGACATTCTGTTGATTGCCGACCGAGTCGAGGACATTGAAAATGACTTCAACCGCCGGTGGCAGAATTTGGAGGAACGCTTACGTATTATTGGCCGTGCGACGATGAATCGCCCTGCCGTGAGCCCGACCAACGCTCCTGCCATCGACCGCAAGGCACGGGAGGACTCTTCTCTGTCGTTGATGCGGGTGCAGAAGGTGGAGAAGGACCTCATTGCGCTCCGACGGCAACTGGCTGTCGGTGCCCCCTCTAAAGGGATGGAAGGTGGTCCGTCGACGGAGCTCTCCACAGCGCCGCCCCCTCTCCTCGCGGAGGACGGACTAAAGGATGTTTACGACAGCAAAGTGAAGAGTCTGGAGGAGGACGTGGAAAGGCGAATGGCGGAGGTCAACCGCACCATTGCGTTACTCAAAGGAGGAGAGGGAGGAGGTGGAATCAACATCTCCAATCTATTAGCGAACTCTGCATTGTATCCACCACAGGTAGCGGCAGAGCGGGGTATGGGCGGGGTAGCACCACGGACACTGACAGGGGGAGAGACGAGCGCGCCCTCCCAAGGGGCAACCACCGCTAGCACCGAAGGCGACGGTGGGGCAGCACCGGTAAAGGACACCACCGGCGGCGGTCCCTCTAAGCCGTCCTACATTGTACTCCGCTCTACCGAGGCCGAGGAGGACACCCACTCGGACGGAAGAATAGAGATCCACTCCACCCGCGTGGTCCCCTCCAGCTGGCCCGCTCGACCACTCCCCCAGTCAGGGAAAGAGAATACGGCTCGGGGTGGTCGGCCACTGCACTCCGCGCCCCACCCCACTCCTGATACCCACGAGGGGGAGGAGAATTCCATGTCGGCACCGTTTGAAGGTAGGGCGGCGGCAGGGGGTGTAGTGCCGTCAACGCAAGCCGCGGCGCCGGACTCCTCTGAGGACACCCACCGAAGGGAGTCCTTGAAGCGTCTGCAGCAGTATGATGTGAAGTCCTCACTGACTCATAAAAAGCCGTGTACTATTCCTAATTGCGAGTGGTGTGCGGCGGAGGAAATGGAAGCCCAGTCATGATAATAATGTATAGCATACGAGAATGTTGCTGTAATGTACACTGTTTTGTGAACCTTTACGGTTCATCTGTTCTCTTTTTTTTTTTCTCTTCATCTCATAATGTAAACTGTATTTAACTTCAAAATTTACGGCGCGCTCTATTCTTCTCCCTCTGTGGCTTTTTCCAATCCGAAAAGAGAGAATGATAATAAGAAAAGATAAACGCAACTTTTCGTTCTACTTTTTTTTTTTTCCTTCTCTCCTTCTTTCTTTCCACCCCCTTCAACATTAGTATAGTTTGATTCGTCTAAACTGACGAAAGCACTTTTTTTTGCGTTGTTTTAAAAAAAGAAATGGCCATTCAAATTGATGTGAACAATGTTCCCGACATCATTGAGGCTCAACTTACTCTTAGCTACAGTCGTCTGACGGACCTCTTCCACTTACTGATGGATCGCAGCAATGAACACGACGATGCCCTCACCGCCCTGCAAGGTCAGGTAGGGCGTCTCACTGAGGAAAATGCCTCTCTGAGGGAGGAAATCGGAGTACTACGGGAGTCCTCCGCCGCACAGAGCAGTGCTAGCAGAGGCGCCCTACAGACCCAGCTGGAGACCCTTCAGAGGGAGGTGGAGCGTATGGAGGGGGAGTGGTCTAGCAAGATGGAGGCGCTGGAGCAGCAGTCAACGTCTAGGGAACGGAGTAGTGCCGCCCTTCAGGAGCTGGAGGCCACCCTGACCACCCAGGTGCAGACATTAGAGGAAAAGGTGAACTCGCTTCACCTCGGCGAGGCCCAATCCCGTGAGACGGTGGACGCGGCAAGGCGGTTTATGGAGGTGTGGGGCGTGCAGCAAGGGGAGTTGAATAAGGTGGCATCCGACTCCAAGGAGAGTCGGTCTCTGTATATTCAATCATTACCTCCTATAGCGTCTCTTCTTACCGAGCTGCAGAAGACTAACGAGTCTCTCGAGGAACGACTACGCCCCACAACCGCCCACACGACCGAAGATGAATCCGGTAAAGTCAGCCAGGAGGTACAGGAAAGCCTACAGTCCATTGACCAGCGCCTGTGTGAGGTAGAGGCCCACCTCCCCAACACAGAGCCCAGCACAGCGAAGAGTTCGGTGGGGGACCGGCTGGCACACCTAGAGGGACGTCTTCAGCATTTACTGAACGCTTCAGAAGGCAAGTCGGAAGGGGGGGCCGCCCTCACGGACCTGGCGTACCGTGTATCGTTGATGGAGGAGACGGTCGAGGGGCTGCCGAAAGGGTTAGCGCCACCCCCGGCACGGCAGCGCAGTCCGATCCCCGGCGACCGCCCGACCTCCCCCGCGGATAGTCAAGGGAAACGAACGGGTAGTTTACCTCCGTTAGCGGCACAACGGCATCCCTCGCGACACATTGAGCAGCCCGCGGTGGACGCTCTCCGGAAGAGTGGCACGGGGGAGAGAAGTGTGTCGGTGGCGGTGGGGCAGGAGGATGGACTGCGGCGGCGGGTGGCTCAGCTGGAGGAGAACGTGGCACAGTTAGAAATAAATAAGGCCGATCATACTGAGATTCAGGCACTGGAGGAGCTCCTCAAGGAGTCACTCCACCCTCATGGTATTACCCTTCGCACGCAGACGGTGGCGCCGTATGTAGTGGAACGTGCCGAGACAAAGGCTTCCACCGGCGCTGGTAGACCTGTTTATGTAGGCGGGTCTTCTGTTTTTATGAATGACGGCGCAAAGCGGACCACCGCGGCATCGGCTGCTTACTCTAGCACAGTATGATACTACTATATGTATAATAATATACCAAAATGTAAAAAAAAAAAGGTTTAGTCTTTTCAAAGTATTTTTTTTTTAATTATAACACACTGTTTTTTTTTTCTTCTGGCGTTCACCCCCTAAAAAAAAAAAAGGAAAAGTTATTTATTTATGAATTACACTTAACATTTCTCCCATCTTTCTCTTTTGGTGTAGTTTTACCGTCGGAAAAGTATAAAATCTCTGTCGGAAAGAACATTTTTTTTTTTACGTAACGAACCTCACACAGGTCATTAACAGTGTAGTACCCTGTATATTCATTTAGAATAATAATAATAAATCAATATTATTAATGGTAGTGGATTCTGTCGCTTATATCGTGCGATGCGGCCGTTGTGGTGTGGCCAAGAAAACATTTAACGACCTCTCCAAACCCTACCGGACGGTATCCTGCAACCACTGCAACGAGACCCATAGCGAATGGCACGTTCTCAGGGAGATACCCGCCTCCGTTCCTTGGCCGCTCCCGGACAGCAAGGTGCAGGAAGGTGGTGCCAGCCCTTCTGTTCCCATTCCTCATAAAGGAGAGGAAGAAGAGGACGACCAGGAGTCATTGTTAGAGGCACTGAGAAACATACCAGAGTTCATCCCACTCACCGAGGAGGAGCGCGATCGACGGTGTTTTGATGCGGCCCATCAAGGTGGTAACCCCCTCCCAGGGGAGGACGATAGAGAAGAGGCGTGGGCGATGGACACTACACACGAACCTATCACTACTACTACAGTCGCTTATACGTTTACCAGTGGTGGGAGCGGCTCTGTACCGATCGTCAGGAGTAAAAGAGGCTTGACGACAGTCCGATCGCCGTCCAAGGTGTCGAAGTGCGCCTGACACGTATTGGGGCTTCTGGAACTGTTTTTTTTTTTGTTTATATATATTTGCTTGTCTGTATTATATGAAGGTTTCTTTTGAATTTTCATTGCTTGCACTCCACAATTGTAATTTGTGTAAAGTGTATATACTGAATCTTTTTTTGACTTTTATAAACTGAGTGTATTTTAATACTGGATAGTTTTTTTATTTTTTCTTTGTACGCACTGCTGTAGAAGTTGACTTTTCTTTTTTTTTCTTTTCATTCATTCTTTCTTACATTCCCCTTTGGTTTTCTACCTTTCCAGCTATTATAAACACAAACCTCAAGGAAGAAAATAATCATATATATATATATATATATTTAAAAACATTAACACCAAGTATCGTTTATTCAACAGAGACAAGATGACAATGAGAGCTGTCACCCTGAACTCTTTTGGAGGACCCGAAAAGTTAACGATATCGGAAGTTCCCATCCCCACCCTCCGCAACGAGGAGGATGTTCTCATCAAGGTGATGGCCGCCGGTATTAACCGAGCGGATGTCTCGCAGCGACAGGGACACTACCCTCCCCCACCGGGTGCCAGTGAGGTGCTGGGACTGGAGGTGTCGGGGGTGGTCGAGGAGGTGGGGAAGAGCGTGAAGAGCTTCAAGCCGGGGGACAAGGTGATGTCGCTGCTGGGCGGCGGTGGGTACGCCGAGTACGCCGTGTCTCACGTCGGCTCCGTGATGAGGATGCCCAATAACTATTCGTTCATTGAGGCGGCGGCGATCCCGGAGGCGTTTCTGACGGCGTGGCAGTGTCTCAAGTTCCATGGGAATGTACAGAAAGGGCAGCACGTGCTGGTGCACGCTGGGGCGAGCGGGGTAGGCACGGCGGCGTGTCAGCTGGTGGAGCGCTACTTCCAGGCAAAGGCCGTCACCACCTCCTCCACTGGTAAGTTAGCAATCTGCAAAAACTTTGCCTCTTACTGCATCGACCGCACCCCTGACGAGACGGGTCTGTGCTTCGCGCCTAAAGTAAAGGCGACGGTGGGAGAGAGCGTGATTGACCTGGTTCTAGATCCAGTGGCCGGGGGGACGTACCTCAGTGAGGATGCGACGGTGCTGCGTGCGGACGGCAAGGTGGTGGTCCTTGCGATGATGGGAGGCAGCTCCGTAGACCTGTCTCTTATACCGTTCTTTGCAAAGGCAGCCACCGTACAGTTCACTACACTACGAAACCGAAGTAATGAGTATAAACAGCAACTCGCACAAACGTTCCACAGCGAGGTAGTTCCGTTGTTAGACGACAAGAGGATTGCTCCTGTCGTGCATCGGGTATTTCCACTGGAGGAGGTACAAGAGGCCCATCGCCACATGGAGGGGGGTAGCGCGTGGGGGAAGATTATTCTTTCCGTTAGAGAGGAGTAATGAATATTTTATCACGAAGTCTCTTTTTATTTCATTTTATTTTATTATTATTCATTACCTATTTTCGTCCGACTGCAATTCCATAAGGAAGATTTAGCGAAGCGTTCGGCATGGTCTTCTCTATCTTGTTTTTTTTTTTACTTTTCGAGTGCATATTTGTCAATGTATACTGTCCTTGGGAGGAGATGGCGTGTTCTCATTGTGTTGTTACCAACAAGTTGGATTACTGTACGACTGAATTCCACTGAAGTGCGATCGAACTACTGTTCTACATGGGTCTATATTGTAAGAATAAGTATACACTCCCCTCTACGATCCTTTTTTATTTTATTTTATTTAATTTTTCATGTCAGGTATATCTCTTTTTTCTCTTTCTCTTCTTTTCCTTCGCTTGACTCACTATTTTTTGAAAGAGGAGTACCCTTTTTTTTTCTAGATCAGTCCGTGGCTGTTTTATTATTCTCTTCCAGGTTTCTACCGTCACTTAACACACACTTTTAAGTTTTACCACCATGAAAATGATGCGAGCCGTTACGCTCAAAGGGTTTGGGGGCCCTGAGATGCTGCAAATGTCATTTATCCCTAAGGCAGCCCTTCGCAACGAGGAGGATGTTCTCATCAAGGTGATGGCCGCCGGTATTAACCGAGCGGATGCTTCTCAGAGAAAAGGTCACTATCCCGCTCCTCGTGGGACTAGTGAGGTGCTGGGACTGGAGGTGTCGGGGGTGGTCGAGGAGGTGGGGAAGAGCGTGAAGAGCTTCAAGCCGGGGGACAAGGTGATGTCGCTGCTGGGCGGCGGTGGGTACGCCGAGTACGCCGTGTCTCACGTCGGCTCCGTGATGAGGATGCCCAATAACTATTCGTTCATTGAGGCGGCGGCGATCCCGGAGGCGTTTCTGACGGCGTGGCAGTGTCTCAAGTTCCATGGGAATGTACAGAAAGGGCAGCACGTGCTGGTGCACGCTGGGGCGAGCGGGGTAGGCACGGCGGCGTGTCAGCTGGTGGAGCGCTACTTCCAGGCAAAGGCCGTCACCACCTCCTCCACTGGTAAGTTAGCAATCTGCAAAAACTTTGCCTCTTACTGCATCGACCGCACCCCTGACGAGACGGGTCTGTGCTTCGCGCCTAAAGTAAAGGCGACTATCGATGCAGAAATGGATTTGATATTAGACCCAAGAGTAGGGGGATCGTACCTCGGTGAGGATGCGACGGTGGTCGCGGAGAATGGCAAAATTGTCGTTCTCAGTCTGATGAACGGCAGTCAAGTCTTTATCAACAGTGTTCCTCTTCTTCGTAAAAAGGCGGAGATCATCTTTACCCGTTTACGCAGCGAGAACCATCAGGCGAAGGCCGCTCTAGTGAAGACGTTTACGGAAGAAGTGCTTGGGGCCATTGAAGACCGTGTTATCGCTCCTGCCGCGAACAAGTCGTTCCCGCTGGAGGAGGTACAGGAGGCACACATCTACCTCGATGATCCAAAAACATGGGGGAAGGTGGTCCTGACGGTGAACAGCCCGTTAAAGTAAGCATTTTTTTTTGTATACCTAAAACAGCTTTTATCGTGATTTTTTTTTTCAAAATCTGTTTTCCTTTTGTTACATTTTAGCTTTGTTTTTTATTCATGTTTACTCTCAATGCTATTTATACATTTTTTTCGGCGTCGTGATTATATGTGGAATAATAAAAAATATATATGTAGAAAAATGCGGAATTACAAAAGAGAACACTCACACTTATACCACGTAGACAAGGGACGAAACAACGAAGATAATACTCTTTTAATCATTGATGTCCATAGTGTTGCCTTCCGATCTAAATCAAAAAACTTGCCGGCTGTAACGCCTCTCCAAAAAAGGATACAAAGCTGAAAGACTTTTCTTTCTTACTCTCTAAATTCTATTACTGTTTCCTCCCCTTCCTTTCCCCCCTTTTTTTTTTAATTTCACATAGAGACAGGAGAAACAAAAAGAGAAGGAAAAAAAGGAAAAAGGACTGCACGACCTTTGAAATTTATTTTAAAAAGCACATCCCCCCTCTCTAGGTCCCCTTCTTTATCATGTTTCGCCTCACGTGTTACTGGGGTGCTAAGGCAGCCCACAAGGTTCGCTCCGCACGATGGACTCGAGGGAGCAAACAGCGGGCGCGGACGGCGGCCCTCCAGGCTCAATTAATGTCACTGCGATCGACGAATCAAAGTGCGGGGGAGACCCTTCGAGAGCGTCGTCGTTTGCTGTCCCACCGCAGGAAGAGGGCCCAAGATGGGCAGCAGGCAGAAGCGGCAGGTGAGAGTCCTTCCTCCAAACCTCGGTACTCCTCCGAGGAAGAGGCGACGGAGATTCCTCTCCTTCCGGAGAACGAAGCCCTTGAGACCGCGGTCGCCCTCACCCTCTACTCCAACCGCGATGCTAGGGCGGAGCTGGAGTTCACCAGACGTCTGGTCAACAGCACACTACTCTCCCTCGCCTCCCCGGTAGGTCCGTGGGATCCGTACGATGTGAAGCCGCAGGTGTTTGCCTTGGACAACTATCTCGCTCTCCCTGTGTTCACCTCTATTGGGTATTTGAGGCTGTTCTGCGATCGATTTGGCTTTACCGTGCGAGACCCTAGCGGCGTGTCGTGGGCGGCGGGGGAGGAGGAGCGGTATGAGGCGCGCGCCCTGCAGCTCACGGAGGGGGTGCTGGACCGTGGGGCGACTGCGTGGGGGTCTCTAGACGAGGAAACCACCGCAGCAACACCGTCATCATCACCTGCATCGCCAGGTGATACGGCAGCCACGGCAGGCCCTGTGGAGGAGGTGGATCTCCTTTCCCCGGAAGCATTGTTCGAGGACATGGAGGGGTTGGAAGACCCCACCGAAACTCCGCCCGACAAAGCAAAGAAGACGAAGAAAAAGAAGAAAAAGAAGAAAAAGAGACTTTCCCTGTCGAGAAGAAGCAAAAAAAGACGGACACTTGCCAGAAAGAAAAAGCTGAAAGGAAAAAAAGTATCCGCTACGGCGGCAGAAGAGACCGACTCTAACAGTAGGGAGGCACAGGAGCGACAGGCGAAGGTGAGAGAACACTTCCGACAGCGAATCGCGGAGGCTCGCCCTTTCCATCTTTCCCGCGCGACCCCCCTGCCCATGTTCGGTCCCTTCACCCGCCCCTTTCTCGTAGGGTATTTCGCCGATGTCGGCACCCTTTTACACAACGCCAGCATCGTCCCCGAGAAGGTGGATATCATTCTCAACCCCACCTCCCTGATTGAGCTCGTACTGGCGAGAGAGGCGACGGACCGCGTCCTGCAAAAAGATAAGTTGTTGCTGAAGGCGTATCAAAAAGTGGAAAAGACGCTTCAGAGAGAGTTTGGCGGTTTCCTTGAGCGGCACTGTCCAGAGGTGCGGTGGGCGAAGAGCGCTTGCATCCCTCGGCCCCTGGACCTGGAGGTGGCCGACCATGCGCTGCGTCAAGGGGGTTACTCTAGGAAGGAGCAGAGCAACCCGCTGCAGTCGCATAGGGAACGGACAGGGGTGCTCCGGGAGTTGGAGTACAGTGGAGGTGTCGTCTACGACCTCGTCATTATTCTGAACAGCGAGGACTATCCACAGACGTATCAGACGTTGCAGTGGGGGAAGCACCGGGCGCTACTGCTGGGGCACCGGGATTTGGAGATACTCCCAGAGGAAACGGCGGCCAAGCACGTCACGGAGGCGGCCACTTTATTTTATGACGGCGCGGCGGCACAGCGGAGGCGAAAGAACTCTTACGGTGGCGATGGCGAGTCGGAGAAGAGTGTATTTGTGCAACTGGGAGAGACACAGACGGTCAGTGCGACTCAGTCGGCGGACAGCTACTACCACGACCCCAGCAATGCCTACACTGAAGCGCATAGCGTGTACACCGAGGAACTGAAGCTCAAGCGGCGCCAGTAGGAAGAAGAGGATTGCACTCCACTATGATCACATCACTTGGTATTAAACTTTTTGATAAAGGTGAATACTTTAAAGTAAAATCTACCGTTGCTGAATTATTTCTGTTTTCTCTGTTTCTTTTTGTTTTTTCTGAAAACGGTTATAAAATGTTTATCACCCTCCTTTCTCCCTTTTTTGTTTACAACCAGCGTGCGTTGATAGTGTAGCGTTTTTTTTTTTCATTTCCTTCTCTTTATTATTATTATTATAATGTCGGAATATCCTACTAGCGGAAGACCAGAAGAAGAGGAAAAGCCCTTTTCTACCAGCAATGAGGGTCCTACGACGTCCGCTCCCGCACCCACCGCAGCATCCGGCTCCCACAAGAAGCCTGCCGTCGACGAACACAACGAGGAGTTCTACAATAGTCAAAAACGCTACATGAAGAAGGAAGAGGAGGAAAAGTTAGTGGAGAGGCTCTACTATCAACACATGAACGCGCAAAAAGCGAAGGAGGAGGAGAGGGAGGCGACGCTGGCCAAGACTCGCAGCCAAAACGCTCAGAAAAAGATGACCAAGGAGGAGGAACAAAAGTTGGTGCGTCACTTGTACGAAGAGCAGTTAGAGCGGTTCGAGATGTCAAAGACGGAGCGCGCCAAGAAGGTGGAGGAGGAGGCGAGAAAGAATAACGTCACCATGTCTAAGGAGGAGATTGAGGATCAGGTGAAGCGCATGTACGAGGATGAAATCAACAAGAGCAAACAGAAGAGGGAGGAGCTGCAAAAGCGCTATGTCCCTGAGGCGGAAGAAAAGAAAATTAAAAAGTCGCAGCTCGACGAGACCGTGAACCGACTCTATCACGTAGACTACGAAAAGAAGGATGAGGAGCTGTTTCAAAAGTATGTATATCCAAACGACCCGAAGCAGGTCAAAATTTCCCCAGAGCAGTTGCAGGAAATGGCGAACCGTCTGTCTACGACTAAGTGAGTCTTTTTTTTTTATTTTAAACGTGGTAACTAATCTTTTTTTTTTTCCTTTTCGTATTATTATTATTCAGCATGTAAATAGATGAAAATATAAAGATAAAAATTGCCGTTGATTTAGTGGTAAAGTGACAGTGCTAAGTTATTGGTAAAGGTTATTATTATGGATTACAACTCTCCATTCTCACTCCTCCATTTCTTTTTTTTTATTTAATTAGTTTCCTGTTAAGGGCTTATTATTAGCCTTAGGACTTTTTTTTTCTTCTTCTATTTAGATATTTAGATTCACTTTTTGAACTTTATTTTTGTACTACATTTTCCTTTTTTTTTTTTACTTTTTTTAAAATAATAAATAAAACAGCCACTATTTATTTTATACACACACAAAAAGCAACCACCACCACCACATAACTGTCCAATCTTTCCACCACAGAATCCTTAGCATGTCTACCCTCCCTGTTCATGTTCCCAGCGGCCCAGGTATTATCGTTCATACCCAGAAGCCAGAGCCCAGGCGTCACTCCGTCAGTCTCTCCCGCCGTCACAGTCTCATGACAGAGCGGCAGTCCACGCTATACGGCCAGCGGAACAGTGCTGTGGTCTCCCTCGACCGACTCTCTTACCTCAACACCGCCCTAGAGGCCCTCCCTGGGATGACACTGATGAAGCACTTTACCCCCATTGTACGGCTGCGGAGGTCGGTGTGGGAGCGACGTCGACTGACACGGGACCGACTGGAGGCACTGGGGCCCACACTGGCGGCCCGCAAGGAGAAGGATGCGATGCAGTCGTTGGTGAAGGCGGTCACAGAGGCCGCCGCAGATCTCGTCCCTGGGTATACCATTCCTCTGGACCCAAAGGCGCTTGGGGAGCTGCTCGAGGGGAAGTTGGAGCCGGTGAGCTTCAAGTCTGGCTCGGTGCTTTACTACCCCCAGGAGCCGCCCGAGGCACTCTTTGTCTATATTGTGGTGGACGGTGGGGTTACCGTCACCCAGTACCAGCCGCAGTCCAACCGGGCGACGTTACTGGGCGGGGAGCGGAAGCAGTACTTCACCTCTGGCAAGGAAACACTGCGACTGTGCGGGGGAGGGGTACTGCAAGGCTCCCTGCTGTCGGGTCCTGACCTCCTCGGTGCCCCGGTCCCCACCGCTGACGCCGATGCCAACAACAGTTCCAGTCAGAACAATCCCACCAATGTAAACAACGACGCGGTGTCCATCTCCAACGTCACCACCGCCATCCAGCGAGGGCTACGAGAGGCCTCCCGGGCGGTAGGACAGCCTACGTTACAGGCCATCCGCTCCGACCTCCTTCGCTCCCCCATCGTTTTTGGCGCTGCGGAGGCGTTAGGCATGAGTCCTTTCAAGTCGATGAGTTGCATTGCCGCTGGCAAAGGCGAGCCCAACAGCTCTACCGATGTCTATCGTATCCGGGCATTGGATGTGCAGAGGGCGCTGCAGCAGCTGGCCGCCCAGTCCGAGTCTCCTAAGCGAGGGGGTCTGGCGGAGTTCATCGTCGCTGCCCGGGTGAAGGCCATCGCCACCTACTACTACCCGACCGAGGTGCTGCTGCGCCAGAGCTGGCTCCTACAGGACACCCCGACCGCTACTATTCGAAACCTCATGAGTCACTTAACGCCCCGTACCTTTATGCCCGGGGAGGTCATCGCCTGCCCTCACCACTCCACTCGCCAGCTGGTCTTTCTGAGGAGAGGAGAGATTAGCGTGGTGGAGCCCCGTACCTCTACCGACAAGCGAGGCTGTCTTTGTAAGAGCGGCGGCGGTACTTCAGAGGGAAAGGAGTTGGAGCGCATTTATCCCGGCTCCTCGTTTGGGGAGCTTTCGGTGCTGTTTGGAGAGCCACGGCAGTTCACCCTCCGCGCCGCTACCGTATGTGACGGTTGGGTCCTCTCACACGACAGTTTCTCTCGGACGATGCGGCGGGACGAGGCACTCCGCCATGCCCTGGTCACCAAGGCGGCCGCCCTCCGCATCAAGTGGTTAGGAGAGCAGCGGTTCACTCCAGGCCTTGCCCAACACCTCCGCCAGAGCTGTGAGATGTTCCGCCCTTTTAATGCCTACACGCTACGACTGATACAAGAAAGAATCCAGCCGGTGGTGTTCTCCCCTGGGGAGTTGGTGGCCAGCACCTCGCAGCGGTGCGGGGGGATGGTGTTCATAATGAGAGGGAAAGTGACGTCTATTTCTGGAGCCGATGTGACGTACACGCGGGGGGATGTACTGGGGGCTGGCTGCCTCGTCGCCCATCGCTGGCCCATCGGTCTCTCGGCCCGGACAATGGTGGAGGGCTGGCGACTGAGTCGCGAGGACCTCGAGGACGCTTTGGAGCGAATGGATCGATTGCACCACTACTCTGGCCTGTACAGTAGTGAGGCGTTTCTGTACATGCAGCAGATATACCGTAACCCAGTCCCCGAGGTGGAGAGTGATGCTGTCGGTCGGGTCCACATGCCCGTCGTCCCTGCCGCCCCAGGAGGGGTCAGCTACTCCCTCTATGGTCGCCAAGTGTCGGAGATTCAGCTCAAGGCGCAGTGCTTTCTCTTCCAGGACTATGTCAAGTGGGAGGATATCTCCTACGCGACGATGGGGGCTGGCACTGCCCTCCCTGACGCCGACTCCCTCGCCCGTAAGTATACCGTGGACACCCTTCGCTCTAGCGCCAAGACGCTTCCTGAAACGAAAAAGGGGAAACCGGCGTCCCTCGCGGAGCGTCTCGCGAACCGCTCTGTCAGCGGCAAGACCTCCCAGAAGAAGGCCACCTCCCGGGGGGAGGAGACAGGGACCGCCGCTACAGTTCCTCCTCTCCCACCTGGCGGCACCGCCACAGCCAAGACCGGCACGTTAAAGAATCGTAAGAAAAAATCCAACAACACCGGTGCGTGCGCCTTTTTGGTCGACCCAGAATACTTCAGTCGTCCCTTCATGTCGAGGGAGCTGCAGCAGACCGTCCCCAGTCGCCCCGCCACGGCCCCTAACCGACTGGCTAATAAGGACAAGGACAATGAAGCCATCGCGATGCAGTCTGCCGCACGCGTGAGGGAGGTGGCGAGGGTGCCCCCGCGTCTGCAGCGCTTTCAGAAACTGTTGGAGGAAAGAGACCGACTGTTGGAGTCCGAGGCACAGGAAGAGGCGGAGGAGAACCGTAAGCGGGCGAAGCGGGAGGGGGTGGCGATACAGAATTACTTGAGTAACGCCCACTACGCGGATGGTAAAGCGAGTCCAAAGAACCCTCTCTACAACGATCTTGCCCCCATACACCTGTTTCTGTCTTCCCCCAAGCCCAGGGCGGAAATTACCATGCAGGAGGCGATTTCAATCGGTTATGTGATGCAGTTCCCCGACACCAACCACATTGAGGCGTGTGTGTCCCTCATTGACCCTGACATCACAGTGGGGGTCCCTGCTCACCGTGGTCGCCGGCGGGCGATGGCGTGCACGCCTAATGATCGTCACACCAAGAATAACTTTTTGTTCGCCGCTGCTGTGTTTTCCGACACCGTCGTGAACACCGTCGATCTTCAACTGGAGGAGAGACGAATGAAGGAGCAGGACCGAAACAATAAAGCCAACAAGCTGCTCACTATGCTCAAGGCCAACCTGGAGGCGACCGCGAATGCTCCAGCGGCGGATACGGACGTCTCCTTCGAGGAAGGCGCCCCCTCCCAGGATGGGCTCACCTCGTTGAAGATCGTTGTCCCTGGCGAGGAGGAGGTCACCCGGCGCTCCTCCCCCCTCGACGTCGGCACGGTCAGCACTCCTGTTCGATTGCTCAGCAGTGCCCCTTCTACCCCTTCCCCCTTCCGTGCCTCCCCGGCCCGTGGCGCCCAACAACAGGAGGAGCAGTTCATCCAGTTACTGGTCCGTAACCCACAGAAGGCGCTTCAGCAGCTCCAACAGCAGTTCCTCCCCAAGACCTCTCCCACAGGCCCCCGTAGTACGGCACAGAGCACCGCCACCCCATTAAGCGGCAACAACCGCGCCACCTCCCTCTGGAATACCCTTCGGTCTGCGGTACGAGAGGGGGACCGGACCCCGACCCCTGCCTTCACAGAGGAGGAGCACGAGGAGGTGCTCTTCACCAACACCGAGGACCCCCTCCCGCCGCTGCAGGTCGCGGTCCCCAAAGACTACTGGCGGACGGCCAACTACTACTGTCCTAGCGAGAGTCCCCCGCACGCCATGTCGCGGTACTTCACCCTCGACGATGGTATTCTGTTTGTGGAGAACTATGGCGCGTTAAGCGAGGTCGGCGGCAGTCCCTCTGGGAATAAGAATGTGGTGCTGCCCTACCGCCCGTCGTCCCCCTCTGGAGCCGAGTGGGCCTCTGGTATGCCACCCCTGTCGCGGCGGACGAGCATGTGGAGGGCCGCCGTCCACCGCCACTCGGCAACGGGCGGAGACGGGGAGGAGGAGGCGGACTTTGCCATCACCCCCAACGATTTTAGAATGCCAGACCCCTCCGAGGCGATGACGGTGGTGCGTCGCATCCAGCGGGATGTGGCGGGGCTCAATGAGGTGGCCAAGGACCAGGCCAGAGAGCGTGTTGCTAACGAACGCCGCCGCAAACTGGATGAGATTCTCTCCCATCCCACCGAGGAGGAGACGTTAGCCACCGAGGAGTGGCGCAGCGCCTACCACATCACCGTCAAGGACCCCCTGAAGCCGGTGCTCATCCCCGACGCGCTCCTTCCACAGGCCGGCCCCGACTATGCCGCACAGGAGCTGCAGGCGATGGAGCAGCAGCGCTCCTGGGGCCCTCCGCCTCGCAGTGGCGTGGAGGAATGGCAGGAGGGGCTGGAGAGCCGCAGAGGCCCTTACTCGGCGCGACGGGTGCTGGCGACGTATGGCAACTCGCAGCTGGGTTTGCCTGTCATTCCTCTTTCTACACCACTGGCTGATATGCCGACCGAGGACCACAAGGGATGGGTGTCAGAGCGGGAGGAGCTCTTCCAGACGTACCGCCAGCAAGTGCAGTCCGATCCTGTCTCCCTTCCCGCTATCTGAGAAGGTGGAGGGGAAAGGAAAGTGAAAGTGTAGCACCAGAAACTATTTTTTTTCTTTTTTTGACATTAGAGTGTTTTTTCATTTTTTTTTTTATTTCTTTCAGACACGAATGAGATTGTACTCATTTCTGTAGATTTTCATCTTGTACGCTATCATTATTATTATTATCTCTATATGTTTACATAAGATACAAATATCCAACCCATATAATTGAGATGTTTCCGACAATAAAACAAAACAGAATATCATTTTTCTCTTCTGTCTCTCTCTTTCCCTTCATCGATTCTAATCACCTTTTTTTTTTTAGTTATTATAGTTGCGTATAGTATTAGAGTCTTTTTAGTATGGCGGACTACTCCGAATGGTTGTCAGGGGGTGGGGAGTACGGCGGCTTCGGTGAGGACGCCCTGGACCCTGAGGAGCAGCAATCCTTCTATGCACAGCGGCAAGAGCGAGACGTCGTCCTTTGTCTGGTGGATTGCAGAGAGGATATGTTCACTCCTTTCCAGGCCGAAAAGGAAGTAGTAGCAGAAGAAGAAGTGGAAAAAGAAAAATCGAAAAGGGGAGCTAAAGCGAAGCAGGAAAGCAAGAGTCCGTCTGGTGGTGTGGTGAAGGTGGAGGAGACTATGACATCGACGGACAGGGCGTCGACGGCGGGGGATACTGTAAAGAAGAATAAATCCAAATCTCCTTTTGAAATCGCGATGGAGTTTATTCTACAGTTTTTTCAAAATAAGGTCATCACAAGCGACCGTGACATGGTGGCCCTCGCCTTCTACGATACGGAAAAATCTCGCAATGTGTATGACATTCAAGGACTTTATGTAGTGAATAGCTTTCACATATTAGGGGTAGAGAGCGTCCAAGAGGTGGAGCTGTTGCTGGCGGCAGGGAATAATAATAAAAATAATAAAAATGAGGGGTCCAGTGCTTCCTTGTACGAGGATTTTAAGCAAAAAGTAGGGCACCGCGACCCTGCCAAACCCACCTCCCTCGACGAAGCGCTCTGGGCGGCCCAGCACATGTTTGTGAACCTGAAGAACAAGGCCATCAAATACAAGAGAATCTTTCTCTTTACTAATAAGGATAACCCTTGCGAAGGGGACTCTTTAGGTCTTACTCGATGCACCCTACGCGCTCGCGATCTCGTCGACAGTGGAGTGACGCTGGAGGTGTTTGGGATAGGACTAGGGGCACCGGAGGGGGCGGCGATGACCGTGTCCAGTAGCGGTGGTGGTACTGCTGGTACTGGTGGTACAGTCTTTGCCAGCGCCTCCGCTCCCGCCCCTACTACCACCGCCAGCGGCAACCCTTCCACCTCTGTGGGGAGCGAAACGCTTTCATCGACGGTAGTCTTTCAAAAGGAAAAGTTTTGGGCTCCTTTAATCGAGGGCGGGGTGAGCGTGGAGGAGGACACTACGGTAGAGTACCGCGGTGGGGTGTATGTCGGTGGAAAGATGGAAAAAGGTGCCTCCGAGGGAATCAACTTTGATGCATTAAATGATGCCTTTAAACTAAAGGTGCACCCTCAGCGCCCTTCTCACCATTGTAAGTTGATGGTGGGCCTCCGTACCGACGGCGGGGAGGTCCCTACGATTGGGGTGTCGGTGTTTCATCCGTTGATGAAGGCGATGAAGCCTAAATCGGAGGTCTTGGAGGGTCGTTCCAACTGTCTGTTGAAGCGAAAGACGAGACTTGTGGTAAAACCATCTGCAACGGAGGGCGAGGAAAGGCCCGCGGACGACGAGGAAGAAGACGATGAATCAAAAAAAGGCAAACGAGAAGAAGTGGCGGTTCAGGACCTTCAGTACATGATGCAGGTCGGTGGCCGACGGCTGTATCTGACTCCGAAGGAGAAAGAGTCCATTATACAGACCGCTAGTGCCGGGGCACCGGTGGGCCTCTCCATCCTTTGCTTCAAGCGAGAGGAAAGTGTCCTTCTACACGACCACATGATCCAGCGGAGCTCTTTTCTTCACTTCAACTGGTCCGCCAATGAACCCCATCGGTCCTCCTCTATAAAGTTTTTCGTGCAGCTCGTCCGCTCCCTCTATGTCAAAGGGAAGGTAGCCATCGCGCAATACCGCTGGCGACACACCTCCCAGCCGCGACTGGTGGCGCTGGTCCCTAGCATCGACGACGACTTCACTGCCGGCAGAGTGAACTACAACGCGGGGTACATCAAACGGCGTCGACTGCCCTTCCCTCCCATGCCCTCGAGGCCCGTGGAGGGGATGGGCCTGTATATGGTGCCGCTGCCGTACGCGGAGGACTTGCGGGAGGTGCCCCAGCTGGCGCAGACCACTCTGGCGGTCAAGCATCAACCGCCACTGTGGGATCAAGGGGAGGACCCACTGCTGGAGGAGGAGCTCGACCTCGCCAAGGATATTATCCAGAAGCTCTCTGTCGAGTACAGTCTCTCCACCGTGCCGAACCCCTCCCTACAACGGCTGTATCACACCCTCCAGCGCCTGGCCCTGCGGCGGACCAACCACCAGGAGCGGGAGGCCTCTTTTCTCCTGGAGGGAGGGGCGGAAGGGCAGCAGAGGGACGACTGTGTGGATTATTCTCTGCCGGATGTGGAGGGGCTGCGACGGTATGCGGACCTTTATCAAAAGTTCAACGCGACGGTCCTTCGCGCCGACCACGACGGCTACGACCCGGACCGTTTGTGTCCTCAACCAAAGTCTGCCACCGCTACTACACGGGCGAGAGAGGGGGAGACCACCGAAAGGGAGGCGGGAGAGAGGAAAAAGGTAAAGAGGGACCTCTCCGCCTCTGATATCGTGGAGCTTGTGGATAGTTTTCACCAACGTAACGCCTTAGCATCGCTGACGGTCGCTCAGTTGAGAGAGTATTGTCAACTGCAGAAAGTTAATCTGAAAGGGGCGACTAAAAAGGATGCTATTGTAGAAGCAGTGAAGAGACACTTGCAAACGGTGAAAAAGGAAGAGTAGGCTGTAAAAAAAAAGAAAGAAACGAAAACAAAAACAAAAAACCGTTCATCTTTATTCTCATTTTTGATCAACTATATATTATCTCCTTTGTATTTCGATTTTTTTTCTTTTTTTTTTTTGCGTGTGTGTGTGGTCGAGATATTTATCCTATTTTTGTAGATGCATATCTGGCTAAAAGTAGTTTTTTTTTCTTTTTTATAAATGTTTGATATTTCAAAGATATGTGTGTCTTGTGGTGTGCTTCCTTATCACCTTTCATTTTTCCCTTCCTTTTCTTTTTCTTTATTTGACATTTTAAGCAATATTCTTTTTTTTTTTGTATTAATTATATTGCCCCGTTTCATTTACTTTCGTATCTTTTTTTTTCATTTCGTGTTTTATAGTTTTATTTGTATCGTTTTTTTTTTCTTAATTTTTTTTGAGCGCACATTGTGCAGTAGTGACGACAACATTTAATAACGGGTCAGTAAAAGAAAAAAACAACAACAACAACAATAATAATAACAATAAAACTTAGAACCAAAACTACTGAAGTAAAGATAGTATCTTTAATTTGTGAAAGAATCCAAGGCGCTATTATCGCCTTTTTTTTTAATATATTTATCAATACTTTTTTAAATTTATAACTTGTACATTTTTTATAATACATAACTATTAGACATATGGAGTTCCTGCTTCGACAAAAGCAGCTCTACAGCAATAATAATAATACTAATACTAATAATAGCAGTACTAGTAATAGTAATAATAATAATAATAATACATCTCGTAGTAACAGCCCTCCTTCGCTTTACAAAGGAGACGGCCGCCGGGCCGCAGGGTATTACAGCAGTAATAAGAATGTAAATAAGTTTGTGCACGATACCAGTGCTTACCGTGAACTAAGTCATTCTAGCAGTCGTCATAGTACCCCTCATCCGTATTCTCCTCCCAGTAATGATAACCACACTAATAATAATAATAACAATAATAATAATTATAATAATAGTAGTAGTGGAACAAGCAGTAGTTACCTTCCTCCTTCTCGTGGGTATCCCCATCATCCCCATCATGGGGAACTTTCGATTCAAACCAATTTTACGCCGTACGCTGCCACGAGTCACAGCCCTACCAGCGCTACCACCACGGCGGTACCCCACACCGTTAATTTCCCTTCTACCCTTCCACAAGAGGAGCCCTCCGTGCCATCCCCAGCACCACCGCCAGCCGCCACTGTAGCAGCACCAGTATCAACGGTAATACCGCTAGCCACACCACTAGCAGCAGTCGTCAAAGAAGAAAAAAAAGAAGTAAAGCCGACACCGCCCGTCACTAACAATATCTTGAGGGCCCAGGCGGCGCTGTTGGAGCTGCATCGCACGTTTAGCAGTTTCTTTGGCACCTACTCGAAAGACGATGGCGGAGGAAAGCGCCTCCCTACTTTTATCCGCGACGACCCTCAGACGATTGTCTCTCCCTCCTCTCCCTCCGAGGACCCCGCCCTCGCCACCAGCTTTATCCTGAATCCCATGGAGAACCCTCTGTGGGTGATGCTAGACCTCGAGGACCTCCGCGATGCCTTGGAGGCGGAGGCGGGGGGAGGTGGGGGACGCAGCGATGAAGAGGAGGAGTATTACTATTATGCGTCGCGACAGCAACAAAAAGGGTCCCCCGGCAATGCCCCTCAGGGCACCGAGAATAACGCGAATCTCTCCCTCTCGTGTAGCGGTAATCATAGCCTCTCTGGGTCCAACACCACCTACGTCCTCCACCCTCGTACCACCTCCGCCGGACACTCGAACGACACTGTTCACCATGACGGGCACAGTATTGAAACACCATCAATGGAAAAGTTTGAAGGGGAGGAGGAGGAGGATGACTTTTTAAGAAGTTCCACCAGCGAGTACTCTACCCCTGGGAGCAGTGGGTGTCATACACGCACGAGTAGCGCGGTGACCGGTCCCAACAGCCCCAACAACGGTCCGCTGAAGAAGAAACGGCGAAAGAAGGTGGGGGAGAGAAAAGGGAGAACCCCTCGAGGACCCCAAGGGGGGTCGGAGGAGAGCGTAGATAGTACGTTCAACAGTAGCAACTCCAGCGCCCTCCTCTTGCTTCGGGAGTCCCAGCGTCAGTGGAAGGACACCGAGCTCCACCATCACTACGTCAAACTCTCCAAGGTGAGCTACTTTAAGCGTAAGACTGCAGCGAGGATGGTGCACCTCCGGCAGCAAATACGTCGTGTCAGCGAGTTGCTCGCCTTTAGAGAAAAACACCCCTTTATCGCCAAGACGAATCATCTCCTTTTTTTTCTCGATAACGAAGAGCTACCCGGTACTTTGGAGGATAACGAGGGCGAGGGGGGAGCAAGAGTGACACCCGACCAGCGCTCTCATAGGAACTCTTCCCCTACCCAATGGGGTGCCGCCGACAATAACAGCTTCAAGACAGCGGACAGTCGGAGCAGCTCTCCTTTTATTTATCCCTCTCATCGTCACCTTCACCGCAGCAGCAGCCGCTATCATGAGAGGGACCGCAGTGCGCAGAGTAGTGACTACTACGTCGCCCAAACACTCACCACATTTGAGAAGATAAGACTCAAAAAGTTAATCGGCGATATCGCGCTGCACATGACGGCCCTCTCGGTGGATATACAACTTTATTATGGGGTAGAGTCGGTGCTCAGTCATCATAATAAGGGGGTTAAGAAGGCGGTGGAGGACAGTCTCACGAGTGTTCCCTATGTCTCCTACAGTAGCCACGACACTGGAGAGGAGGAGGAGGAGATGTCCAGCACGACTAAGAGTAGTAGAGAACGAAGGAAAAAGCAGCAGCGCGGCAACAAGAACAGGTCGAACAAGAAGGTGAAGAAATCAGCGGAGGAGGAAGACTACGAGGATGTGGAGGAGGGGGAGGAGGAAGAGCACGTCGAACCCATCAAGACTAAGGAGAGAAGCGACATCATTACCGGGGAGGGATCTAGCAGCAACAGTGTTGTCTTTAACCAAAGCAACAGCAACGACAGCACCACCCAAAGCCCTCACATCATTCAGCTGAAGGTTTCCACCAACACTAAGGTCAATGTGGTGCGGGTAAATGACAATGCCGCCCACAGCACGCGTACCCCTTCCCCACCTCATGTGCAGAAGAGCCCCGCGGAGGCCGCTTTCCCTGTTCTTCACTCCAGCGATAGGGCCTCCCCTCATAATACTCACACTCATACCCGCGGTAAGAGACGGTTTCAGAGTAGTCCTATGGAGGAAAGCACCACGACGGCGAGCAGCAGTGGCAGTAGCAGCGGCTCCAGCGTTCAAGAGAGCCCCGACAATAAAGATCCTCGCCGTGCCTCTCCCTCTGGACTGGTGATTGACACCAACCTGACTCCTTCTCCCCATCCTAATACTACTACTACTACTACTCATGACCACCCTCCCAGTAAAAGCAATAGGAAGCCTCACCTTCTCAAGGATGAGGTAACGGGACAGTATATGCGACGTACGACACCCAAGGATCCATCCCACGCGCCTCACCGTCTGGAGCCCCATCCCCACCGTCACCCCAGCAGTAGCAGCACGGGTGCCACAACCACCGCCAAGCACGCCTCGTTGACCGGCAGTCCGTTGTACTCGCCGCTGCTACAGGGATCCCTCTCTTCTCTCGGTGCTGCTATGGGTGGTATGGGCTCCCCCATACCCAAGGCGAAGGAGGACAAGGGGAGCTCTAGTGGTAACCCTACCGATGATAACAATGAGGAGGGGGAGGGCGGCAATGAGACATACCTTGCCTCTCCAGTCTGCCGCACCGACAGGCGACTGAGGGTGTCCTCGCTGAGTAAGCCCAACACGCAGAACGATGGAAGTCACATCAACGACAGCGACGAGAAGGACGCCAGTGGGCGTAAATCGAACAAGAGTCTTCAAAACTTGAATGTGGTGAGTGTTGAAAGTGTGAGGGAGTACTACAGTGATTACTACGACTATAACAAGGAAATCGATGGCAACCAAGAAACGGAGAGGAGCACCACCGATGACGATGACAAGGCTCATCAAACACCAAAGGCGGTGGACAAGGAAGGAGAGGTCGCTCTGACGATGCCTTCTTATCTTTCCGGATTTCTAGAGCCACCCCCCCGTTCCATAGCGAAAGAGAAACCGTCGAGGGGGCGTCACCCACAGGAGGAGAGGGACAGCAGTGCCGCGGTCCCCGTCGCCAGGCGAAGAGATCCACTGGCGACCCCTACAGACACCACCGCTACGACGAGTACGGTGGACACCGACATCACCACTTCACCACAGTCTCAACAGAGTCTTGGGACCGGTAGCGACAATAAAAAGATGGAGCAAAATAGTACTAATAACAATAATAATAATAGTGAGCGTAAAGAGAAGGTAAAGACGAGTCTTATGAACGAGAATAGTCTCAGTGAACTTCACTTGCGCCCTTCCGTAGGTATCAGTGGAGACGGGAGCAGTGTGGGGGGTCACGGCAGTAATAGGAAAGGACTCCATGATAACAACCCCGCACTTCAGTTCTACCAGTACATAGCCAGCATGTCCGACGAGGATGACCAGGAAGAAGAGGAGGAAGACGAGGAACAGGAGGAGGAGGAAGGAGAGAGGGAGAGGAGGCAAGTGTCATCGCAACTTGCCTCTTCAGAGCCGGACAAATCATCAGAGCAAAGAAAGGAGGTCGACGACGATGGAGAACAACAACGTATTATTAAAATTATTCGGAATAGCTTTAAAAGAAATAAGAAACAAGACCCACTCCATCCATCTCACGACAATAATAATAATAATAATCATAATAATAATAGTGCCATCACACACGAGGATACCTTAAACAGCCACAACAGTGGTGCGACGAGTAAACGAGTGAGTTTTCGTAGTGAGCGGTGTAGGACACCACTACCAGAGGATGCCTCGGCCTACCCGGCGGTCAGTAAAGACACCCCTCAGCGGCCAATGTCTTCACTGAAGGGTGCCCTCTCCACCGGCTCCTCTTTTTCTTCCAAATCCATTTCAGATCCCCACCACTTGTTGAATAACAATAATAATAATAATAAGGATGGTGGTGGTGGTGCGGGTCCTCCTTCCATGTCAGCGTCTCCGAATAGTATTCTCATTCGTAGTGGATCGCTTGGTAAGTTACGGCACAGCGGCAGTATTACTAACCCTCACCCTACCCACAGCGACTCCTATCCACAAGGCGCCTCCTCTACCCCTAAGGGAGACCCACTCAGTTCCGCCAGCCTTGCCGAGGCCCCTCAGCGCCAGTCCGTCTCCTTTACCGAGGACACCTTCACCAACCTAGAGGCCAATAATAATAATAATAATAATAATAATAATAATAATAATAATAATATCAACAATAATAGTCCAGTGAGCTCCTCGCTGAAGAATGTCCTACCGCCGGAGAGCCGCGGCACCCCCCACCCCCCCATTCCCCGCAGTCCTCCTACGAGCTCCGACCCGCTGCATCCGTTCTCTGGCCTTTACCGCCGCGGCTCCCCCACCTTACGCTACTCTACTGGCAGTCTGGAGAGCCTGGAGGGGGGACAGAAGCCGTCTCTCGGTCACCCAGGGCATCGCAGCGGCACCGAGGGGTCCACTCCCCCGCAGCAACAGAGCGGCAGTAACGACGACTCCACCTCCGTACTCTCCCCCCACACTAGTTTTGTGAAGCGGCCGCATCGACTGGAGGTGCCCGGCAGCAACACCTCGAATCTAAAGCGGAGCCTAGGCGCAGTGACTCCAGTGGGGGGAGTGCAGACCGACGGTAGTCCTTCGTCGAGCCGTGTGGGTACCCCTTCTCCTAGTAACGCCCCCGTGCCTCGGTTAAGCGGTAATAATAATAATAATAATGACAACACTAATAATAATAATCATAATAATACAATCAGCAATTATAATACGACCTTCAGCTCCACAGGAGTTTCTGCCAATAATGAAAGCTACGGAGGAGGTGGAGGAGGGAACCGCAGCTACAACGGTGGTGGGTATCAGAGTTACCTAGAAGGCTCGCCCCTGGTCTCTGGAACGGCCCCTACCAAGGGAGAAGGCACCTACCTGCAGCTCAATAATAATAATAATAACAATAATAATTATAATAATACGAATAATAGTACGAGCAACAGTGAGGCGAACTATATTATGACCCGTCAAAGCGGTAGTACATCATTTCCCCCCTCGCAAAGCGGTGGAGACCGCTCTCCAGTGTCGGAGCTCATTCAACGACAGATTAGCATGCGAAAGAAAAGCGCAAATAATAATAATAATAACAATAATAATATTAATAACTTGAAACACAATAACAGTAGTGATCATGTGAGTACGTGTAACAGTACCGACCCCCACAATAATAGTGGAAAGTATAATAATATTTCTGCTGATGTGTTGAATAAAAGTAATAATGGTAATCATAATAATCATAGTCATAATAATGATAGTAGTGATCATGGTTCTCCAAAGGGTGGTTCCCAGGTGGATAGAGGTGTGATGCATCAGGTGCAGCAACAAGCCCTCTACGAACCAGAACACTCTTCTCCACTGTATCCTAGTCGTAACGCTGTAGCCACCAATAATAATAATCATAATAATCATAATCATAATCAGCGTCACAGCCCCAACCGCTCGCCTTATGTCTTTGTAAAGGACGGCAGCAATAATAGCAATAACAATAATAATAATAATAATAATTCGCATCATAATTCACCCGAAGCAAACACCAACACGCTCCCACGTCGTAAAAAGCGATCCTCTTTGACCTCCAAGAAAGGTCCCATTAAGCGGTATTACGAGATTGATCGGATGCGCCTGCAGGAGTACGTGCAAGGGCTGCGAGAGGTCACCGCTCTCTACGAGCAAGGCCTTCTCACCTCCGAGGAGGACTTCCAGCAGATGGGGCTGATGTATGCCGTACCAGGAGTACGGGAGCTGACGACGGCGGAGGTGAAGGCGTTCACCAAGAGTCTGCAGCACAAGACGCGCTACTCCTCCGGTTCCTCCTCCTCCCCTGACCATCAAGAATACCCTGTCGTGTCTTGGAAGGCGGAGGGAGGCGGCGACGGCGGTCCGGCCACGGCCCACGTCACCTCCATCATTCCCCCACCCCCGCCCGAGGTGTCCGTCGTCTCGGATAGCCACCTCAAGAACAGCTCCAAAGGATCGGATAACACGACGAGTAGCTTCACCCGACCGCCGCTGTTGCTGCCGCTATTTCCCGGAGGAGAGTCGCAGACGGTGACTGCGTCCGACTTTCTGGCCTTTAAACGACTGGTGGATCAGAAATTATCGGAGGTGGAGAAAAACTTGGGAGAGGGAATCGGCTATGAAGGGGAGATGTCGCCCTATGGCGGAGAAGAGTAAGAATGACGAAGAGGATGAAGATGTTTTTTATTTTATATTTATATATTTATAGGTATATATTTATATACTGGTTCTCTACGTTATATTATACTGTATTATTATTTTTCTAATGTATGTAATGCATCTAATCTTGAATATCTACACAGTGGAATTAGTGGTAACTCTGCCTACTGGAACACCAGAGGAATTTTCCTTTACTTGGACGCCTTTTTAATGTTTTTTTTTCTTTTTTTTTGTTTCTCTGCACATATACAAAAGTGTATAAGTATGTATTACATATTGGTACCATTACTTTCCTGTTTCTCTCTCCCCTTATAAACCAACTCACATAAAAAATAAAAAAAAAATAACCAAAAAGCCGCTAAAGCAATTTTTAAAAGTTAAAATCAATAATTCATTAAATTTAAATCTCCAAAATGGCTGCTCGCCCTTCCGTGAGTGTTTACTCCTCCTCTTCCGATGCTGTGGTCGGTAACGTGTCCCTCCCCGCCGTCTTCACTGCCCCCATCCGCAGTGATATCGTGCAGTTCGTCCACACCAACATGGCCAAGAACTCTCGCCAGGCCTACGCCGTCAACCGCCTCGCTGGCATGAACCACTCCGCTCACTCCTGGGGTACCGGCCGCGCTGTCGCCCGTATTCCTCGTATCAGCGGAGGTGGTTCCAGCTCCAGCGGCTCCGGTGCCTTCGGTAACATGTGCCGTGGAGGTCGCATGTTCGCGCCCACCAAGATCTTCCGCCGCTGGCACCGCAAGATCAATCTTCACCAGAAGCGCCTTGCTGTGGTGTCGGCCCTCGCCGCCTCCTCCCTGCCCTCTCTGGTGATGTCTCGCGGTCACAAGATTGAGAACATCCCCGAAGTGCCCCTCGTCGTCGAGGACTCCATCCAGGGATACGAGAAGACCAAGGAGGCCGTCGCCTTCCTCCGCGCCATCGCTGCCATCGATGATGTCAACCGTGTCAACGACTCCCGCGAGCTCCGCGCCGGTCGCGGTAAGATGCGCAACCGCCGCTATGTGGCCCGCCGTGGTCCCATGCTGGTGATGCCCGATAACAAGGGCACCCGCGCCTTCCGCAACATCTTCGGCCTCGACCTCGCCAACGTCTCCGCCCTCAACCTCCTCCACCTCGCCCCCGGTGGCCACGTCGGTCGCTTCATCATCTGGACCAAGGGCGCCTTCGAGAAGCTCGACGCCATCTTCGGCACCTTCACGGAGGCCTCCGCCGTCAAGAAGGGCTTCGTGCTCCCCGCCCCCATGCTCACCAACACCGATGTCACCCGCATTCTTCAGTCCGAGGAGGTGCGCCGTGTCCTCAAGCCCAAGAAGCTGCAGCCCAAGAAGGCCTCCTCTCGCCGTGCCCCTACCAACGGTATCAACAACCGCCGCCTGCGCCTCCGCCTTAACCCTTATGTCAAGAAGGAGACCCAGGCCGCTAAGAGTATGCGTGTGGTGAAGAACCGCGATGAGCGCCGCAAGGCTAAGATGGCCCGTGTCGCCAAGGCTAAGAAGTCTGTGACTAAGGCTCAGAAGAACAAGAAGAAGTAAATAAAAAAAAAAGGAAAATAAGAAAGAAGAAAGTGTAAGGAAAAAATAATTTTCCCTTTTTTTCTTTTTCTCCTTTTCCTTTTTCTCTTTTTCTCTTTCTTTTTTTTTTCCTTTCTATAATTAATTAATTAATTAAACTATTGGACTCTTTTAAAACCTTTTTTTACCTTTCTAGTGAGATTTACTTCATGTGTATGCACTTCCACTTGTCCCCCCATCAACACTCTAAAAAAAAAAAAAATAATTCAATATTTTTTTCTCTTTCTTTACCATTTCTTTTTTTTTTTCTTATGCACCCTTCATAAAAGAATATCAAAAAAAGTAAATCAATAAGTAAATAAATAAGAATATAAATAAAAGTAATTACCACACACACACACAAACTTTTTTTTCTTTTCCTTTCTTTTCTCTCCCTTTTTTTTCTCATGTCTGATTTACCCAAAGTCATTCGCCGTCTGAAGGCCGATGATGAAACAATGGAGAAGTTGCACATAGCGGCCCGCAATGGGAACCTCGAGGAGGTGAAGCGGCTGATTGATATGGGGGTCGATCCCACCATCGCCAACCGCTTTGGCTGCACCGCGCTGCACCTCGCCTGCAAGAATGGCCACGTGGCGACGGCGGAGTATTTATCGTCGGTGGGGGATGTGTCCACTGGCTGGCACGGGCAGAAGCCGATTCACCTGGCGGTCCTTTCCAACCGCCTCCCTCTAGTAAAGGCGTTGGTGGAGGGCTCCACTCAGGCGGGCCGGTCGGCGGAGGTGTTATTGAATGAATGCGATGAGATGGAGGTGACCGAGGTGGGGGAGCACGTGAAGCACAGTAAAGGACAGACCAGCCTGCATTGGTGTGTAGGACTGGGGGAGCCGTATCAGGCGATGCTGGAGCTGCTCGTCTCCATGGGTGCCTCTCCCACCTCCAAGGATAGGGAGGGTGAGACACCGCTGATGCGGGCGTTGGAGTTTCATAACCAACACGCGCTGGATATATTCTTGGGCGTGAAGGCGGGGGCCTTGCAGCTCCACCTCACCGATGCCGAGGGCCGCACGCATCTTCACTGGGCGATCACCTCTAACCGGGAGGACGTCGCCTTAAAGTTTATTGAGCTCGGTCATGATGTGAACATGGAGGACAATGCACACGTGCTACCGCTTCACCTCGCCGTCCGCGCCGCGATGCCGCAGCTGACGGAAAAAGTATTGGAGCTGGGGGACCCATTCAACGTGCAGAACGCCTCTTTCCATAACGGCACTACCGTATTAGAGGAACGCATTGACTGGCTGCCGTCGGTGGCCGCCCTCGAGGACGCGGAGGAGCAGCAGCGGCGGAAGAAATTAGTGATTCAGTTATTGCAGAATAAATTGGACGAAATTAACGTCGCGTTGAACCCTTCAGCGGCAACAGAGATCCGAAAACGGTCTAATAGTACTAAAAAGATGAACTTGGCGCCGTCTGCGCCGGTCCGTGGGGGAACAAAGAGCAAAGGAGTGAAGAAAACGACCAAATAATAATAATAATTATTAATAATAATACACATACAGACATACGAACTTCATTAAAAGAAACAAAAATGCAAACCAGTAAATAAAATAACAAAGGAAACAAAAGAGAAAAAAAAAAGGAGAGAGGATAATTTTTTTCGTTTGTTATGTATTATTATTATTATTTTTATTATTATTGTTTTATTGCTTGTCGTCTGAACGTTATTAATAGGGAGGTGGTTCCCTCAAAAAAAAAAAAAATTAATAAAAAATAAAAATGATTAGTCTTACGACGACCACTACTTAATACTTATATACAAAACACGTGATTTAAAATAAACTAAATAATATACAAATGTTAAAAAGATTATATTTAATAATATCAGCAAAGAGCAAAGCAAAAAAAAAAAAAAGAACATATATGATAAATTATTATACTAATAATAATAATAATAATGTACAGATATTAATGTAAGTAGAGATGCGCGAGCGGGACGATCCTTAGGCGTTCGAGCGTTTAATGAATATATTTATATATTTATTTATTTATTTTTCCCCTTTCTGATGTTATTTAAAGATTATTTAATACACTAAAAAAATAATTAAATTCATTTTTTCTTTTGTACTATACTGCTATTTTTTTTTCCCCCCTTTTCTTTTCTTTAAAAGAAAGTTTCAGTAAGGAATTTTTTTTTCTTTTTCGTAGTCGTTAGTTTTTTTTTTTTTTTGGCCTTCTTATTGTTAGAAAAAACGAAAAAGGGCTAAAAGAATTAATTAGAAAAGTAAAAGTAAAATAAAAATTTACACACAGACACACATAAAATAAATAAATACATATCGGATACGACTGGATTTAAATTAATTAATATCACTACTACCACCACCTCCATCACAATAGTTAAAAAAATAAATAAATAAAATATAATTAAAAAAAAAATACCTCTTTTTTTAACCTTTTCTTCGTCTTCTTCGCCATGGCCTATCAACCTATTTCAGTAGGGGAGACGGACGACGCCGTCGTAAGGGCCGAGGCGAAGGACGGCAATAAATCCTCCACGGAGGGCCCTCTATCCACCGAGCGTGTCCCTCACCTCTCCCAGCGGCCCCTCCTTTCAGCTCAGCATCACACCCCCGCTGAGGCGGTTTCTATCCTCCAGCACTGGTACTACCACGCCTATCGCTGGCAGGCTCCTCGCGTGGAACTGCCGCCCTCGCCTTTATTATATCGACCCTCCTCCTATTCCGCCATCCTCACCGATCCGATTGCGCTGGGGGTGACGAGTGCGGATATTGCCGCCTTACAGTACGGCGTGCTGGAGCGTCTGCCACTGAGCTACATTCCTCTCCGTTATGAACAATTAATAGAGTGTAGGGAGGCGGCGGTGGCGACGGCGGAGCGAATAAAAGCGTGCGAGGACCGCGAAGAGTTGCCTCTTCCAGAGCGTATCAATCCTTCTCTCTCCGAGGAGGATTTAAAGTTGCTCGATAGCGATTTGCATGTGTCGGTGTCGGAGCGACGGGATATTATTCAATCCTTGTCGCTATTGCAGAAGCCGATTTATACTGAAATGGGTGCAACGCCGCCTCAGGTGCGGCATCAGGAGCGACTGGAGAAGGGCGTACCGGCGGAGGTGCGCGGTTTCTTAAACGCCTCCCCCACCTCTCCCGGCAGTCCAACGGCTTTTGAGACCGACGCCGACGTCGCCGCCCGTCAACGCGAGTGGGAAAACGGACTGAAGAATAGTTTTCGCACCGCGCGTGGATTGGATGAACGCTATCGTCGCCTGATGGAGCGACTCACGGAGGAAAAGTTTGGTCTGTCGCCGCTGAATGAGGGGCATGTAGCGCTGTGCACAGCAGTGTGGGAGTATCTGCATCGCTCCGTGGCCGAGGTGGTGGACGCACAGCAGTCTGGCTGGCTATTGCAGCGACTGTGGCGGCGACTGTGCGGCTTCTCGGTGCATCACGGCAGTAAAGAAGAGGTGCATGCCGCCTCTCTGCAGCTGGAGACAAATTTCTGGAAGGACTTTGAAAAGTTTTATACCGAATATCGTTCTCGAGAGGGAGAGGCAGCTAGAGGCGGTTCTTACGCTAGCAGGTTAGCGGTGTATCAGCAGCGGTGGCAGTCACTTCTCTCGCGGTATGTGGCCGCCGTCGATGCGTACGTCGCCGAAGTGGGCGAGGAAAAGAGAAAACTGCAATTGTGGTTACAGGATGAAGAGTTAACTGGAATTGAGGAGCGGGAAAGGCCGACGCGATTGCCAGCGCGACTGTTTCAGTTAGAATTTCGTGAAGACAGCGATGCCAAGAAGGAGAGAGAAGAAGACGAAGAGGAAGAAGAAGACAATAATAAAAATAATAAAAATAAAAAGAAAAAGAAGAAGAAGAAGGAGCGGCCATGGAGTCGTGAGGTGGCGAATCCAGATACGACGACCTTACAGTCGATGCGAGTCTACCCAGTAGAGGTGCTACCCTTATTTCCTAGTGGCTTTGATCAGGCATACGGGGAAGATGTGCTTCAAACCTTGATTAAAAAATATAATAATAATTTACATAATGAACAAGAGGAAGAAGAGGAAGAAGAAGAAGGGGACTACCTTGGAGAGAGAGAGGAAGCGTTGAGGCAAGTGGTATTGCCAGGGGGCCGAAAGGTTATACAAGAGCAGCGAAAACAACAACCACCACCACCACCATCCTCGTCATCATCCAATCCTAATAATCATAATAATAAAGAGAGTTCTTCAGCATTAGGGGAGCCTTTTCAGGGTGGTCCCCATATTCTGGTAAATTACACGGATTTATTGTTAGCAGAGCCGAACAACCGCCTGGTGCATCCACCACCCACCACTAGCGGTAATAATAATAATGATAATAATGATAATAATGATAATAATGGTACTCCTATTAAGGATGGAGACGTGCTTAGTTATATTGCACCCAGTAAAGAAGTATACGAGTTACTTTACTCGGACGATTATAATGTGAGTAGTTTTCTCTTTGAGCTCCGTGAAATGAATAATAATAATAATAATAATAATAATAATTCGGTGAAGAAAGAAATTGCGTCTACCAAAGGATCGAGGAATGCGAGTGGGCGGTATGTGACGTACTCACGTGTTGGACATCGTTTACAGTTATTGCAGTCCCTGCGTCGAGGGGAAGCGCCGCCCTATCATCGCTATTTATTAGAATACCGTGATGCTCTCGTGGATGATAATAATAATGATAATGAGAAGGATAATGAGAAGGATAGAGAAGAGGGAGAAGGGATCTCCCGAAAGAGAGGGAGAGAAGAAGAAGGAAATGAAGTATAATCATATATCTTCTTTTTTCTTTTGATGAATACTGTAATTAGTATTATTCGGTGAAATAGAAACAATGAATAATAATAATAATAATAATAATAATAAAAAGGACAAAATTTATTGTTGTGGCGATAATTTGTATAATAGTAATAATAATAAATGTTAAAAGAGGAAAAGTGAAAATAATCGAATAGTGGAAGCGATTTAATTTTTTCTTTCTTGAATCAGATGAATAATAATAATAATAATAAAAGGACCATTTAATAAAAATGTAATGAAACAAATAATATTAATAATAATGTACGACGAAAATGATAAAAAGATTTTTTAAAAAAGCAAAAAAAATAAAAATAAAAAGCAGTATTGTATATTTTAATGGAGTATTTTTTCTTTCTGTTCTGTTCTCTTTACAAAAAAAAAAAAAAGAATTTTACTATTCTCTTTTCTCTCTTTTTTTTTTCTTTTCTCTCTTTCTCATGCAAAATAATAATAATAATAGAAGACTAAACATATATTAATCTTTCTTTTTAATATTTCCTTTTTAAAGTTTAAAAAAAAAAATAGTGATTTTTTTTTTCTTTCGATTTATATTAATAATACAAATAAGAAACTCTAAAATAAAAAATTTCTCTCTCTTTTTTCCCTTTTTTATTTCGTTGACATTTTTTTCTGCCCTTTTTTTTTCTTTGTTCTCCTTTTTTTTTCTTTCCTTCTCTAATACACTTTAAAAAGTAAATAAATACATATAATTAATAATTATATAATAAAAAAAACTAAAACTAAAACTAAAAAAGAAGTAAAAAACTAAAACTAAAACAAAAGAATAATTATTAATAGCAAAAATACTTTTATTTTAGTTATTATATATTTTCTTCATTTTTGAACCTTTTTTTTTTACTCTTTTCTTCTTTTTTTTTTCAGTACATTAAAGCGAATTTTTTTTACTAACATTTTTTTTTAGCCTTTTTGAATCGCTCTAAAACAAAAACGAAAACGAAACAAAAAATAATAACAATAATAAAATAAATCATTTTTTTTTTCTTAAAGTTAATCAAAATTTTCAATTAAAGCTAAAAATAAAATATAATAAAGTTATTAGTAATAATAACAATAATAATCGTTCAGTAAGTTCCTTTTTTTTTTATTTGTTTATTTTCTCTTTCGCCTCCTTATTCCCTTCTTCTTGTTGTTGACTAATTATATATTTATTTTTTTAATTTTCCTTTCCCCAGACTTTACAAATAATTCAATAAAATAATTCAATAAAATAATTCAATAAATAATTAAATCGTTCGTTCAAAAATAAATAAATAAAATAAAATTAAATAAAATTAATTTGTTTTCCATTTCTAAAGTCAATCCGTTTAGTAATCGTTCCATTAATTCGTTCATTTTATTATTATTAGTTAATTTAATTACTTAATTTATTTATTTAATAAATTAATTCACCTCGATGCCTTTTCTTCTCTCCAGAGACGTTCCCACCACTGTGATTCCTTACAAACAAAAGGAAGAGATACCCAATAATAATAATAATAATTTAAATAATTTAATTAATTTAAATAATAATAATAATAATAATAATAATAATAATAATAATAATAATGCAGTGCTTTCTTCCCCTTCTCACAGTCCAGTAGCAGTATCCCCGTTGGAACTTCCAATCTCAGTGACGGAGCACCATAATAATAATAATAATAATAATAATAATTTAAATAATAATAATAAAGAATTGGAAAAAATATGCTTCACACATGGACAGAAGATTTCAACTTTAAAGTTATTTAAAAAGAAAACGGCGACGACGACGGAAGTGAAAAAGGGAAATAAAAATAAAACAAAGATGGAAAATAATAATAATAATAATTTATTTTCTCCTATTTCAAAGTCTTCCACGGAGCGATTTATTTCTATTAATAATAATAAAGGTAAAGTATATTCTGTGAGTACCGTATTTGATCCTTGTGACTACTACGTGCCTTTGCAGAAACTAAACGAAAAAAGAAAAGAACAACACAAAATAAAGAAAATGAATTCTTTTTTTTCCGATGAGAAAACCACTGTTTATCCTAATAATAATAATAATAATAATAATAATAATAATAATAATAATAAGAATGAAGAGGATGATGAAGAAAAAGAATTAATTTTATTTCTTTCTACGCTCTCTGTATCGTCTTCCTCCATGTCTTGGAGGTATGAGCCCTATTCACTGAATATTCTACCAGAGGAAGAGCAACAAGGGGAAGAAGAAGAAGAAAAATTATTTAATAATAATAATAATAATAATAATATTAATAATAATAATAATAATTATTATTATACTTCAGTGCCTTTACAGAACGAAGAAGAAGACAGTTTAAGTTTCATTTCTGAAATTGAAAAAGAGGATTATGACGAGGAGGAAGAAATTAATAATAATAATAATTATAATAATTATACTAAATTAAATAATAATAATAATGATAATCGTTGTTACTACTACGGAGGTTGTTCTACGAACCACAATAATAATAACAATAAATTAAATAATAGTAATAATAATAATAATAATAATTTATTGGATTCCCATAATTATTATCATTCCTTGTCGTTCATGGCAAAAGAAGAAGAGGAAGAAGAAAGGGCTCTTCTTCTCTCTGTCAATTATAATAATAATAACAATAACAATTATAATTATAATAATTTAAATAATAATAATAATATTGTCAATGAGAATTGTTTATCTCCTCCAAACCCATCTTACGGTTATCCTTATAATAATTATAATAATAATAATAATAATTTTAATAATAATTATAATAATAATTATAACAATAATTACGGCTATCCTTACCCTTCTCTCTTGAGTCCTACCAATAAAAAGATGGGTGAAGAAGAAAAAGACTTTAATTTAATAAATAATAATAATAATAATAATCGACCACCGACACCTCTCCCAGCCCTTGTTTGTAAAGTCTATCTTACTTACTCGGACTATAAAACCAGCCGAAATAATAATAATAATAATAATAATTTAAATAATAATAATAATAATAATAATAATTTAAATAATAATAATAATAATAATAATTTGTCTGTATCGGTGTCCAAAGCGGTCTCAGCCGATGTGCCCTCTGAGAGACGATTTCTTTCTTCTATTCATTTAAATTCTCAAAATTCTCAAAATACTTCCTTGTTAAGTAATATTAATAATAATAATAATAATAATTTAAATAATAATAATAATAATAAAGTGGAAAAAGAAAAAGAAATGGTCTCTACTGAAAAGGAAAAAGGACACACTCATACGCCTCTGAATAATAATAATAATTTAAATAATAATAATAATAATAATAATAATTCTTTGTATTCTCCGACAGTTTTTCCTTCAAAAGTATCGGATAACCTTTTACGTACAACGCCGACCGTCTCTCCAACTAATAATAATAATAATAATTTAAATAATAATAATAATAATAATAATAATAATAATTTAAATAATAATAATATTATGCCTGCCGAAAAAGTTTCCTCTGAAGAGATGTCCTTCCATTCTGCATCAACAATGACGGAATTATTATTAAATAAAATAAATATTTCTCATCCAATGGAAGTAAATAACGCGGTAGAAAAGATTAAAAACCGTCTGCATACTTTCTCTAGATCGCTATTATTTATTAAATCCAATAATAATAATAATAATAATAGAGTTCATTATTTTAATGATGTGAGGAAGTGGAGAGAGGCACGGCTTGGTCCTTGCAGTAATAGCGCTCGTAAGTTTTACATGGAATATTATAATAATAATAATATTAATAAAGGACAAGAAGACAATGAACTTGCGGAAGAGGAAATTAATAATAATAATAATAATAATTTATTGGAAGATAATAAATACGGAAAGAAAAAAGTCGCCTTGTCCACACTATTAGAAGCTTCTCATCTTCAGCTGAATAATAATAATAATAATAATAATAATAATAATTTAAATAATAATAATAAATATAATAATAATAATAATAATAATAATAATGAAGCAGGAGAAGGCAATCGTTATGTCTATCAAGTCGCTCGCTATTTATACGTAATTCAGCACACCAGAGGAGCTACCCTCTCAGATAATAATAATAAAAATTTAAATAATAATAATAATATAAATAATAATAATTTATTTTTTCGGTATAGTTTCGGATTCTCCAAGCAATTCTTTTCGCCTGGTAGTTCAGTAGTATTAGACGGAGATATGGGCGTCGAGGAGGGTGAGGTGTTGTTTGCTTTAAATAAAGCGCAATATTATTATTATTTACAATACGATGAAGAAGAAGAAGAAAAGTATCAGCAGCAGCAATTATTATTATTAAAACAAAAGTCTATGAATAATAATAATAATTTAAATAATAATAATAATAAAGAATGGGAAGAATATTTACCCTTGTTTGCGAAAATTGACGCGTTTAGAGAAGCCAATGAAAAGAAAAACATTTCCTTTTTAAATCATCATCATCATAATAAATTAAATAATAATAATAATAATAATAATAATAATACTCGATTTAATCATAACAAGAACAACAATAATAATAATAATAATATTAAAATTATATTTCCTAAAAAAATTGTTCATTTCTTTAAACATTATATTTATCGTGCGACTACAGAAAGTGAAATCAATCGGCATAGTCAAATAAATATTTTGGAAAAAGAAATTTTATTATTTTTAAATTTTTTGAGTGAGACGGAAAGGAAAGCGATTGCTTCTCCAGGAAATAATAATAATAATAATAATAATAATAATAATAATAATAATAATAATAATAATAATAATAATAATAATAATAATAATAATAATAATAATAATAATAATAATAATAATTATGTTTCCCTCTTTGAGAGTTGTAAAATTGAATGGATGCGTTTTATTAAAGTTGAATTTCAAAGCGATTTACAAAAATTATTTGTTTATTATTCCGCCAAAAAAGAAATTAGATTTTTGGAGTTGGCGACTTTTTTAAATAGTATTATTAAATGTCGTGTGTGGATGTGCGAAATAAAAGAAGAAGAGGAATAATAATAATTTAAATTAATTAATTAATTAATTTTTTTAAAAAAAAGGACGACGACGGCAAAGTAAAATAAATAATTTTGAAAAGGATAAACATTATTATTATTATTATTATAAGTAAATAAAAAAAGGCTAACTTTTTCTACTATTTTTATATATTTCGATGTAATAATTATTATTCTAATTTATTAATTTATTAATTTATGTTTTTTTTTCTTTACTTTTAAAGTGTATTAAGAAGGAGAACAAAAAAAAAAAAAAGAAATAAATAAATATAACAAAAAAAATAAATAACATAAAAAGAAAAATAAAATAGAATAAAATACTTTAAAGTGTTTTGTCTTTTGAGTTAATTTCTATGATCTTTTTTTATTTGTATTTTTATGTCTTTATAATTTTTTATTTATTTATTTTTGGGCAGATTTAAAATGTTTTATTTTATTTTATTTTCTTTTATTTTTTTTACTTTTTTTTATCTATATTTAAAATCAAATAGTGATTAACTATCCATATTTATATTTATATTTAGTACCAAAAACTAAAGACAAACTAAATTTCCTTCACAATATAATTAAGTTTTTTTTTTTTTAATCTTTTCTGCTATCATTATTTTTTCGTTTTTGGGTTGTAAAACAAACAAACAAACAAAAAAAGTTTCTAAAGAAAAAAAAGGAGAAAAAAAACAACATTTCACTATTTAAACTGAAATTAATAAAAGAAATATTAATAACAATAATATATGTTTATATATAAAAAAAACAAAAACAAAAACAAAAGTAAACAAATAAATATTTTTTTTTTTGATTTTTGATTTATTTATTATGTTGTAAAAAAAAAAATCAAAATAATTCAACCACAATAATATTTAATATTTATGTATGTTTTTTTGTGCATATTTATTTATATATTTTTGTATTTCCGAACGTTTTTTATCATAATTTTTATTATTATTTTCTCGTTTTTAGGTTCAATTTTTTATGACAGTTCTATCCACAAATAATAATAATAAGAATAATAATAAGGAAAGAGTGTTATTAATTATTTATTATTTATTATTTATTATTATTTTTTAATTTTAGAATTAACATTATTTATTATTAGCATTCTAAACACACTCATACATACAAATACACTTTTACTACACACACACACACACACACACAAATTAACTTACACACTTTTAATTTTTTTTTAACTTAAGAAAAAAAGCCATCATTATTTTTTTTTTTTATATTTCGTGGCAAATAATGAATGAAATAATAATTAATTATTTGGTTAATTAATTATTATAATTCTTATTTTAGTTTATTTTTTCACTTTTCTTCGCATTCCGAACATTTTTTTTTTTACTATTATTATTATTATTCTGTCTTTTTATTATTAATTGGTATATTATTATTATTATTATTAATATTAATAATGATAATACTGATAAAATAATAATAATTTTTTTCTCTTCATCTCTATGAATTTTTCAGCTCCGAACTCTTTTATTATTATCATTGTTATTAATAACTGTGCGTCAATATTTTTGTCTTTGAAGAAATATTATTTTTATTATTTATTTTTGCTTTGTTTTGAATAAAAACGAACTAAAAATAAAGTAAAAAAATGCGTTTAAAAGAAAGAAGGAAAGAAAAAAAAAAAGACAGCACAATAAAATAATAAAGATTTTTTTTTTACATTATTTAATTTTTCATTTTTTTTTTTCTATCACAATGGAAAAAATAAATTTTAAAAAGGAGCTTTAACAAACGAAAAAACAAAATAATAATAATAAGCGAAGAAAAAATAAAATTGAAAAAACCTTTTTTTTCAAAGAGGCTTTTTATGATTTATTTATCCCGTTTTTTTTTTAAAGAAACCTTTTTTTTTATTGTATTTTTCCGTTATTGTGAAATGAAAAAAAAAAAGAATCAATAAAGAAAAAGTGAAAGTTTTATTTTTGATTTTTGATTGTATAATTATATTATTATTATTATTCTTCTTTCACACTGTTTTTTTTTCTCTCTCTCTCTCTTTCTCCCTTTTCTCGTTTTATGATTATTATTATTATTATTCATAGTAAATTATATATTAGAAAAAAGAAAACGAAGCACCACTAAATAAATAAATAAATAAATAATAATAAAGATGGATTATTTCTCTCAATGGCCTAATTTATGTGTCGTCGATCGCAGAAATTGTTATTATCCATTTAAAAACGTATTTTCCTCCGCCGATTATATTTTATTCTTTTTTGCGATAAATTGGAATAAAGACTGTCATTATTTCGCGCCTATACTAAACCGCTTTTCCAAAAAACACCACAAGGATAAAAACTTTCTGGTATTGTATCTTTCAAGGGATACGACAAAAGAGGAATTTATTGATTTTTTTATGTTTGATGAGTTAAAAGATGAAATTAGGAAAAAGGAGTTGACCATGACGAATGAAACGTACGACTATGATTCTATTGTAGCTCAATTTAATAATAATAATGAAAATAATAATGAAAATAATAATGATAATGAAAATAGTATTCCGTATGTAAATGATCATCCAATAGCGGAAGGTTACGTCGAAGGGGCATCATACGTTTTTTCTACGAATGCAAACGCTCTCCATGGCGAATATTTTCCGGAAGATTATAATAATAATAATAATAATAATATTCCCTCTCACGTTTACTTTTATGCGATTCCTTGGGAACACAGTGAAGAAATCGTGTCGCCTTTATTATTTGATTTTAGAATCTTTTCCTACCCTCAAGTCGTCGTGGTAAGAAATCATTCTGCTGCTAAGGCGAATGGCAGTCATGCCTCTCAAATAACGAATAATAACAGTAATAATAATACGGAAAAGGAAAAAAAACAATGGGAACGATATAAAAAAGACCGTTTGGCACAAAACGAACGCATTAAAACGTTTTTAAGTCGTCAGTATCAATTATTTCGCCGTAATCGCCGTCTGATTGAGCAATACATTGCGAGTCATAATAATAATAATAATAAAGAAGAAATTCCAATGAATAAACAACTTATTACACAGAGCAATAATACGGTGCCTCGTGCGGATGGTTATGTGCCTTATCTTTTGCATCGGCGCTATCGCCCTCATGAGTGTACGATCGCAGGGCGGTTTATGATCGAATTGCGGGATGTAGAGGGAGACCTGTTTCCGTGGGATGGATTAGCACCCGGCGGCCGTGCGTTGATAGTGTTGGTGCTGTCCATCCTTGTGTGCCTTGTGATGGGAGCTGGAGTGGCGGTGATGCTGGCCAAGGAGAAGCGACGACAGAGAGCTCTGGAGGCTTGGAAACTATAATTATATATAATAATAATAATAATAGTGGTGATATAATATATAAATAATAATACATCAAAGGACAGCGTGTGTGAAAAGAGAGAAAGAAAGAAAGAAAGAAAGAGAGAGAGAGAGTTTATACTTTCGTTTCTTTTTTTTTTTCCGTTCTGTTCTCTTTCCTTTTTTTATTTATTTCTTATGTTTCCCTTTTTGATGAACTAAAATAATCGAACTAACTAACTAGTAATAATCATCATCATCGCCATAATATTAATAATTTGTGCATTGCGGATTGCATTACATTTTTGTGTGTTTATATTTTCGTTTTTCTTTATTTTTTTTTCTCTCTTTCTCATTTCCTTTTTTTTTTTATCTCCTTTTAACAGATTATTTCTCTTCCCGCTAGCGCTTTTTTGTTTATATATATATATATTTCATTATTATTATTATTATTATTATTCATGTCTGCTCTCGCAAAGTATTTTCCGTTTGCGAAACAGTTCATTGCCCATGGCGGAGAAGACGCCATTAAAAAAGTGGAATTAAATAAAATTACTTCGAAGATTGTTTTCTTTTACTTCACCGCCAGCTGGTGCCCTCCCTGCCGGGGCTTTACTCCTCAGCTGATTGAGTTCTACAACAAATACCACGAAAGCAAAAACTTTGAAATCATCGCCATCTCCTGGGATGAAGAAAAAAAAGAGTGGGAGGAGTATTATAAAAAGATGCCGTGGTTGGCCTTGTCGTTTGAAGAAAAGAAAAACATAGAACATTTAACAAAAGGGTTTCAAGTTCAGTCCATTCCGACGTTAATCGGCGTGGATGGCGAGGATGGAAGTATCGTAACGACGACTGCGCGTAGAGAGTTGGTGGAGGACCCTGAGGGAAAGAACTTTCCTTGGAGGGATCAGCCAGCGAAACAATAAAATAAATAAAATAAATAAATAATATATTTATGGATGATTTAATATATATTCAGGAGCGAAAAAAAAAAAAAAGAATAGTAGTAAAGATCAAAAAAGCAAAACGAAAAAACGAATGGACTACGGTCACAAATACGTAAATACCCCCCCAAGAAAAAATAATTGACAGTACCACTTTTTTTTTTCTTCTTTGATATTCTCTCATTTCTCATTTTGATATTATTATTATTATTATTATTATTACTGTTTTGATTTTTATTGCCACTTTTCAAATTTTGTTTGTTTGTTTTTACTTTCATATTCTTTTTTTTTTTTCTTTTAGTAATAAAAAAGAAAAAAAAGAATGTAAAAAGTAAAAAAAAGGACAAAAAGAATTTGGAAATTATTTTTATTTATCGATAAACAGCTAAAAACTCTCTTTATTGGCGTTTAGTGTTATTATTCTTGTACATACCATAATATTAATAAAAATCATTCCTTCTCCTTTTTTTTTTTATTTATTTTATTTTTCTTCATCTTCATCACAATAATAATAATAAAAAAGGGTTTTTGTTATTTTGTTTCAGTCTATAACAACAAAAAAAGAAAAAAGAAAAATGTCTGGTCTTGAGAAATACTTTGGCACTGTCAAGGAGGTGGAGCGTCATGGAGAAAAAGTGGAATTAAATAAAATTACTTCGAAGATTGTTTTCTTTTACTTCACCGCCAGCTGGTGCCCTCCCTGCCGGGGCTTTACTCCTCAGCTGATTGAGTTCTACAACAAATACCACGAAAGCAAAAACTTTGAAATCATCGCCATCTCCTGGGATGAAGAAAAAAAAGAGTGGGAGGAGTATTATAAAAAGATGCCGTGGTTGGCCTTGTCGTTTGAAGAACGACCCACGCAGGAGAACTTAACGAAAGGGTTTCAAGTACAGTCCATTCCGACGCTGGTGGGCGTGGATGCTGAAACAGGGAGCGTGGTGACGCTGAAGGCTCGTCAGATGGTGGTCACGGACCCTGAGGGAAAAGACTTTCCTTGGTCGGATTAATAAATATAAATATAAATATAAATAAATAAATAAATAAATAAAAAGGAAAAGAAAGAAATAAATAAAGAAAGAGAGAAAGAGAATCAACACACCTTTTTTTTTTTGTAGACTGACTAGCTCTCTCTCTTTTTTTTTTTTTACCTATCCTCTTTTTATTTATTTATTGTTTATTATTTATTATTATTTTTATTATTATTTTGGTACCACCACTACGACTATTATTATTAAAACTGTACGTATTAAATTTATATTATACGTCAACTTTTTATTTTTATTTTATTCATTTCTCTTTATTTATGTATATGCATATTTAAATATTTATATTAATACGTATACATATTTCTCTATACCGTTCAATTTTTTTTTTCATGACAACTTTGAAATTATTATTGTTATTATTATTATAATTATTATTATTGAACAGTATTACAAAAAAAAAAAAGAAGCTAATATTATTATTTTACTCTTTCTCTCTCCCTCTCTGTCTTTTTTTTTTCTTTTAATATAAAAGAACAACAATAACAAAAAAAAAAAAGAATTATATTTATATAGTTTCTTGAAGACATAGTATATATATATATTTACATTTTCTTTCTTTTTTTCAACTCATTTTTTTTTATTATTACTATCACTGTTATATATTACTTGACGCTTTTTTTTCTTCTTCATCCATTTCTTTCAATTTATTCTATCGGACAAGCAAAAAAAAAAAAAGAGAAGGAAAGAAAGAAAAAAAAAACAAATAATAAATATACAAAATAAAATTAGAAGTGCCTTAAAAAAAAAAAAAAGAGTTGAAATTACACAAATACATACAAAAAAGTTAAGTACATTTTTTTAACTTTCATTCTCTTTTCTTTTCCTAATAATAATAATAATAATAGTAAATAATTAACGAAAGAAAGAGAGAAAGAGAAATAATTTCCTCTGTGATAAAATAAATAAATAATAAATAATAAGGAATATTTTTCTTTTCTCTTTAAAAAAAATGGACGTTTTTCTAGAACGTATTCCGCTTCAAAGGATATACGAAGCACCTCTTTTACTGTGCGCCCCTCTGCAGGAGGAGGAGGAGGAGGAAATAAATAACAATATTAATAATAATAATAATTTAAATAATAATAATAATAATTATAATAATAATGGAGCTCGTGCTGCTCATCAGGTGCCTTCCACCGAATCATGCAGTGTAGCTTCTAGCTGTGAGAAAAGTGCTTCTTGGGCCATACCAGACCCTAATAATAATAATAATAATAATTTAAATAATAATAATTATTTAGCGAATACCATTCCTCCTCCTAATAATAGTAATAATAATAATAATACTAATAATAATGAAGAGGAGTTAAGAACTCCTTTTCATCGGCGAGACACACTACCACCATCCTACCACAGATCTAGGAACCGAAGCACCAGCACTACTACTGCACGGGACCCTTCCCTACCTCTTGTCTATCCGAATAATAATAATAATAATAATAATAATAATAATAATTTAAATAAGAATAATAATAATGAAGAGGAGGAGGAGGCGGAGGAATTATCGCCCTCTCCGCCGAGAGGAAGAGGGCGTACGGGTGGTACTTTACTATCCTTATACCGTCCTCATGCACAAGCCAATAATAATAATAATAATAATAATAATTACACGTCTTCGCCAAATGTTTTGAGTATCTCTTCTCAGTCCTTATCGGTCAGTTATAGTAATGCTAATAATTATAATAATTATAATAATAATAATAATCAAAATAATAATAATAATAATAATAATAATCCAATGTATGAGGAAAGTGGCTTACAATCGCATAGTAGAGTGAATACTTATGCCAGTCTTAATAATACAATGAATGCTTCTACTACTGCTGCTGCTCATTTTAATTTATTATTTAATAATAATCAGAATAATAATAATAATAATAATAAAAATAATAATAATAAAATGGATTCTATTAACGCCTTTATTGATTATATCGCTCCGCAAATGAATCAGTCACGTCCTCATCCTTCTCTGACTCGTTTTTCATTATTTAATAATAATAATAATAATTCAAATAATAATAATAATAATAATAATTCTCCAAGGATGAAACTTCGAGATAATAATCGAAACATTCTTCGCTTTTTAAATGAGACGGCTCCTCACTATCCAAATAATAATAATAATAATAATTCTTATGATTTAGAAGGAAAGTATGTAATGGTGTATCTCTCCTCTAAGAATAATCATCATCCAAACTTCAGCGACGGACATAAAAAAAAATCTCAAAGTTATTTAACGCCTTATCATAAATTCTTTTTATATTACACTCTTTTAATTAATCAATTAAAGCAACAACAACAACATAATAATAATAATAGTATGGATGCTCCTATCGCTGTATTAGAGGTATCTTACAATCCAGAAGACCCAGACGGTTTAATTATTAATAATAATAATAGTAATAATAATAATAATGCGTCGACTACCGTCTCTCACGCTTCTCCTCCTCCACCTGCTAGCAGCAATCATCTTAAAGATGAAAACGATAATAATAATAATAATAATAATATTAATGCTACTAGTGTTGGGCATCCTTCGCTATCGCCTTCACCATTACCATCCGCTACTCCAGTATTCGTGCCTCCTCCCCTCTCTGCTCCTCCTTTTCCTATTCATAATAATAATAACATTAATATTAATAATACTAATAATAATAATAATGTGAATAATAATAATAATAATAATAATCAAAATTCCATCAATCGCAGAAACGCATTTTATTCCTTTTTACAGTCCAATCCGAAATTTTTTGACTATTTAAAAAAAGAAACTAAAATGGAAGATCAATTAAATTCATTATTTTCTATTCACAATAATAATAATAATAATAATAATAATTTAAATAATAATAATAATAATGTTAATATTAGTAAAGTATTTAGCGGTGTCAGCACTTCTAGGGGTACCTCAACAATGGGAAGTCCAACTTTTTCTAGTCTTTATAATAATAATAATAATAATAATAATAATAATAATAATAATAATTATTCTCGTAGCAGCAGTCCTTTATTTCATCATCCCTTAGGACCTCGATTTAGTACCAACAATAATAATAATAATAATGATGTTGGAGACTCTCCTCTTTCTTATCCGTTAGATACTAGCAGCGGAGCTGAAAACAATATTAATAACAATAATAATAATAATAATTATTATTATTTAAATAATATGAATAATATGAATATCATGGAGCAGGTGAGTAGTTTTTCTAATTTACTACCTCTTATAGCTCCCTTGCTGGTGTTTAGCTCAACGCCCGCCTCAGAAATAAATAATAATAATAAAAATAATAAAAATAATAAAAATAATAATATGCCTAAAGAAGAAGAAGAAGAAAATGAGGAAGAAGAAGATGAGATTAATAATAATAATAATAATAAAAAGACAATTCATTTTGACTGGGAAGAGTTTTTAGAAACAATAAATTCTTTACCCAATAATAATAATAATAATAATAATAATAATAATAATAATAATAATAATAATAATAATAATAATGACGATGATGACGAAGAGGAGGAGAAGCCGCTTCATCCTAATTTAATCATTCTTAAACAAATATTCCAAAATATTTGCATGACGCCTCAAGAAACGGTTTTTCTCGATGAATGTATTACCAATAATAATAATAATAATGTGAATCTTTTTGGTGGTTGGTATAAAATAAATGACGAAACTATTTTTAAACGATTCTTTTCCTTTTTTACCTCTTCCACACATTTAATGCATCCGAATAATAATAATAATAATAATAATAATAATTATCATCCCACGCATACAGTCGATCATTATAGTATTCAAAAAAATATTCCCTGTGTTATTTTATTTTCTCCCAATGGAGAAATAATTCATCAGAATGTATTACCCTTTATCGATTCGGAAATTGAAAAATTATCGTATCAGTTAAAATATAATTTGAAAGAGGAGATAAAAATAAATCAAAAATATTTCGCGTCGCTTCCAATGAATAATAATAATAATAATAATAATAATAATAATAGTACAGTAGAACAGCCACAGCTGCCGCCTTTACCGTCCGAAAATAATAATAATAATAATAATAAAAAATTAAATAATAAATTAAATGCTTCCCAGTTAAAACGCATTCAAACGTTAACGATGAGTCATTACTTTATTCAATTCTTTTTTAAAACTTTCTTTCCTCAATTACTTGAAAATAATAATAATAATAATAATAATAATAATAATAATAATAATAATAATAATATTAACGAAAGTGATTTGCAAAAGTTATTAGAAAAGGATGTAAATATGTTTGTACTAGAGACATATGCCTTTGATAATAATAATAAGGATAATAATGAAAATGATAATAATAATAATAATAATTATCCGGTTTCTTTTTACTCTAACCGAGTAGAAAAGTTTACTTTATTTAATTTTATTCAGATATTATTAAATCAATATGATACTCGTATCTTTCCTCCTAACGACGAGGAAGAGGAAGAGAAAGAGAAAGAGGAGGAAGAAATAAATAATAATAATAATAATAGTGTGATGGGAGAAAAAGAAGAAAAAACGACGACAGAGGAAACTGAAAAGATTTCGGAGAATGAAACTAATAATAATAATAATAATGAAAAAGAAGAAGAAGAAAATACAAAGTCTGAGGAAATTACTAGTGCTAATACTAACGTTAATGATGGGGATAATAATAGTAATAATATAACAAAGACGGAAGAAGAAGAAAAAGAAAAGGAGGAAGAAAAGTTAAAAAAACAACAAATAAAAAAGAAAAACAAAGAATTTATCGATCGTGCAATTACTAAAGCGTTTCACACACTTCAGCAACAATACTTTTCTTCGCCAACATCGACGGTAGATGACAATAATAATAATAATAATTTAAATAATAATAAAGAAGAAAGTTTAGGGAGTTTAGTCGCTTCTCCCTTTTTACTTCAACATTCTTCGTCCTCCTCTTTACTATTATCATCGTTATTCAAACTAACTTCACCACCATCATCATCATCTAATAATAATAATAATAATAATATTCCAACCTTTTGCTCCTATTTTCCATGGCAATTACAGTCATTAATGAAACAGGTTAAAGATGAATTATTCTTATTAGCATCCTCTTCTTCTCCTTCCGTTGCCAACTACCACCACTTCCACTATCATCATCATCATAATAATAATAAATATAATAATAATTATTATTATATACGCGAAACTCCCATTCCTTTATTAATAGAAGAAGAAGAACAATTCGAGTGGGGGAGTGGAGAAAGTAATAATGCAATTTCTACCATGACTACTCCAACAGAAGATACTATTCATAATAATAATAATAATAATAATTTAAATAATAATTTAAAAAATATTATTGGATGCGATACGGCGGATATTAATCCTTTATTATTATTACTGTCAGAGTCGGATACGGTAAAGAATATACTGAATACCCTTAACAATAATATTAATAATAATAATAATAATTTAATGGACTCTCATACTACGTATGAGATTGGAGAAATGACTAGCACTACTAAAGCACCCAGTGAAGAAGAAGAAGAAGAAGACGATGAAAATAATAATAATAATAATAATTTAAATAATAATAATAATAATAAAGAGTTTAATTCTATTCCTCTTTCTGTTCCTGCCAATGATATTGTAAAGAAAAAGGATAACCCTCTCGCGATGAGTGAAGTATTAGTCGAGGAAGAAGAAAATAATAACAATAATAATAATAATAATAAATATTTAAATAATAATAATAAGTCTTCTTACGTTCAGTTATATTATCAGTACTGCCGCTCCCACGTGTCCGAAAAAGAAAAGGATGATAATAATAATAATAATAATAATCTGTCAAAGAATGTTTCTTCTTCCTTTTCTTCTTCACTTTCCACCGAAGAGTATGAAACTTTATTGAAACGAACGTACTATGAGAAAATATTTTCTAATAATAATAATAATAATAATAATAATAAAAATAATAAAATCACTCATTTATTATTATTTTTTGGGACGCATTGGAGTCCAAAATTTTATGATACAATTCGTATAATAAACGATTTAGTGTCTCTCATTAATGAACAAAAGAATGAAAATCACAACAATAATGGTAGTAATAATAATAATAATGATAGTTTTAATAATAGTTTTGAATCTTTAGGTAATAATAATAATAATAATTTTCTTTTTAGTAATAATAATAATAATAATAATTCTATTACTAAAGAAGCGGCGACGAATCTTTTAATGAGTTTCTCCAAATTGAGTAACACTAATAATGTGAATTTACTGGACAGCATTGATCGATTTTTATTGAATAATAATAATAATAATAATAATAATAATAATAATTTGGGAAACGATACTGCGCAGTCTTTTTCCGACTTTCCGTTGGGAAATTCTGAAGTGGAAAATAATAATAATAATAATAATAATAATTTAAATAGTGATAATAATAAAGAAGAGAGTACTACCACACTGATTGATGACCTCCATGTGAATAATAATAATAACAATAGTAATAATAATAATGATATGAATATTAGTAGTACGAGCAATAATAATAATAATAGTAATAATAATAAGGAACAACAAGTACAGGTAGTTTGTATGAGTCAAGACCGTTCTCCTTCTGAATACTTCAAAACATTAAACGCTTTACCAGAGTCGTGGTGGGTGATTCATGATGAATATAAATCCCACTTATTAAATAATTTAAATAATAATAATAAAAATAATAATAAAGAAAGGGATTTTAGTGTTAATGTGGTCTCCTTATTGTCTTCGTTATTAGAAATAAAAGAATTTCCTCGCCTTGTTCTATTAGAACTACCAGACGCTGAAGAGGAAGAAGAAGAGAAGGATGCAATTCATAATAATAATAATAATAATAATAATCCACTCGATGTTTCCTTCCCTGATAGTTCTCCGTTAGTCAATCAAGCTAGCACCGATACTTCAGAGTCTAATCATAGCTCTCAGCAACGTCAGAGGCAAAAGCCACCGCAGTATCACCAACAGGAAGAGAAGGAGAATGATTTAATTCATAATAATAATAATAAAAAGGATTATTATAATCATCCACTGATACAAAATAATAAATTTCATTATTTTACAGTATTTGAAACAAACAATCCTTTTTTGATGCTTCACAGTCGTGTAGAGACTTTATTGGATACCCTTTTAGAACGTTCCCGACCGCCTCCGGTCCGTACTGCACCTTGGGAAATGAATAATAATAATAATTTTAATAATAATAATAATTTTAATGATAATAATAATAATAATAATAATAATTTTAATGATAATAGCGGTAATAATTATTTGAACTTTTCTTTTCCGTTTTTGGAAATGTTTCCTCACCGTAGTGAAAAATTATTCTTTTCCTTTTCGATTCCAATCCCTTCACAAAATTTAAATCTTGTTTGGATGCGAAATAGTATAAATAAAGCGTTTAATAATAATAATAAAAGTTTAAATGACGTGCCTTTGATCGACAGTAATAATAATAATAATAATAATAATAATAATAATGGTGAAAGTGTAATTCATTTTAATGTAGTCAATCCTACTAGTTATTTACGACATTTTACCCATTACTGTAATACGTTCCGAAATAATAATAATAATAATATTAATCATAATAAAGATAACTCCCCTGTTTTGAGTTGCGATGACACTCCTGAAAGTGAAATCTCCAAAGAAAAAGAACTTAATAATAATAATACTAATAATAATAATAATAAATCCACGCATTCCTTCTTCACGGAAAAAGAAGACGCATTATTTAATTCCCATTATAACAATAATTATTTCCCTCCCTTAATTTTGTTTGCCACCGCTCCTCCTGAAACGTTAGTGAATCCACACAGGAATCAAACCTCTGTGAAAAATTCTTCTATGTTGAGATATAATAATAATAACAATAATAATAGTAATAATAATAATAATAATAGTTTTCTGCTACAAAGTGTACTTCAAAATAGTATTAATAATAATAATAATAATAATAACGTTAATGCTAGTAATAATGAAGGGTACGGCTCGTCCTGCTCCTCCGTGGATACCAGTGTCTTACAACATGAATCTTCCAAGAAGAGTGAAAATAATAATAATAATAGTAATAATAATAATAAAGAGAAAGAAAATGACGCAGTGACTACGACGACTTCCTCTTCTATCACTATTACTACTACTCATAATAATAATAATAATAATAATAATAATAATAATAATAATGACTTTCAACAACTACAAAAAGAAGAAAATAATTATTATCACAGGGTTTTACATGAAGTGTATTATCTCTCCTCTTTGCCTTCACTTCTCGAAGAAGAGTTCATCAAACGACGCAATAATAATAGTATTTTTATAGTACTCTCCAGTACGCATAACGTTGATGCTGTCAGTCACTACCAAATTATTTTATTACTGGAAAAGATTAAACCCTTTATTATGAAATGCTATCGTAAGTATATTCTTCATCTAAACGAAGACGATGAAGTGGAGGAAGAAATTAATAATAATAATAATAATAATACGAATTATTATATTCCGAATGTTGGAAAACAACCTCACAATCTTCTCTCTCCGTCGGATGAGGAGTTGGATGGTAAGCGTTATAGTCGTAGCTCACCCGACATGGCCATCCCTTCCTCTCCTTCTCCCCCGCCTCCTCCCTATAATAATAATAATAATAATAGTACTTTCTCTTCTCGTAATATACCGTTATACTTATTTGATGCCGTGTTTAGCAAAGATACTATTCCTCAACGAAATTATTTAATAAAAAGGGCTCATCGACGACTTAAACGTCAGCAGCAACACCAGCAACAACACGAGGAAGATAATAATGAGTGTAGTATTAATAATAATAATAATAATGGAATGGATCTTGCTTCTCCTGCCCACAGAGGCGGCAGTAAACGTATATTTCTGCATCAAACGGAGGGTATGATTGAAAAGAATGTCAACAATAATAGTAAAAATAACAATTATTTTAATGAATACATTCTTCACCGTCTTCTCGCCCAGAAAGAAGTGCTAGAATTGATTCCCTCGAGAGAGGGAGAGTTTTATTTATTATTCTTCACCTTTAATCACCATCACCACCACCACAACAATAATAATTCTACTACTACGGTTCATCATCCTGCACATGCACCTCCAGGGTCGAAGGCCGCTTCGAGAGGCGGTAGTGGAAGTAATTATAATTATAATAAAGAAAAAGGATTTGTGTTCCGTCGTCGTCTTCCTCATGAATGTTTTGTGTGCTATGAATCCAAAGATGAAGCACCTTCTCGAAAGATTAGTCGCAGTAACTCGCTAGCCCCTTCTTCTTATGTGGATCCCAACGGTGAGGCCCTTCCTAATAATAATAATAATGAAGATAATAATAATTCAGTAAAGTCAATTTGTGGAAAAGTATTCAAGAGTAAGGAAGAGCTGGAACATCATATAGAGGCAGCACATAGTGTTTGCTCCATTTGTTCTAGACAGTTTAAGAACCCACGTGCGTTACGCACTCACCAATCCAGGGCACATAAAGAAGAAGAAGAAAAAGAAGGAGAAAAAGAAAAAGAAGGAGAAGGAGAAGAAGAAAAAGAAGGAGAAGGAGAAGGAGAAGGGGAAGCGAAGGAATTAAAAACTAAACAAGAGCTGGAGGAATGCGTTTGTGGTACTTGTTCTAGATCGTTCAAGAGCCAACAGGAATTACAAATACATCAGGAAAAAATGCATAATAATAATAATAAAGAAGGAAAACAAAAGGTGGTGGAGTCTCTCTCACCACCACCGCCAAAACTTCTTTCCTGTGATCACTGTAATGAAAAGTTTGATTCTATTTTTAAACTCACTCGGCATATTAACGTACAACACCGTCAACGTGGAGGAGGTGCTGCTTCTTTGTTATCTCCGGTGCAGAAACCACTTCCTCTCGATGCTACTACCACTGCCGTCGTCACTACGACTAATCTTCAAGATAATAATAATAATAATCATAATCCTAATCATAATAAAGGTGAGGTTTCTCCTTCAAGAGAGGCGTCTAGGGAGGGTAGTATGCTTCTAGAAGGCACGGATAGGGAAGGGAAGAGTGAAGTCAGCACCACAGCAGCATCAGCGATACAGAAAGGAATATCCAAAGGAACTTCTTCTTCAGCAGCCGCCAATAATAATAATAATGAGGATAATAATAATAATAATAATAATAGTTCTTCCTCGAAAAAAGGATTAACCCCAGAAATAAAAGGCAATTTTAAGTTAATTAGTACATTGGAGTTAATTAAAGAAGAGGAAGAGGAGGACGATAATAATAATAATAATAATAATGGGAAAAAATTATTTTCAAGAGAACAAAGTTCAGTACTTTCTTCTCCTAACGAAAAGAAAAACAAACAACAACAGCAGCAAAAAGATAATAATGAAGGAAACAAGAAGAGTAATAGTAAAAGAAATGAATGGAGTAGAAGTTATAATTATTATTTTAATCATAATCAGAATAATGCAGTAGAAGAAGTTCCCTTAATGAACGAAACATTACTAAAACGCTTCTTTGAGAAGGCATTTTCAAGCATATAAAATAAATAAATTTAAATATAAACAAATAATAATAATAATAGTAATAAAAAGTTCATATTAATATATATATTTATATTTTGGTGAAGCCGTGTCAACTGTAGTTCTCTCTTTTTTTTTTCTTGAAATTAATAACATGAATCAAATCAAAAAAAATAAATGAAGAAAAAAAAAAAAAGAAAGTAGTGGCCTACATAAAAACGGCTGGCATTCTTTTTCTTTTTTTCTAATTAACGACCTTCAATATATATTATACTTTACTGTTACCCCAAAAAATTAAAAACATTATAAATAAAGAAAAAAATATATTATAAAATTAGTATTTGGTTAGTTTCTCCTTTTTATTACTATTTTTTTTAACTATTTTCCTTACTGTCTGTTGAATGAATTGTTTTTTTTTTTTCCTTTTCTCTCCTTTTTTTTTTTTAAATCTGATATTAATATTATTAGTTTTTTTAATAAGATAAAATAAAATAAATTAATTAAGAAATGATCCGAGATATTACTATTTATTTTAGTCACCCGTGTGGTAAAGCGTTGGATACTTTACTACCGACAACCACCACCACCATCACCGCCCCTGCTGCCTCTCACTATATTACACGAGACTCCATTCTTTCTTCTGAAGCTAATAATAATAATAATAATAATAATAATAATAATAATAATAATAATAATAATAATATTAGTAATAGTCTTTTATTTTTAAAACAGTTTATTGCCGAGGATGAAAATGTCTTTACCGAGGTGCAGCACCCCATACCTTGGAGAGAGCGTATGTCGGTGATGATTGCCGTGGAGGATCGACGAAATAATAATAATAATAATAATATTTCTTCCTTTTCTTACGCTTCAGACGGTTCTCTCGTCTATGCTATACATCAACGACAGATGCCAGTCTTGCGCATCGTGGTAGTATCTTCGAAAAGCGACGAAATAAATAAAATAAAAGAAAAAATAAAAACGGAAAAGAAAACAATCGTTGAACAGTATTTGTTAACGACTGTTGTTGTGGTTGAAGATGATAGTAATAATAGTAATAATAATAATGATTTTAGTGAGGAAGTCGCACAATCTATTCAGAGAGAAATAACGAATTTTTTTTCTGTATTTTCCTTTTCTGAAAGTAGTACTACTAATAATAATAAAAATAAATATATTTCTATCGAAAGTGATTTATTTTTAGCTCCCTTTTCTTCTTCTTCTTTGGATTCTTTCTCCAAAGATTCCTTTTATCACCTCTGCAAAGAGGTACTCACCTCTCTCGCCTCCGAATATAATAATAATAATAATAATGTTTTATTAATAATTCGAGAAGATGGGCTGCCTTTCCATGCCGTCTCTTACCGCCAGGATTGTACTAGTGTATTACTACCACTGAAGGAAAGTAAATTTTATTCGCTACGACAAAAAATATTTTCCATTCGTGAATTTCTTGAACCCCATAATAATAATAATAATAAGGAAGTTGAGGAGGCATTCAATAATTTAATAAAGACAGTGAATAATAATAATAATAATAATAATGGTGAAGCACTTTCGAGGGATTTATTTCTTAAAATTCCGCTTATTAACGGTTCTTTAGGCGTGTTGGATCGTTACTGCAATCGTAATTTACTAAAGTATCTTTGGATTACCCAACCACTTTTTTCCAAAAACAATAATAATAATAATAATAATAATACGATTGTGATAATGTTAAATCACTTTTCTACTATTGCCAACAGTGTAGTAAGCGCTTTATCCGTTAACCCGTCGTCGTCTCCTTCCAAAGAAGAAGAAAAAGAACAAGAGCAAAATAATAATAATAATAATATTCCTATAGAAAAAGTAATTGAATCGTTAGAGGCATTAGTAAAGTTTGAGAATCATTGGTTGGATCTTCCGCAACCAGAGCACTGTATTGGATTCACTTCCAATAATAATAATAATAATGATAATAACACGTGTTCATCAGCATCAGCAGTATCATGTGGATGGATTACTCTACTAGGAGAGAGATTAAAAGAAATAAATAGTTTACCGCCTTATACACTCTATTCTATTTCAACTACCACCACTAATAATAATAATAATGATGATGATGAATCTGTAAGGGAAACTATCAAGAAGCAGTTAAGAAACATACTGAAGCCCTATTGGACGGCACCAACACAGTAATAAATAGAATAAAAAAAAGAATATATATTGTTAGTTTTTTTCCTTTTTTTTTTTTCATTACAACAATAAATAAATAAATAAAATATGTATGAAATAGATAAAACGAATGGAGTGTGAAATGAAAGAAGAAATAAATATATATATATATATATATATATAACCATAGAATGATATTTTATTGGCATTCATAGAACCACTACGACAACAGTTCTCCACATAGTGCTGTTTTAAACAAAATAACTAAATAAGAATAAAAATAAAAATAATACCTTTTTGCATAGGTTTTTTTTTCTATTTAAATCGCCTCCACTTTTTTTTTCTGTTTTCTCTCTCTTCTCTCTTTATGTTTTCTTCTGCTTCCTAAGTATAGTAAGTAAAATAAATAATAAATAAATAAATAAATAAATAATACTACAACATGTCGAAGATTAATGCAACGTATAGTTCAGGGTATTATATCCGACCCGACATGGACATACGCAAACTGGAAGAGTTAAAAAAAAAGGAACAAAAAGAGCAGCGAAGGAAACGGCATCGTCAGGGAGGGGATGGCGAGGAGGATAATAATAATAATGAAGAAGATACTATTAAAAATTTAAGGTCTCTATCGCCAGAAACTTTACTACAGAAACGTAACCAGCGTATTGATTCTATTCTCTCCAATGCTTCTCGTCATCATCATAATATGAATAATAATAATAATAATAATAAAGACGGCGGAGGGGAAAAAGAAATGAGACTTCGTCAAACGTTCGCGATTCCGTTTGATTTATACTGTAATCACTGTAATAGACGCATCGCACGACAGACGCACGTGTACACGGATCGCTTCCCTTCTATTTATCCAGATTTATTTCTATCCCCTGATCCTAATAATAATAATAAAGAGGAACGATCGGTCAACACAGAAGCAGTGAAGCTTTTTAAAGCTCGGCGAATGCCCTCCAATTTTTTCTTAAAAATAAAATGTCAGTTTTGTGGCCATCACTTTTTATTAGAAACGGATTTTATCACACCAAAGATCACGGGAGGGTACCACTGCATCCGCCATTGCCGTCGTCTTGACGGCGATGCACTTTACTTGAATAATTTAAACAGTGAGGCGATGAAAGTCGAAAGAGAAAGACAATTAAAAATGGAAGAAGAGGAAACCGTGGCGGATCGGCTGGAGAGGGAGAATGAGAAACAAGAAACGCTACGACGGATGGAGGAGAGTATTTACTCGGCGCTGTCAGAGCAGGAAGCACAGCGACAACTGTGTAAGGCCAGCTGGGCAATGGAGGAGGGTGAGGCGCTATCACATGAAGACTCCTTTAATCCTCCTCCTCATCATCATAATAATAATAGCATGGGGAAAGTATTATTGGAGCAGTTGGAGCAGTTAAGGAGAAACAACAACAACAATACTGAAAGGATCATACGTGAAGGAACTCATACCGGAGACAAGATACAAGAACAAGAAGATAATAATAATGAAGAAAAAGAAAAAGAAGATGATGAAATAGTCATTAATAAAGATGAAATTTACGAACGTTGGAAAGAGATTCAACAACAACAACAACGAAATCATCAACCACTACCACAGTATTCTTCTTCTTCTCACAGAGAAGGAGGAGAGGCGGAGGCGACGGCCCCCACACTTCCTACAGCAATAGCAATAGAGGGAAGGGCACCTCATACGGAAGGGTTGTTACAGACAAAAAAGAAGAATAGATTCTTTGACAGTGATGAGGATGAGGATGAGGATGATAATAATAAGAAGGATACTGTAAATTTGGTTCAAAGTGTTACTAGTACTGCTACTGCTACTGCTGGGAAGAAAAAGAGTGCACTCAGTCGGCTGCTAGACAGTGATGAGGATTCGAATTAAAACCTATTTTGTATATTTAAATGATATTCAGCTTTTTTGTTTATTATTTATCACATTAGCATTATTCCTTTGAGGATGAAGAGATTCCATTTCCCCTCCCCCTTTTTGCTGTTTTTTCCCTTTTAATTAATTCATTTCTTTATTGCTCTTATTTGTTTTCACGTTCTTCTCTTTTTATTATTTAAAAGGTTTTCATAGTTACTATTTCTTTCTTTCCTTTTTAATCACTTTTAGCAGGAGATCAATGTCAGGTCCACCACCACCCTCCTTTTTCCGTTCTGGGGGAAATAATAATAATAATATTCATAATAATAACGATAATCAGCATCCAGCCCCTAGCCCTAGCGGTGTTGGCATGCCTCCTCCCCCTCCTTCTCGGGCGCCTTTTAAAAAGTCTTTACTACCGCCCCGCACATCCGCTGCTGCGGGGGCCAACAACTTTAATAACTTTAATCACTTTAACACGGAGGCAGCGGTAACAACAACAAAGGATGCGCCTCCTCCTCCTCCTCCTGCTGCTGCTGCTGCGGTAGCGGCGTCCTCTCATTTCCAAGATACATCCATCAATGCAGTTCAGTTTAACGAAGGACGATTCTCTGATCAAACTTCCTCCCCCAACACTACTAGCACTGTAGCTGCTGGTAATGGTACCGCCGCAGCCGCCGTACCTCAAAGTGAAGAGAAGAAAAGTCATCCAGTAACTTCTACTTATACTCCCAAAGAGAACAGCATCACTGCCGCCACACCAGTCGATGAGGCGGTTTGCGACATCTGTGGGAAACAGTGTAAAAATAGGAAAGGAGTCACCATCCACAAGAGTATCATGCATAAAGAAGGGAGTGGCAGTCGTAGTAGGGCAAGGAGCGGTAGTCAGGCCGCTAAAGAGCGGCTTCAATCGTTGCTAACGAGTGCTCACAAAACTTCCACCTCCACCTCCACCCCCACACAACCTCCTTTACCACCAGAGCGGAGGACATCACTGCCTTTACCGTCAGAGGGGGAGGAGGAAAGAGGAGGGACACCAATGTTGGTGCGCACGTTCCCTACTCAACACCTCACCGAAGGGTTTCAACTGCCGTCCTCGTCGTCTTACGCGCCTACTGGAGAGGGGGAGGGAGATATGACGCTGTCGTCGCATCAAAACAATCTTAGTACGGCAACCATGCCGAAGGTGATGGAGAAAGTAGATCCCGAGGGGAAAGACAACTCGCGGGAGTGGAGACAGACTACGGAGGAGGAGGAGGACTCCCTTAAAGTGGGGAGTGCTACTTTTAATCATAATAATAATCCCTCTGGGGAAGGACTTCCTGTTGAAGAGGAAGTTTCTTTTGAGAATCCTTTCGCCGACAAACCTCCCACCGTAGGTAACAATAACCACCATCACCATAATAACCTTCCCCCACTTCCACTGTATAACAAACCCCACAACCACCCTCCAGAGAACGCTTTCGGTGATGGCCCCACGCTACATCATGAGCAGAACAACCATAATAATAACAGGGATGAGGATGACAACAACACCAGTCAAAGGAGCGGAATGGCAACCGACTATACGACGCCTCGCGACCACCTCCCTCCTCACCAGCATACGAACCCTTACGCTAACGATAGTTCCAGTTTTATTGAGCGTGGCTATACCGATAATAAATTTGACCGAACTCGCCACACGGAGGACTCTCTACAAGAGCAGAATCCCTTCTCCAGGAGCGAACCTCTTATGCAGTACACCAACAATAGTAGTATTAATGATAATAATAAGGAGAATGAGTACCGCCGGGATAGTCGTCGCTCATTGGGTAGTCAACGACAACTGTATGAGACGTCGCCCATTCCTAACATTCCTGCTGAGGAAGATGAGAGTCCTATTTTCCAGATGGAGGAGGAGGAGGAGATGGAAGGAGAGAGGCAGGGAATCGCCAACCACCATCCCCATCCCCAGGACGATAATAGTGACAATGACCACGGCGGTCGTCCACCACTACACGGAACGGCCCATGAAGTTACAAGAACCGCCGTCGAGGAGGAAGAGGAGGAAAACCCTTTCGCGGACCGTCCAAAGACGGTTATAGTGACGAGGGAGGGAGACGCCACTCCGTCCATACCAACCAGCAGTGAGGCAGCTCCTCAGCGGCCACCACTGCCGCCCTCTAAGGAAAGTCACCACACTGTTGAAGTCGATCCCTTCCCCACGGAGAACCCTTTTCAGAGGAGTACACCGACGGCGGCTGCGTTCGTGCCCGTCCATGAAGGGAAACCCCTTCGCCCAGACCGCTCTTTCCTCGCTGTATCGTCGCTACAGACGTTAATACAAGGACCGTCATCGTCATCATCATCATCAGCATCGTTATCCATGGAGAAGGAAGCCTCTCTACATGTCCTTCCACGCTCCACCAACGGTGCCTTTTATTTTGATTTTATGCTACAACAACTGAAGCAAAGTCCTTTCTTTTTTAGAGTAAGAGACCCCGAGTCCGGAGACGCCTCGCCTAACATTGGCTATGATGACAGAGGGGTGGAACGGTATTTATACAGCCTCGACGCTTTTCTCTCGATGCAGCTACCTCAGCGAAACACCTCCTCTATCGCCTCTTTCACTCTTCTTGTCCGACTGTTCCGTCTGACGCTGAAAGTGACGCAAGATCGTTCGTCTACCGGCGGGGAGAACAGTAACATTTGGCTATCCTTCTTAAAGCGACAGCTAATGGATATACTGAACCGTACTTACTACCGCCCGCCTCCGACCACGACTTCTACGGTATCAGAGGAAGAGGAGGAGGACTACGAGGTGTTCTTGAGGTATGTATGCAGAGGGGAACTGGAGGAAGCCAACGACTACTGTTTATCCGCCTTACGTGCTGCTTCCACCGGCGATAGGGGTGTCTTACCGCTCCCGTATAAGTGTTTGCTGTGTGCTCCCAGTCCGGATTCTCCGAATACGAATAATAGTTTTTTGAATGAAGAGGCGTACCGCGCCCATCGTGAGTCTACGCATTTCATCTGCACCATCTGTGGGTACGAAGCGGAGAATGACGAGCACCTTTTCCAGCACAAAGAAGCACACCAACACGCTCCTCCTCTCTCTTCCATTTATCCCCACACGGAGAGGGAGAAGGAAGAAGAAGAGAATAAAGCAAGAAAGAGAAGAGGGGTCGCCAACGCTTCTTGTCTGGCCATGTTTATTCCAAACGGCGGAAAAGTGGTCTTTTGTTACTCAAAGCCACCGAAGCGCCGTTGGTCGTCCACCACCACTACCAACAACATTACCAGCAACAACAACACCAATAATAGTAATAATATCAACGAGTGTCCTCCTCTTTCCTCTTCAAGGCCTTTGAACTATTTAGATGCTATTCTAACAGCGGTAATGTGCAGGGAAAAGAAACACTATGTACAGTCGATTGAGCAGATGTCGAATGCCAGTATCCAGCAGCCCGGCTCAAGAAGAACGGCGACGACGGAAGGCGCTGTCCTTCCAGACTACATAAACCCCCTCTCGCACGCGTACAGCTTGTTTAACCAAACAAATACCCTTCCGTCCTTTATCATCACTCCATCCTCCTCATCCTCATCCTCATCCTCATCATCGCCCTCTCCACTGGAGCTGTTCCAGCGAAATAAAGCTATACTAGAGTCTCACTACCTCGACCACGTGCGCATCGCCGTCTCCAACTGGTGCCCTCAGTCCGCTCCTCAGCTGTTGCGCCTGTCGGAGGTGCTTCAGCGGCATGGGCTAGTGCTGCCGTCGTTGACGGTGTTGATGGTCCTTGCATTGACCCCCGCTGGGGGTTGTCTCCTGAGACAGGATCTCACCCAAGGAGAAGAGGAAGAAGGGAATCCAGAGGCTACCGTCGATAGGGTGCTTCAGCAACCTAATCATCAACCAAAGTTAAACACCATCGCTGCCATTCGTCACGCACTTTCCGAGATGCTAGTATGGAACCGTAGCGCGTTTGACTCGAGCGATAACCACAGTCGCAGAGATGGCGCTGGCGGCGGTATAACTGACAGAGCAGAAGGACTACTCCGTGCCTTGCAGAATAACCGTTCGTCGTACTATCTACCCATGGTTGGACTGCTGGCGGACCTGAGCGAGTACTGCGCCTTTCGATGGATGGCACTGTATCGCGGAGCCCATACTAATAATAATAATCCTCCAGAGTCTTGGGGCTCGGCGACGGTGTTTCCACCTCGTCCGCTGCAAAACTCGTTGGTGGCTCGCACGGTACAGATGCTGGCCTTGCTAGAGTTGGGTGACTACCGCCTCCGTAGCGAATCACAGCCATCATCACAGAAAGTATGTCTCGCGGAGGAAGTCTTCTACCGCCTCTTCCGCGGTCCCCTACCCGACGGCACTCGTCGACCCCTGGTGTACTTTCAAGAACAGTTTCCTTCTATCCCTGATCCTCAAGGTGCTCCCCTCGCTAGTCTATTCCAGCTGATTATTATCTTGATTGATCCTTATTTTAAGGAGGTGCTACGGAGGGAGTGGGAGGCGAACCCTCAGGGTGGGGTTGGTGGTGGTGCCCCTGATGCTATTACCGACCCTATTAATGATAATAATTATGAGAGGAACGAGGAAGAAATGCCACAGGAAATACAATCCAACTTCCCAGGCGGTAGTGCGCCTCCGCCTCCTCCCAGTCATCGTGGTCCTCCGTTACCCCCTCGTAGGAACTCTCAAGGCTTCCAGCAAGGAGAGGAAGAAGAAAGAAGAGAGGCAATGGACGACAGTGCACTGCGACAGGCCCAAGAGGGAGCAGCGTCTGAACCTACCGCGAATTACGAGGAGCCTCCTAGGGATTATAATGAACCTCCGCATGAGGATAATAATAATAATAATAATACAATGGCTAACGCTCCTCCGCCCCCAATGGCGCGTCCCTCTCGACCACCTCCAATGTTTAAGAAATCGCTTCTTCCACCCTCTCACACCACACAACAACAACAACAACAACAACAACAACACCCTCCTCCTCCTCCTTCCATGAATCAAAATAATAATAATAATAATAATCATAATCCACCCAGTCAAGTACCTCCTCTCTCTCTACCTACCAGAGACACGCACTCGTCGCCAACGGAGGAACAAGGAGCCCCGGAATATCACCAGAATAATGGTAACGATAATAATAATAATAATGATTATAATAATAATGAGGATCAGGGTAACGCTGCAGGAGAAAATAATAACAATAATAATAATAATAATACCAGTGAAGCTCCTACCAGAGGTCGTACGGCCGAGACACAGAAGGCCACGCCCAGTAAGCGAGGAGGCTCCCTCGATGCTATTCTTAGTTTCTTCCGCCGTGGACGCAGCGGCAGTCAGGCCGGCGAGGAAGAAGGCGAAAACAAAAAAGGCACGGCGGTCTGCGATAAGTGTGGGAAGTCCTTCAACAATGGGGCCGCCTTGGCCTCCCACAAGAATAAGGCGCATCCGCCGAAGCCAATGATTCTCAACACAGACCCGCTTCCTGTATTCAACAAGGAAACGGGGAAGTGGGAGTTTGAAAAGACGGAGGAGGAGAAGAAGTTGGAGGAGATGGTGAAGCAAGGACCGCCGCGGCCGTCGTCCATGTCTAGGGCCCCTTCAGCTGCCACTCCTGGTGGTTCTGAGAATAATAATAATAATAATAATAATTCAGCAGCACCTCCTACAGGCGCGACTCCGCCACCCAGAGGCCGACCAGCAAAGGGCCCTCGATATGCGAGTGTGTTTTAATAGAGAGGAAATAAAAAACAAAAACAAAAACAAAATAAAAAAAAAGGGAAAAGAAAAGTTTTAAAAGAAACACAATTGTACATTTTATGAAGATTTATTAATAAAGTTACAGTGGTTAAATAATATTATTATTATTATTATTATAATTTTTTCTTATTTAAAAAGAAAACGTATATGTATACATATCGAACAAGAGAAAAGTGTGCTCTCTTTCTCTTTTATCAAAAATAAACTAACTAAATAAATAGTTTGTTGACGAAACGCGTGACTCTTGTCATAAATAAATAAATAACATTCGTTCGTCATACTTTTTTTCTCTCTCATCTCTCTCTTTTTTTTATTAATTTTTAATTCTTGACCAATCATTAGATAACCACAAATAAACAAGCTAAGCAATAGAATTTTATTTCAGTTCAGTTCAGTTTTTTTCTCTTTTAAACTAATAAATACACAAGAAATGACATCCATTGGATTAGATCTAGGAGCGTGTACCACACGATTGGCCCTTCTCGACCGACAGAAACCAATGCCGGTGATCATTCGCAATGAGCTGAGCAACGAAGCGACCAGTACCGTCGTGTACTACAACTTTGATCAAGGCGAGCGTCGCTGCTACGGCGAGACTGCCAGCTCCAAGTCGGTGACGAAGGTCAAGGAAACGGTGTTGGACCTTACGGACTGGCTGTACTCCAAGACGGGAGAGAGGGCATTAGGAAAGGAGGGAGAGACGTTTAACGCGATGCAAGTGGCGGCGTATTTTATAAAGTGCATGCTACGTCTTCTTCCTCGCGATAAAAAACCGAAGCAGGAAGAGGAAGAAGAGGAGAAGGACGCATCCCTCTCGCTGCCGTTGGGGATAGCGGTGCCTCCTGCGATTCCAGTAGAAGGTATTCAAGCGCTCCGACAGGCCGCCCTCACCGCCGGCGTCAAGAAGGATTGTTTATCCGTGTGCCGCAGCGACGAGGCCCTCGCTGTATACCTGCACCACTTGCAGTACAACAGTTTCCCAGCAGCGAAGAAGGACGGGGAGGAGGGAGAGGAGCGGTTTACGTGGGTGGTGGTGTTGGATATTGGGCACGACTGGTCCACTGGAGTGGTAGTGAAAGTCAACCAGGGCCGTGTGGTGAAGGTGGCGTCACAGGCACTGGAGATGGGAAGCAGTTATATCGACGCCGCCCTTTGCCAACTCATCAACGACGAACTCGCACAGAAGATCGTCGGCACCGAGCACGCCTCGCATGACTTGAAGGGAGATGTGAAGTTGCAGCGCAAGATACTAAAAGAGAGCAAGAAGGCGAAGGAAGTGCTGTCGACTACGGAGGAGACGAAAGTGACGCTGGAGGGTATCCTCGGAGGCGAGATGGACTTTACGCTTCCTGTCAGTCGATCCAAGTACGAGTCCCTCATCCACCCCTTCACCACCGCCTTGGAGACGATGCTGAAGCAGCTGCAACAGGCCCTCCCTCCCTCGCTAGGAGAGAGCGATAACTCCCTCGAGGCGTCATACAGAGTGGAAGCGATAGGCGGCGGCTGGCGAGCACCGGTGATTGCAGCCCTCATCCAGTCGGTGTTTCACATCCCTCGGGTCGGTGTCTCTCTGGATGCTAACCTGGCGGTGGCGGAGGGGGCGGCGATTCTGATGGAGGTACTTGCTGGTGGGGACAAGGATGGAGAGGGGGAGCGACACGCCGTGCATAACGTCGTACTCGAGTCCTTTGAGGCGACCGATGCCACGGCCGCGGTGTGTTTGCCGCTGACGGAGGCGCAGGAAAAAGAGGTGCAGGCCTATCAAGAGACTGAGGCAAGGCTGTCAGCGATGGATGCGTGTATACAAGAGCGCCTTACCGCCATCAACGACCTCGACACGTTCGTCCTTCAATCCCTCCAGCGCATCTCTGACGCCGAGGAAAAGTTTATCAAAGGAGAGGTGGAGAGGGAGGAGAGGGGCCGACAGGCGCAACAGTATTTAAATGAGGTGGACGACTACCTACGAGGAGACTGCAATGGAGAGCCCACCGAGGCCATCGAGTCTAAAAGACAGGCGGCCGTAACATACCTAGAGACTACCCTACCAGAGCTGCAGCAGCACGCCGCGGAGCAACAGCAGGCCAAGGAAAAGAAGGAGGAGGAGTTAAGAAAGATGAGTGAGGCGGCCGCGAAGGAGGCGGATGAGGGGGACGGGATGGATGCTTTAAAGTCTGATCCTCAACGGCTGCGGATGGCGCAGCGAAGACGCGAGCAGGGCGCTACTTTATTCAAAGAAGAGTGCTACGCGGAGGCCCAAAAGCGCTTCGTGCAAGCCCTCGCCATCTTGGGAGAGCTCTACGACTTGAAGGATGAAAATACCGTCAAGGAAAAGAACACGATTGCTCTTTCGTGTCACCTCAACATCGCCAGCTGCTCCTATAAACTAGAACTCTACAAGAACTGTATTTCCAACGCGACCTCGGCGCTGGAGCTCTCCCCACAACATCCCAAGGCTCATTTCCGGCGAGGACAAGGCTACCTACAGCTGAAGGAATACGCACCGGCGCTGGAGGACTTAAAGATGGCCTCTCAGCTGTTGGGAGGAAAGGACACGGCGGTGGAGGCGGAACTCGCCCGGTGCCGACAGCTCCAAGAAAAGGAGAAGGCGAGGGAGAAGAAGATGTTCTCCAAGATGTTCGCCTAGTAATAAGGATAAGAATTATTATTTATTTCGCAAATAAATATATTGTGAGATATTCTTTCATCGTTAATATTTTTTTTTTCTTTGTTTTACAGTTTTTTTTTTTTGCTTCTGATATGTCTTTGGTCTTGTACTTTTCTCTTTTCTATCTTTCTCTCCTTTTTTTTTGTAGCTTCATTTTTTCTCTTTTCTGTTTTACCTTTTCGTGACGTCATCGTTTTTTATTACTTTTTATTTATTTGCTTCCGAGTTAGTTAAAGTTTACAGATTATAACATCCGTTATTGATTTACCCCCTTTTTTGATTTAGATTATTATTAATATTATTATTAAGTTTAATTTAGATTTTTTAATTAGAGTCATATATTTTTTTTTTATAATTTTTCCCCCCGTTTTCTTCTAGATTCACACACCAATTTGTATTATTAAAACAATGTACTACGCAGTAGAACCCGATGTTCCGACACTCGTGGCGATCCGAAGACGCGTTAAAAAAGAGATGGAAGGACCCTTTTTAGGTCAATCTCCTCCTCCAACAAGAGAAGGAAAAATTTTAGCACTTCATCCACCGCCGCCAGCACCAACACCACCATCGTCATCTCATGTCCCGTTGCTCTCCTCGCGGAGGGGTATGGAGAATACTTACGAGGATCAGAAACCCTCCATGAGATATGCTCCCTTGCAGTCTCCACGACCCTATCGTAATAGTTCCGATCCAGGAAATAAAGAAAACTTGTTGTCATCCTCGTCGCGTCGTTATCCTCAGCGCTCTCGCCATGAACTCCCGTCGAGACGTCCTGCACGTGATGTAAAGAAGAAAGAGGAGGAGGAGTGCCAGCATCGCCATCACCATCACTACCAACCCTCCTCTCTTCATCAGGCCCACCGACACCCACCAGTGAAGAACTCTTCCTCCTCGTATCGTTTATCTACTTTATATGAGAGAACAGACAACCAACCGGAGATGTTGAAGAGTTATGTCAGCACCACCACCGACACTAATAATGTCAGTAAATTAAACCGAACGCTATTCTCTTCGCATGATATTTCCGTCGACTTGGATGACAGCGAGGAGGAAGAGTGGATCGCCCAGCCACTAAGTCCACCCCGCATGACAGCCTCTGCATGCCGCTCTTCGCACCGTGAGGAAGAAGAAGGTGAAGAGGTAATAACGAAGTGGGTCCAACAGGTGGAGGAGAATAACAGTAGTAGTACGGTACGCTCCTCCGCCTCTCCACCCTCACTGACCGCGGAGGATTGGAAGAAAAACAGTATACTTCATGTTGTTCGTCCTCTGCAGCACGCGCATTCCCGTACGGCGACGATGAACCGAGCCTTACCCTCCACCCATGCCTCTCCAGTTCGATCGGAGGTTGACGAGGATACTACTACTAATAATAATTATAATAATAATAATAATAAAAATACCAGTATAAAAGAAAGGAGTCAAGATACGGCGGCGAACAGAAGGGTCTCTGTGTCAGCGGCGCCCTCTTCCTCCGTGAAGGTTTCTATGAGACGTGCAGATAGTATAGCGAGCACCCATCGCTCGATGGAGACGGAAGACAGTGTAGCACATTCCCACATCGTCGTCGACCCAAACGACTCGGAGAGTATTGCCATAGCTCTTGGTCAGTTACAGCAGGCGCTACAGAACTTGAATAATAATAATAATAATAACAATAATAGGTCCAAGCAGCAGCAGCAACAGCCATCTCACGAAAGGGTCTCGATGGAGAGAGATAGTAAAGACGACAGGAGGAGTACACTAGCAGCAGCAGCAGTGGTGAGTAGCACTCTATCACCTTCGCCCTACGAACCTTCCTGTAAGGATACAGCAGAAAGAGGTACTACCTCTGTCGGTCTGCCCGACGACTGTAGGAATGGTAAAGGAAATGAGGAGGAGGTTGATGATGGTGTTGGTGTTGCTGCTGCTCCCTCCCAGAGCCTCGCCTCCAGTGATACCCATCATAATATTAATAATAATAATAATAATAATCAAGAGGAGAAAAGTGTCTCACGTCGTCAAAAGTTGACGGAGGAGCAGTTACTCTCTCTTGCTACTCGGAGCGGGGAGAAGGAAACGGAGCGTGTTAGCACAGGAAGCAAAGTATCCAATAGACACTCACAGCGAGATATTTCTCCTAAAGAAGAGGAGGAAGAAGAGGATGACCGTGTTTCTCCTTCCCTACCGCCTACCGAGCAAGAGGCGGCGCTACCACCTCCACCGGTGTTGGATAGTATGGGTATGATGGTCCACCAGCACGCCCCCTCTCCTCCTATGCCTCCCACCATGACTGCCTTCACCACTGCATCGAGCGCCACCTCACCTCTCCAAACTACCTCGATTCATAATAATAATAGTGATAATAATAATAATGATGATGAGGATCACCAATGGGAAGAGGTTAGTGATACAGGCAGTAGCAACAATAATAGTAATAGTGAAGTTGTTGCTGCTGCTGCTCACTTGGAGACACTACCCTTACCAACCGAACCAGAAGAAGAGGAAGAGGAAGAGGAAGAAGAGGCTATGGAGGAAAGCAAGGAGCAAGAAGAAGAGGAAGAGGAAATGAGTCTGATAGTCTCCCCCCTCACAGAGAAGGATCATCACAACCGTTCTCGTAGTCGAGTAGAGGAGGAAGAAGACGAAGACGACCATCACTACAGTAAGAATCATCATAATCCTATTCATCACAGTAGTAGTGGTAGTGATAAAGGTGAGAGGGAAGGCTCCTGTAATTCAGTGGAACTGAACGAGGAGGCTGACAGTGGGGACTGCAACCACCACCACAGTAATAATAATAACCTTCCTCATAGTGACGATAGCCCTATTCTCACGAAACCTCAACCAGCCGATACTAACACCAAAGCCGTGTTGGAGAATATAATTTACAATTATAAAAAAAAGTATGAAAAGTATATTGTGCCTTCTCCCTCAGTCTCACCATCGCGGGAGAGGGAGCTCAACGACGAGGAGGAGGAGGAGGAGGATGATGAGGATGAATCCTACTCTTGTCATTACGTGGGGGATAACCATAACACACATCAAACACCCTCCCAGAAGGAGACAACACCCCTCCAATCAGCTTCTTCCAGCCCACGGCAGCAACAGCAACGGTATCTGCACTACCTGACGCCTTCCCCACAGAAGGAAAAGGGAATAGCAGAGGAATGGATTCATTCTTCTTCTTCTTCCCCTTCTCCCTCGCCGATAGCGGCGGCGGCGGTGTCTTCTACAATGCCTTTAGTCTCATCCGCAGAGGAGAAGAATAAAGGCAATTCCAACACGTCTAGTACGTTAGGATTGCCACCTCCACATCCCCCTGCAAAGAGGAACAACAATAGCAATAACAATAACGACGACGACGACCAAGACGTGCGCAGTGATGAGGAAGAGGAAGCAACAGAAAAAGTTGAAGAGACAAAAGACGCCTTCACAAACTCCCCACAACGGTTTTCTATCGATCTCTACAGTGTAAAGCCCATTGCTCACTATATCCCAAAGAATACCAATACCAATAATAGTAATAGTAATAATAACAATAATAATAATAATAGTTTGAATAGTAATTATAAGAATAGACAATATACTTCGCCGTTTCGCTATTTGTTTCAGCCTGGTATGTCGAATGGAAATATCGGTAGACCATCCGTCCTCACCGCCAAATCCACCTCCGTCTTGGCGGCTCCAGCTGCGGCGGGTAACACCACGGAACCTCCTCCTCCTTCTTCTTCTTGTTTTGATGAAACGAGACATGACGAAGATAATAATAATAATAGTAATCGTAAGGATCACTCTCCTCCTGAGGCGCCTTCCGCTCCATTAGCCTTGGAGGAAAGTCCTTCCAAGTACTCCAAATATATTCATAGGATATAATAATAATAATAATACCTTTTCACACACAGATATATATTTATAATTATATTTATTTATTAGATTAGACTAAAATTTAGATTTTTTTTTTAAAATTTGCCCTTTTTCACTTAATGATTATTGTCTTTACTTTTATTTTTTAGTATTACTAACGTGCATGAATAATAGTGAACCTTTTCTTTTTAATTCCTTCTCTCTCTCTCTCTCTTTTTCTTTTTCTTTTCTTTTCCATTTTCTAATTTATTGTTTCATTTCTTCTTCCCTTCACGTTAAATATTATTTAGCATTTCTCAGCGATTAACAACTACTAAATCTCTAAAAAAAAAGCTAATCTATTTTTCACTTACACTCGCTCACTTTTTTTTTTAATTGATTTTTATTCTCGTCAGTTTTATTCATTGAATTTATTTTTAAAGAAAAAGTCAACTTTCTTCTTTAACTATTATTATTGTGATATAAAATCACTTTAATCTTTTTTTTTTCAAAAAGTTTTTATTACTATTATTATTTAATAATTAGCATTATTTCTTTTTTTTTGTATTTTATTTTTCTGATCCCATCTATTATTATTGATCATGTCAGCAGAAGACGTGGAATGGACTCAGGCGGCAAGGGATGTCATCAGCCGTACTGCCGCCATTGCGAAGCAACACGCGAACGGCTATCTCGATCCCATGCATTTGGCCTACGCCCTCTTCAGCGAGGATAACTCCCTCCCCAGCCGTGTCCTTCGCAAGTGTAATGCAGAGAACAACGACATCAACAAACACGTCCTGGAGGCGGTAGAGGCAAAGGTCAATCAAATCCCCAGCCAGACCCCCGCCCCCGCGCAGCCTCGGCCCAACGCGGAGATGATGAAGGTGTTGAACACCGCGGAGCAGGAACGGGTGGCGTTGAAGGATAGTCTACTGGCGGTGGACCACTTCCTCCTCGCCCTCGCGGTCAGCAAGGACGTCACTCAGATCCTCGACGCCGCGGGTGCGGATAAGAAGCGGATTCGCTCCACGTTGATGGAGATGCGTAAAGGCAAGACCATCACCTCCGACTTTGCCGATGACAACTACGAATCTCTCAACAAGTATGCCATCGACCTGTGCAAGCAGGCCGAGGAAGGCAAGTTGGACCCCGTCATTGGCAGAGCGGATGAGATTCTACGAACGATACGTGTACTGTCTCGTCGAACCAAGAACAATCCCGTGCTGATTGGTGAGCCGGGTGTGGGTAAGACCGCTATTGTCGAAGGTATCGCCCAGCAGATCATCCGAGGCGACGTCCCAGAGACGCTGGCCGACACCAGAATCTTCTCCCTGGACATGGGAGCGTTGATTGCCGGTGCCAAATACCGCGGAGAGTTTGAAGAACGACTGAAGGCGGTGTTGAATGAAGTCAAGGAGAGCCAAGACCGTATTATTCTCTTTATTGATGAGATTCATTTGGTGTTGGGTGCTGGTAAAGGCGACGGTGCGATGGACGCGGCCAACTTGTTGAAGCCGCTCCTCGCTCGAGGGGAGTTGCGCACTATCGGCGCCACAACACTGGAGGAGTACCGCCAGTATATCGAGAAGGATGCCGCCTTTGAGCGTCGGTTTATGCCCGTGTACGTGAATGAGCCCTCCGTGGAGGAGTGTATCTCTATCCTCCGAGGACTGAAGGACCGCTACGAGTCGCATCACGGGGTGCAGATCACGGACAAGGCGGTGGTCGTGGCCGCGCAGCTGGCGGATCGTTATATCACCAGTCGTTTCATGCCAGATAAGGCGATTGATCTTATTGATGAGGCCTGCGCTACCACTCGTGTGACGCTGTCGTCCAGACCGGCTGAGATTGACGCCCTTGAACGACAGAAGCGTCAGTTGGAGATTGAGGCGAAGGCGCTGGACCGAGATAAGGATAAGGACGCCAAGGCCAGACTGGTCGAGGTGAAGTCGGAGATTCAGAAGATTGAAGAAAAACTTCAACCTCTGTTGGAACGATACGAGAAGGAGAGAGCGTCGATCGATGAGCTGCAAGCCGCGCAGGCCAACTTGGATGAAAAGAAGATCAAGCTCGAGCGTGCCTCTCGCTCTGGCGACATGGAGCTCGCGGCCGACCTCAAGTATAACGTCATCCCCCTCCTGCAGGAGCGTATTCTATCCTTGAAGCAGGAGATCGAGAAGCAGAAATCAATGGTGCAGGGTACCGTGACGGAGACGGATATTGCCGCGGTGGTATCGCGCTGGACGGGAATCCCAATCACTAAATTGAGTCAAACCGACCGCGAGCGTCTCTTGAACCTCGCCGACCACCTCCATAAGCGAGTGAAGGGACAGGACGAGGCGGTGGAGCGCGTGGCGGAGGCCATCCTTCGCTCCCGTGCCGGCCTCTCCAGGCCCAACACCCCCTCCGGCAGCTTCCTCTTCCTCGGCCCCACCGGCGTCGGTAAGACGGAGCTCGCCAAGACCGTCGCCTCGGAGCTGTTCGATGATGAGAAGCATATGGTCCGTATTGATATGAGTGAGTACATGGAGCAGCACGCGGTGGCGCGTTTGATTGGCGCTCCTCCCGGGTACGTCGGACACGAGCAAGGCGGTCAGCTCACGGAGCCGGTGCGTCGTCGGCCGCACACCGTCGTCCTCTTTGATGAAGTGGAGAAGGCCCACCCTAACGTGTTCAACGTCCTTCTTCAGGTCCTCGATGACGGCCGCCTCACTGACAGTCATGGACGCACGGTGGACTTTAGCAACACGATTATCATCATGACGTCTAACCTCGGGAGTCAGTATCTGCATCACATGGGCACCTCTCCCCAGGCGTACGAGGCCACCCGCTCCAAGGTGATGCAAGAGGTAAAGTCCTTCTTTCGACCCGAGTTTATCAACCGACTGGACGATATTATTCTCTTCCGCTCGTTGGGCTTTGAGGAGATGACGGGTATTATTGATCTCATCCTGGATGAGCTGAACCAGCGGCTGAAGGAGGCGCAGGTGCGGGTGGAGGTCACCGACGAGGCGAAGCACTTTGTGCTGGAGAGCGCGTTTGACAGTGAGATGGGAGCTCGACCTCTGCGACGGTGGGTGGAGAAGAATATTACGACCGCGATCAGTCGATTGCTCATCTCGCAGGATGTACCTCCGGGAAGCACGGTGAAAGTGTCGCTGCCGGTCGGCGGGGATAAACTGTCCTTCACCGTAAAACGCGGTAGCCCCACCGGCTCTCCTCCTCGTACGCTGTAAATGAAAAGGAAATAAATGAAGAAATATAAATATAGTTAGTTAGTTATATAATGCAAAGGATAGTAATAATAATAATAATAATAATAAATGATTTCCGACGCAATAATCGTAAGGAACTAAAGAACAGCGGACGAAATAATAAAAAGTGTATTACACAAAAAAAGTAAACATGAGAAAAGAAAAAGACGAAGAGGAGTAGAGTATTTCTACTCTGAGTGATTAAGAGATAATGCCAAGAAAAGAAGTGAATGGAAAAAGAAAAGAAAAATATACGACGTTCGACGATTGAAGAACTATTTTTTTTTTTTCTTATTCTTTTTTTCCTTTCTTTTTTTTGTATAATTATTATGCTGAGATTGCGAGCGCAATATTTCTCTTTTTTTTTATTATTATTGTTATTACTCCTCACACTCCAAAAATAAGATACAAAAAGTAAAAAAAAATAATATATTTACCCCTCTATTTTACCGTTTTTTATTTTATTTCTATTACTTTCAGATATATTATCATAACTATGTTTTAATTATTATTTTCCTTTTCGTTTTGATTAGGACTACAAAAAAAAAAAAAAAGGAAAACAAAAAAGAAAGTTAACGTCATCACATTTACGTTTACTCTTATTTTTTTTGTTTTCTGTTCTTTCTCAAAACCGAAAAAAATAATAACAATTAAAACAATAGTGTATATCTTGAAAAGAAAGCCTTTTTTTTTTTATCTTCTCTTTTATTTTCGTGTTTTTTTTTTTTCTTTATCATCATCAGTCTTTTACTGCTTTCTTCCACGATTTTTTTTTTGTTATTGTTGTTTAGTATTCCCCTCAGCGACTACATCTACTACACAACTTCTTTTTCCTCTCTCTCTCTCTCTTTTTTTTCTCTCTCTTCTCTTTCGCTCGTCATAGGACAAAAAAAACCCCCCCACAAAAACTCTATTTTATATTTCCCTTCTTTCTTCGGATCATTTCTTTAGTGATTATTCATTGTTTGTTTATTTATTATTAGATTGATCGACTTCATATCTCTCTTTACAAATATGTCATCTTCCTCTAAAACGCTAAGATTGGTATTTCCCCAGTGGCAGGGAGGACAGAACACGCCCTATTATTTAGGAGCGGAGCTGTTGAACTTCCTGGCCCCCTCTGCAGAAAGGAATGGGCACATCACCAAGACCGTACCGGTCACTCCACCACCGGCCCCCTTTTTAAAGCAGTCGGAGCTGGAGAAGCGGACGGCGAAGGACAAGAAGGATGGGATTCAGTCGAAGGAGGCGCTGCTGGAGCAGGCGAGGCGGGCGCAGAGGATTGTGCAGGAGGTGTCCCCCGATGGGGTGGTGATCTTCGGCGGGGACTGTCTGGTGGAGCTGGCACCGTTCGCGTACTTGGCTGATAAATACAACCAAGGACCGAATAAGTTGGGGATACTGTGGATGGATGCACACCCAGATATTACGGTACCTAAAGAATTCTCTCGGGCGCACACGTATGTGCTGGGATTGCTGTTACACCGTAAGGGCAGCGATGCGGATTTCTTGTCGATGGTGCCGACGCCGGTGCCGACCTCGCAGGTGATGTTCATGGGGGTCGAGGAGGAAGGGATGCCGGCGCATGAGAAACAGTATTTGCAATCGGAGCCCTTCGGGTTTGTCTCTGCGGCGGAGGTGCGAGAAGGAAATGCGGTGAATAAAGTGATTTCGTGGATGCGGTCTCAAGGTATTACGCACCTGGCCATTCACCTTGACCTCGACATGATTGACCCCCGTGACCTCCGCGTGCTGCTCTTCTCGAACCCCAACGAACCCTCCTCCATCTACGACGGCATCACGCAAGGAAAGGTGCGGCTGGGGGAGCTGATCGCGGTGTTTGACGGCATCCAGGACTACGCGAAACGGTCTAAAGGCCAGGGCAGCGAGGCGGCGGCGGGGGAGGGCAGTGTCAGCTTCGATAACAACAACCACTTTCACCCCAAGAAGGCAGCACGAGGCGTGTCGGTGGTGGGGATGGGCGTAACAGAGCACTTCCCATGGGATTCGATTAACCTCCGACGTCTTCTTTATCGTATGCCCCTCTTCGGGGATGCAAAGGAGAGTTACGAGCGGAATGACATTTACAGCAAGTTGTAAGAGGCGCCCTACTGAATAAAAAAAATCAACCAAAAACAAAAAACAAAAACACACAAAAATGCCACTGAGTACATCGGCGAGCCACTACAAAAAAACAAAAACAAAAAACAATAACAACAAAAAAAAGGAAGTGATTTACTTCACTACTAACACTACTCTTATTATTATTATTATTATTAACTTCCGTTGTCGCTTTTCCTCTGGAAAGCCACTTTGGTCGTTAGTCGTGTTCGCTTTCTACACCGAAAGACGGTACTTACGACATTTTTATCTATTTTATTTTGTTTTTTCACTTTCAAATTTTTCTTTCCTTTTTTTGTGTGTTTCGCATTTACCCTTTCTGAGAGGTGTCTGAAGTGCTCGTTCTCTCTCACACACTATTTTTCCCTTTCTTCTTCTTTACGGGTACTGCTTTTAAGAAAAATAATCCATCCTTTTTTTTTGTTTTTGCTTTTCTATATAATTTATTGTAATAATAATAAGTAAAAAAAAGTTAGTTACTGGTAGATTAATTATTTTACCTCTCACAATATATTTATATATTTATATATTTTTATATTTTTATATTTATTTTTCCTCTTCATCCCACACACGCTCACAGGCCGTCATGTTTCGAAAGGCTAAAGGTGAGATCCCTCCAGCCCCTCGTCGGCAGCTTTACATGGTAGACGTATCAGAGCATCCTCTTCCGCATCATCATCTACTGCCAGCCGCGGCAGCGAACGATTTAGTAGCACAACGGGAGTCGACGATGAACCGAAACATCAATCAACGCATTCATCGTATGCGGTACTTACGAGGTGTAGTATACAATACTACAAGCGATGCGGACGACAACCACCAAGTTGAGGAGGAGGAGGAGGCATTCAAAACAAGGAGTAATGAAAATAGTAATAGTGCAAATAGGAGAAACCGGAATAGCACTTTTGTGGGTTCTCCCTCCGCTCCCCGACGACGACGTACTTCTGCACAGACGGTACAGTATATAGAGAAGGGCAGTACCGCCTCACCTGTGAGTGCCTCGTCCCCTCAGCGAGAGGGCACCTCGGCCTCAGAGAGGGATGAGATGTTACGAGAGTATGCCTCCAATTTACGTTTGATGGGTACGCACACTGGTACTCCATATGCTCCGTTGAATAATAATAAGAAGAAGGGGAAAGGGGAAGACGACAAGAACAACGCGACGTACGATCATGAGATTGACTACCCTAGCGAGACGCTGGCCAATCGATCCTCTCCTAATAATAATAATAATAATAAACAGACCAAAAAGGGAGAAAAAAGTGACTCGAAAGAGAAAAGTAAAGACGAAAGGTATTTCCTACAAAAGTACGAGTACATCTTTAGAGAGCCGGTAGAACTTCAGGTAGAAACGCTGTCGAAGGTGTTGCTGCGCGGGATGCTGCTGGTGTGGTACTTGGGTATCATCGCCGCCTTGGTGCTTCAAATCATTCCTGTCGCCCAGTGGGAGGTGAATAACATTTGCAGCGGCACCAAACAGCGTCAAAACTTACGGCACATAGAGCGGTGGAACAGTGGGTCGTGTATGACGGTGGTAGGACCGTCGTCGGTAGCGTTTCAAGGGAGTGGAATGTCGTTTATTCATGGCAATCTCCATCGATTTAGAAGACTCATTGTCAGTTTGCCCTTTCCAACCCCCCAGTCGGCCGATAGGGAAGAGTATAGCATCACAACCACGGTGACGGCGACACTGGGAGGAGGCGGTACGAGCAGTCCCCTCACCTACCCTACTCGCCTCGTCTGTAATCGAAACCACTACAGTTTTAAACACAACGACCAAGACGAAAAGCGCTGTGAGGTCATTCGACTGCCGGGAACGATTTTGACCAATCAACGAATTGAGAAAGGGGCGACGATGACCATCACGCTGAGCAATGTGCCGGCCGATATCATGGCGGCTGTGATGGCCCACCCCCCATCCGTAGGAGTGGCCTATCAGAAAAAAGCCTACACGCTCGCCATACTGATTGTTCGGTATATTTTTCTCTTGTTTGCTTTTTGCCACACCGTGCGTTTTATCGTTCACTCCAAACACACGTCGATGCTCTATGAACAAAAATGGATCGTCGGTTTGCAAGTGGGACTGTTCTGGTATTTGAATCCGCTGGCGGTGTTGGATATTGTAGGGCGCCCGATGCCGACTGTATTGGCTTTTCTAGAGTTTAGAGTACCCCAGTTCTTTTATGCGGTGCTGATCGCCTTCATGTTTTCGGTGCTAACGGCCTCCATGTCATGGAGGCAACTTGCCGACGTCGCGGGTAAGGAGGGGAGTCTCGTGACGAAGCTGTTTCGTATTTTCACCCACAGTACCAGTCTCTACGAGCCCCCGCCGTGGACCAAGTGCTTGGCATTCCTCTACATCATTGTTATTTTTGTTCTCGAAGTCATTGAAGCCTCGCTGGACAAGAGCGAGTGGTACCGGGAGACCAACACCTTTCTCAGCTTCCCGTTGCCGAGCGGGTCGACAAATCCGAACATCACCAACAATGCCCGTTTCGGTATTCTTCACTGGGTGGTGGTGGCCCTCTTAGCGTTTGGGGGCGCTGTGAACATCATCTTGCTGTTTTACCTGCGCGCTTACTTAGGGAAAAAGTCGTACCTCGACACACGGCCGCAGCAACTGGCGTGTCGGGTGTTTCAGATGATTTTTTTTGTGTTTGTGCTCTACTATGTCTTCCATCTGGCGGTGTTTTACGTCTACACGAACGAAGATCACGTCGTCACGACGTCGCGGTTTGCGTTTATTCAACTCCCCTCGTTGCTGGTGGCGGCGCTGTTTGTCAATAATCTGACGCTAGTGTACACCACTCGCAGCAGAGAGGACCATCCAACATCCTCGTGGAAAGTGTCTCGTTTTCGCTCGTTGGGCTCCACCAAAGGCGCGGACCGACGTGTTACTCGGTATGACGGCATGAGCTCCGTTCCTGTCCGTGCCAGCGACCCTCGATGGAAGTTGATGGTGTGGCCAGACTCGTACTACCGCTGGCTCTACCGCCACGGCGGCTCCCAGTACCTCTTCGCCTCGGAGAAGGAGGAGATGAACTTTTATCGAATTCAGTACGAATTTCGTTTGAGAAAAGTGTTGGCGAAGCGGAAACGACAGCGAAGTGCGAAGCGCAGGAGAGGTCAAGATGGGGAAAAGCGGTCGAGATCCCGGCCAGGGTCGCGGGCGGCATCACGGAGGGGAGGAGACGGTCAAAGTAACTACTTCTCCTCCCTCCCTGGTTCTCCACTCAGTCCAGAGAGTAGTAACGAATACTGTTGGGACGGAGGAAAACAGACAGGCCGACCGGCGGACACCCACGCCAAAAATCCAGAGTTGATCCCTTCCATTCCCTCGATCCCTAACGCTCCTCGCAGTCCGTCACTGGCCAAGAGACGGACAGGAGCGTCCAACGACACTAATAATAAAGATAACAATGATGAGGACCCGAATAACAGTAACAACAGCGCTCGACGTTCCCCAGCGGGTTATCAAACTGGCGAAGGCTCCGGCAACAGTGAAGAGGTAGATCCACTGCCCGCCTTTCCAGAGAGCGAGAGGAAAAACAAGGAAAACAAGGAAACCACAAAACCACTACCGCCTCCACTCAAGGGATTTGGTATACCCGCAGAGGGCGGTTACACTCTTCCTCGGGATCCCTCCACCAGCCTTCAGAGCAGCACACTGGGTAACAAAAACCACAAAAGTACACGAAAGCGAAAAGAAAACAATGCACGGTCACATCGACAGACTTTAGACGAAAAGAAGGACGAGGAGGAGGAGGGGGTGGAGGTGAGCGTGAAGGAGGAGGCGGAGATTAGCGTCAAGAATATGGACCAGTACAGCACGCTGTTCCTTCCCTCGGCTCCTGTAAGGGGTCGCAGCGATATTATCACTCGTAATACTAACAACACCAACACCAACACCAACCATAATAATAATAAAAACATCAAGAAGGCTCGTAGAGAACCTCTCAAGCACGTCAGCGCTATGCGGCGGGACAGGAGTAACAGCGCGAGTGTCGGCACCGCGAGCGTTCACAATAATACGGATAATAATTATACCAATAATAATAGTGTCACTTTCAAGGACACAGGGAGTGCCCCTCGTCGTTCGAAGGACGCCCTCTACAGTACGCGCTCTCCAGGCGCTGGAGCACTACCACCAGACGCCCTATTAAGCAACTCTAGCAGCGTTGTGTTTGAGGGCCCAGCGCGGCATCAGGCACGGCTAGAGATACGAAACAACAAAGGACAGGAGGTAATTCGGTCCAATACCGAGGATGGGTTGGAGACATCGTTGGTGACCCAAAACTTTTCACCCGCACTGACGTTAGTCCCACCGTCCGCGGATACGGGGCGAGAGAAGAACACCCCTCACTCTCTTCACGGCCGTCGATCGAGGAAGAATTCGTTTCTAAAGCGAAGAAGGAACTCTCGTAGCGGTAAGTTAAACCTCAACGACGATGGGGAGGAGATGAACAGCGACACGGAAAGGAGTCACACAGGTTTATTATTCAGGGCCGTGTCACGTGCACGAGAGGCGGTAGGGACAGCGGTGGGAACCGCGGAGGAGATATTTCTGGAACGCCCGGTTCGTCAGTTTAACCGTGCCGAAAACTACTTGTTCGATCGCGTGATGGTGCTCGGCGGGGATGGAGAGGGCCATGGGAGTTACCTCCCCTTCTTTAACCTAGAAACCGCCATGGATTGTTATAACATGTCCTGGGAGGTGTATAATCTGTCGAAGGAGGATTTGGAAAAGGAGCAGGAGGCGGTGCGAGTGCAGATGAGGTTGGAGAGACTGGAATCCCGTCGTCGTCAGATCGACTCTATTTCCTCGCCTCGTAGTGGAGAGTATAGTAGCAAGCGGCTCCGTACGGCGGGGAAGGGTGGGGGATCTATGAGTATAAGTCCTACTAAACGTCGCTTCACTCTCAGCGCCACCACTGCGGGGGATAAACCGAAAGAAGGCGAAGAGATGTTAAAGCAGGACACCAGCCTCTCCTCCGTACCCCACCATAACAACAGTAATAATAATAATAATAATAATAATAGCAACCACAGTAGGAATAGTAAGAATAGTAATCATAATAAGGATAATAATAATAAAGAGGAAGAAGAGGACGTGAAAGCCTTTGCGGAAGAAACCACCACCGCAGAAAGCGGCTCTCATCCTCGGCTCAGCACCGGCGGCAGGGAGGAAGAGGAAGAAAAGGAGGAGGACGACGAGGAAGAGTTCACCGTCGAGGAGGTGGAGGCGAGGCGACGTCAAGACACCGCCGCGCTCCCTCCTATGGATGTGGAGAAGTACGGCTATCGACTGCTAAAGTCGGTGACCATCGACGAAGTGCAGCTCATTATTGTAGAAATGAACACCGAGGCCCCAGAGCACGAAGGCAAGGCACCACGCCTTATCTTTTCCTTTCGCGGTACTGCTAACTTCACCAATGCGCGGTATGATATGAATATTCACCGTGTGGTGTGGCGGGAGATGGCCCGGGCGCGTCGGAGGGAAGAGAATGAAAAGGAAGAGGGCACGGCGGGAAAGGCGTCTCACCAGTCCAAGGAGGTGAAGCGACAAGCCAGACAGCGGGAGAAGGAAGAGGAACGACGAGAGGATGCCGAGGAGGATATGGAGATACACGACATCCTCACCAACGCTACAGGGAACCACGGCCTGACCGACAACGTCAGTCTCACGAGCCGTAACAGCTCGGTTACGATGGCTTCACAGTTGTTGGCGGGTGGAGGCGACAGTGAGCCCAACGCGGTAAAACAGAAATTACTAGGCTGTCGTAGCTGTCTGCAGAGCTGTGTCGACCGCACCTCCTTTCAACCCACCGTACACGCCGGGTTCCTTGCTCTGTGGAAGAGCTTCAAGCCGTACGTCCTGCACGAGCTCAAAAAAGTGGTACGGCGAGGTAAAACTTCTCGTATGCCCAGTCCTGAGGGAAGTCACGGAGGACTTAGCGATTTAAGCAGCGGAGGAGAGCAGGAAGAGGAGCATAATAAAAATAAAAATAAAAAGAAGGACACCCAGGATACCGTGTATCGGTTCTTCGTGACGGGGCACAGTTTAGGAGGAGCGCTGGCGTCGCTGTGCGCGTATAGTATGACGTTACAGCTCGAGCGACTGCAGTATCCTCTCTCTGAAGTAACGGTGTATACGTACGGTCAACCGCGTATGGGCAATCGCGTCTTCTGCAACCTTTACGATAAGAAAGTTACCCGCTCTTTCCGCGTCTTCAATGAAAGTGATATGATTGTGACGATGACCATGTTCGGTAGCTATCACGTTGGCATTGAGGTAAAGGTGGATCGACATGGAAACTATATTATTAAACCCACCGAGATCGAAAAAATGTTCCCTCCTACGAAAGGTCGTGGCCTGGCGGTGTTGAATCATTTAATGGCCAACTATGGGGCGTCGATGAACAGCATTGCGGAGAAGGTGGACTGTCCGGCGAGGGCGCTGCAGCCGTATCTGACTGCGGCTCCAGCGGTGTGGGAGCGGCATAAGAAGGAGGAGGCCATGGTGGCGGCCGCCGGTGGAAACCGCGCGATACTCACCAGTCGTGAAGACGCAGGAGAAGAAGAAGGAAACGCCTCGAGGCACCACCGTGAGGTGTAATATTATTATTATTATTATTATTATTATTATTATTAGGATTATTACTATCATTATTATGAGTTATTATGGTGATGATTATGCAGCAGAAATACTGAGATATATATTAATAAAAAATTCAATAAAAATAATTAATGAAAAAAGATGTTTATTACAACCTTCAAAGCCTTTTTTTTTTTTTCAATTTTTTAAATTTTCATTTTATGATTCACACCTAATAATTATAAATTACTGTATTTTTTTCTTTTCCTTCAATGTTTACCTTGTACACTACGTAACGCCTACCTATATAATATATATTCATTTAAATTTAGTTTTGTATTGCTTCCATTCACCTTCGATAGAGTGTATCAGCAATTCCACTCTTATCTTCATAAAAAAAATAATGTTTTGTTATCTATTTATTTTTTAATAAAGTTTTTCTTTTGTTGCATTGTTTTTATCTTTTTGGTCAAAACATACCCTTTTTCCTCTCTTCTCTCTTTTTTTTTCCTGTTAACTAATTAAAAAAAAAAAAGAAAACAGAAAAAAAAGAAAAAAAGAAAGCACCCCTTTCTGCTTTTCTTATACTTTATCTTTCACGTAGTATCTCACCCCACACACTTTTATATAAATATATATTTACTATTAATAATTTATTTATTTATTATTAATTCAATGGCCGAGCCCACCACCGCCACCACCGCTCCCCCGCCTCCTCCCCGTACTCTACAATTACAGACGGAAGGGATACCCCTTGTACCGCCTTCCGGGGAAACAGTGTGGTCCTCTTGGTATGTGGAATCCAAGGACGATTTAAAAGAATTTAACAGCTACGCACCGGAGGCGGTCACCACCACGGCCGAGGATGGTAGTATTACCATCACCTCTGGCGTGATGAGTAAAACAGGATCACAGCGAACGTTGAGTGCTCGACAGATCAGTGGTCAGTTTGAGGAAGAGGTGGCGAAGTCGTTTGAAGAAGATTGGGAGGACGAAGATACAGACGACACTTTTGATGCTATTATGGGAAGTATTTCTCGCCATGCCGCGTCGGTGGCCGCCAGCGGAAAATAGGAGTTTAAAACTATTATTATTATTACTATTAATGAAGGTTTTTATGCAGAAAGATGGATTAGAAAAGGGTTCTATGTTCTTTTCTCTCTATTTGGTTTGGCTGTGTGTTCTATATATATATATATACAATTTTTGTATAAATATAAATATTTATATAATTTTTTTTTCTGTATATATGTTTTATTTCTGATTATGTTGGATACATTTTATATTTCTCCCTTTTTTTTTACCTTTTAAAGTTATTATTAAACTCTTTTCTCTCTCTCTTTTTCTTTTTTTCTTTACTTAGTGAAAATCAAAGGAAACAAAAATAAATAAGCAAAGAATAATTGTTCTCTTTTATTATTTTGTTTCTTTACCTCTTTTTTTTTTTGTTCTTTAGTTATTATTATTATTATTAGTGACGAACTAATTTATCACAGATTTTCTTTTTTTCTTTTCTCCATCTAATTAACTTAATTCAACCCGCATAATAATAATAATATTTTAATGCTTTCCCGTAATATACTTCGTTGGGGCGTCGCCCTCCGCCCTACTACACTTCTCTACAAGAGTGCCACTACTAGTAGTAATCCTAATAATAATAATAATAATGAAAAAACGGCCTCGGATGCTTACAACTCACAGGAAATGGCGACGACGGAAGGCGGGGGGGTGTCTTCTTCCTCCTCTTCCTCTTCTTGGATGACTGCCGCGGCATGGGCCAGCTTGGGCTCCGAGTTCCACACCGTTGATGAAGAAAAGTTTCTAAAACCAATCCCAGATCACTTTCTCACACCCCGCGCTACCACAGACATTCAACCGCAGGAGGAGTTACTATCGCAGCTGGTGGAGCAGAATGAAAAGATTTACGAAGGCATTGATGTCAGGGATCCTTCTTCGCTAGCAGTGTATGAGGGAGAGCGACCGCGGTGGATGACGATGGGGGGTCAAGTGCGGGCCGTCTCCGAGTTCATTAGTGGTCACTTATGCCATCATATTTCACTCCCCGAGTGGCGATTGTTGTTTGATTTACAGTACGCGGAGATGGACTTGACGTATTGGTTATATGTGCTTCATGTGCACATCATCTCCCGCCGGGCGACATCGATTCCGATTGACAAGTTCGCCCGACGGCGGGAGGTGCTGGAGGAGCTGCTGATGACGCTATTTGACAGCTGGGCTTCCACTTCGGAAGATATTATGGGCCGTCCTCCGCTGAATAAAATTAAATACTACATTCGAGACATGTATTACGTCACGGCGGTGAACTTTGAAGAGGCGTTGCTGCACGATGGGCCTGGAGGGGATCTGATGTTGCTCGGGTTTTTGATGAAGTTCTGTCCGCTGCCTCGGCCGGAGGATACGCCCATGTATACGTACTACACCCTGGTCCACTACATTCGCTTCCACACGGCTCTGTTTGATCGCATGTCGGACGAAACGTTTTCCAAAGGTAACTTTCACTTTTTGAGCCCAACGGATCCGATTATTTTTGAGTCGTACAGTGACGTCGCCTACGATGCCGTGATTCGGTCGTGGACGGTAGATGAGGAAGAGAATAATAATAATAATAATAATAATGATAATAAAAATAATAGACAGGAGGAAGAGGGGGAGAGTGCCTCTCATCCTAATAATAATAATAATAATAATAGTGTAGGCGGCGAAGGGGAGAAGTAATAATAATAAATTTTATAACAAAATAATAATAATAATGGAAAAAGAAAAGAAAAACAGTTGGGAGGGGAAGAAAGAAAATAAGATGCAAGGATTTATTCTTCTCCTTATTAGAGTGAGTGTGTATGCTTCTTTTTTCTTTTTTATTCTTTATAAACATTATTATTATTATTATTATTATTATTATTATTATTATGGTGTTTAATATTAATAAAAATAATATATTTTTATATGTTTCTCTCTCGATAGCGAGGTGTGTTCATCATCATTTCTTAATTATAACGAAACTTATTATATAATATAAATAAAATAAAAAGTAAATAAGTTAATAGTTAATAAAAAAATAAAAGCATTTTTAGTGTATCTGTAGGTAATTGAAGAAAAGGGTATATGTTTTCGGTTTTACTTTCTCTCTTTCTCTTTTTTTTTTTTTTCGTCATAAAGCAAAAAAAACAACAACAACAACTTTTACTCACTTTTTTTTTTCTTCTATTTTATATAAAGAGAGTTTTTTCTACTACTAACAAAAACGAAAAGCTGAAAATACAAAAAAAAATATCAAACAGCAATCCATAATAAAAAAAAGGAAAAAACAAACAAATAACAGTAATAAATAATAATAATTATTATTTTTACCCCCTCTTTTTTTTTCTTGGGGTTTTCTTATTATCTAATTCACAAATAAATAAATAAATAAATATATTATATTTATACTCTCGATGAAGCGCATTGAGCTTTCGCTTTTGACCAAGAATGTGTTGAGGTTGCCACGGCTGCCCGTGCCCTCTTTGGATCACACGTTTGATCGCTATCGAGAGTCCATCTGTGCTCTTCGCCCCGCCGATAGCGAAGAGGTAAGATCTCACTTACAAAAGTTAAATGAATTCGCGTCGCAGTCGGCGCCGTCGATACAGAAAAACATACTGGCCAAGGATAAAGCGGCGGCGGAGAAGGGCGAATACCCTTTCACCTATGTGGAGTCCATTCTGGAGCATGAATTCTTGAAGGACCGGACGCCGGAGATTAACATGAACTCGGTCTTTATATTGAAACCCGATGTGATTAAAGGCGTTCCGAAGGAGGCGGGTAAAGAGCAGGCGGCGGTGGCGGCGAGGGCCGTGTATGCGATTGCGCGGTACATCCAAGAAATTAAATCGCAAGGCCTCGCCGTGCCAGAGCGCGTCACCCAACTCCTCTCTCAACACCCGAAAGAAAAGTTATTGACGATTACCGATATTTTCAACGCCGGTCTTCAGGAAGAGTGTATTGATCTCTCGCCCCTTCATCATGAGTTTGGGAGGAGTTTGATCCCTTCCGCGGAGTCGGATGAGATTCATCTCACACCGCTCGAACAGCTAGATCACATTATTGTCCTCCACGATGGGTATCCTTACTACGTACAGGTGATGGACCCGGAGGATACCAACCGCGTACTGCCACTAGAAGCGATTCAACAGTCCTTGCATCACATTCTCTCCATCACTCCAGAGTCGGACAATACGGCTCCGGTGTCGGTGCTCACCGCCGCCAGCCGTTCCTTGTGGGCCAAGGCCTACACCGAACTCACCAAGGGGGAGGAGAATAAAGAAAACAAAGCTATTTTGGAGCAGTTTCATAGCGCGATGCTGGTGGTGTGTCTAGACTCGAAGCGTTGGAGCGATAACAGCAACTTAGCGGAGGCCTCCGCCCTGCACGGCAGCAAGGAAGAATTAGAAAATCGTTGGTACGACAAGAATCAGTTAATCGTCTCCGCCGATGGTCGTCTGGCGTTTAATTTTGAGACGAGCTGTAGCGATAGAGTGCACTGGTCGTACTGGATTGAGCGTGTGTTGCAGCTGGCGAACGATAAGGAGGGGGCCGGGGGCAGCTCCTCTTTGAAGGAATTGCCGCCGGTCAACGCGAAACATGTGCGTCCGTTAGAGATCACGTTCGGTAAAAGTTTTGCCGCGCATATTCGCAACGCTCGGCTCGAGGCCCATCATATTGTGGAGGACTTGGAAGTCCACAGTGTTCATATTCCGTTTGGAAAGGAAAACATCGCCTTGTTGAATCCGCCCGGTACCCCACCGGCGTCGATGATCACACCCGATGCGTTTGCTCAAGTGGTGTTGCAGCTTGCGCACGACACGTTACGGGATCGATTGACGGCCGCCTCACAGTTATGCAGTGTAGCGAATCACTTCCATGGACTGACGGCCATCGCTCGAACAATGACGCCGGAACTCGCGGAGGTGATTCGTTTATTAAATGAAATAGAAAGGAAAGCGCTCCCCATTTTACAAGCCGAGCACGACCGTAAAGAAACTCAGTCCAGTCAATTGATGCACGGTGATAGACCCATGGCGGTGCAGTCGGAGAGCCCTAAAGCGCTTCTCGCCTCTCACGTCACTTCCACTGAGGATAAATTGAAATTAACGGCCGCACTGCGGAAGGCGATTCAATCTCATCAAATACAAACCCTCCGAGCCGCTAAAGGAGAAGGTATTGACCGTCATCTAACCGTTCTTCATCACTACGCGGAGCGCAACGGCGATAAAGCGGGTTTGACCTTTTTTGAAGACGAATTGCATCAACTATCGCATCGTTATTTGCTCTCCACGTCCTCCTTCAGCAGAGAGTGGTTGCAGTACTATACTTTCGGCCCGGAGCAGGAGAATGGGTATGGACTGGGATACGTCGTGGATGCTAAAGAGATGCGCGTGTCGCTGACGGCGTTGGTGAATAGCCCCGCGACGAACGTGGCCGACTTGACATCCGCCATTTTATTTTATTCTGAGATGGTGTATAAATTGTTGTTGGAGGGTGTGGAGGCTACGACGACTGCTGGTGCTGCTGGAAAGGTAGGAGGAGAGGGTACAAAATAATAATAATACTAATAATAATTAATAGTATATATATATATACTTCACGGAAAGGAGAATCTCAGATATAAATGTTGAGGAAGAATACTAATACACTATGGAGAAGAATAAGTAGTAGTCGAGTGTTCCTATATAATAGTTGAAACAAAAATAAATAATAAAAATAAATATAAAAAAAATAGTAGAAGAGAGAGCGTATTAGTGCCACCGAGCGCTGTTTCACAGGACTTTTCTTTTTCCTTTTCTTAAAGATTTAAAAGAAGAATAATTAAAAAATAAAAAATAATATTTAAATATTTATAGCGAAATAACTATCACTACTACCACTACAAACTGTTATACAAATATTAATCATAAACGTTTTTGCTTTTTTTTTTTTTCTAGTTTTATTTTTATTTTTACTTTTTTTACAACCAAACATTATCGCATTATTTTTTAAAAAAGAAGAAATAACGAAAAAAAAAGAAAAAAAGAAAGATAAAACGATTTGACTTTACTCATTTCTTTTTTTTTCTCTTTTAGGATTTTTCTTATTTCTCTCTTCATACATATATAAGTAAATAAAAGTAATTTTAAAAAAATAAAATAAAAGAAACAACTCTCTCTCTTTTTATATATTCATTTATATATCATTTTTTTTTAAAATAATAATTATCAATCTTATAACAATTTTATTTTTCCCTTTTTATTATCAGTGCTGAAAAAATAATCTGTTTAACATAAAAAAATAAATATAAATGAAGTATATTTTACTTTTCACTCCTTCTCTCCCTTTTTTTCTTTTTATTACCCCCTTTTTTATTTTTATTTTTATTTTTATTTGTTGTTATTATTATTTTCCATAGCGGTATTATCACCATCTTCTACTCTCCACCTTCCCTACTCCAGTGGAGTGGTAGTCGTCGTAGTCGTACTACTAAACTAATTTTAAACGATTAAATAAATAAATAAAAATAAAAATAAAAATAAAAATAAGAATGACGTCCACTACCCCTTCCGCTGCTTTAGTAGCAGACATACAGCAACAAATATTAGTAGCACTTTCCTCCGAGAAGGAAGCGCATGTGCCCTTCTCCAAAATTGAAGAGCAAATATTACATTCAGAAAAAAATAAAAATAAAGAAATTAATTCTAAAGTACTTTCCCTGGCGGTGAAGGGTCTGTTAGAGAAACGACGGGTAAGCATACACAACCATCCTATTCATAATAATAATAATAATCAAAATAATAAAAATGTTTTATTTCTTTCTCTCACGCAATCGCATTTACCAGAGAGCGCTGTTGCAGTGTTGGAGCGTATAAAGTTGGCTGGTAGCGACGGCATTGATCAACCGACATTAACATCCTCTCTGAAAATAAATAAAGTAGAAATTAATAAATCCCTCGCTCTTTTATTACGAGAAAAGTATATCCAAGAGCAGCGCAGTTTCATGAACAAGGCGAAAAAGATTTATTTATTGTTTCATTTAAAGCCGTCTTCACTGATCACGGGAGGCGCTTTTTATTTACACTCTGGTGAAGAATTAGATGTCAATTATATTGACGAGATACGGCGCCGCTGTGTGGGTTATGTTTCTGGGGTCGAACACACCCATAATAATAATAATAATAACTTAAATAATAACAATAATAATAATAATAATAATAATAAAGGAAAGGTTTCTTGTTTAGATTTGATTCGGTTTCTTACCGAAGATACGACGCCTTTGGTAGCCGCTGTCAGTCCTACCGAAAGTGGTCCTTCTCCTTCTCATAATAATAATAATAATAATAATAATAATAATAATAATAATTATCATAATAATAATAATAATAATATGAATAAAAAGCCGTCTTCAGGGGAGGTAAGTCCCTTAACCGATGGCGGTGGTGGACTGCCTCCTGTGATTGCATCTCCCATCTCTAAACTACCACCCACCTCTTTTAATTCCATTAATCATAATAATAATAATAATTTAAATAATAATAATAATAATTCAAATAATAATAATAATTTACATTTGAATTTAGGGCTGTCGGCACCGGCTTCACTGCCATCGTTATCATCTCCTCAAAATAATAATAATAATAATAATAATAATAGTTTTCATAGTGATAATAATAATAATATCCAACACGACTTTAATAATAATAATAATAATTATATTGTACCTGCCAAAACTATTTCTAAGCGGGATGCTATTATTATTATCAATTCTTTAGTATTAGACGGTGTCTTGCAGACCTCTACAGAGAATGGAAGCGCACTGCTCGTCTTGGAGGATATAGAGAAATACTTAAAACAATTAAATACTAATGAAAATACTAATGAAAATAATAATAGTGATAAGGATTATGACTTTGATCTAGAGGACAATAATAATAATAATAATAATAATAATAATAATAATAATAATAATAATAATAATAATAATAATAATGTGTTATCGTTTTCATTAATATATTATTCAATTGCGCAAAGAGGAAAAAATATTATGCGACATTTTACAGCACAACCAAAAAGAATTAATAATAATAATTTAAATAATAATAATAATTTAGATGAGGATATTAATGTTCATTCCACCTCGGAAGAGAAACCGCTCTTAAAACGAAGAAAAATAAAAGAAGAAAAGGAAATTAATAATAATAATAATCCATCGTCAGGAGTTGGTGACATGGAGGACGTGCTTCATTCCTTTCATCTAAAGTCCTACTGGGAGCCAGCCCCCATCTCGCGTAATAATTATTATGATTTAAATAATAATAATAATAATAATTATGAAAATAATAATAATAGTGGATGGGATTTAGGACCAGCAGAGGGTTTTATCTGTTTCGGCTGTCCTTTACTGTTAAGATGTGAAATTACATTAATACACACTCCAAAATTACTGGAAAATAATAATAATAATAATTTAAATAATCATAATAATAAAAGTATTATTTCACCTTCTCAGTGTCCTTATTTGAAGGAATGGGTGAGAGAATAAATAAATAAATAAATAATAATAATAATAAAAGAAAAAGAAAGTTGACGTGAAAGGAAATTGAACCTTAAAAACGAATAAATGAATAAATAAATAAAAATAAATGAAATATAATTAAATAATAAATTATGTTGCTGTTATTATATTACTGAGTAATCTATTTTTTTTCTATTTATTATTATTATTATTATTTTGTATTTAGTATTGTTTTCTTGACTGTAAACTGACTTTCTTATTTATTTTTTGTATGTTTTTCCTTTTCTTCCTCTTTTTCCTTTTCTTTTTAAGTTTTGAAACAATAATAATAATAATTATTAGTATATATATTTGATTAGAATCACATTTGTTTCTTTTTAGATTGATTGGATTTACAATAATTCAATTTTTTTTTTCACTTTTATATATAAATATATTTATAATTTAGATTTTATTCACACAATATTAATAATATTATATTATATTATATTAATTATAATTATTTAGACACTTTGCAGAATAGCTTAAAACAGAAAACCACTAAAAATAATAATATTAATAGAGAAAAACAAAACACAAACAATAAAATAAATTATTACAATAAATAAGTAAATAAATAAATTATTATTATTATGAAACGATATATTTATTCTCGACTCGTTCAACAGAGCGATCGAAATAATAATAATAATAATAATATTAATATTAATAATAAAAATAATAATCATAATCATCATCATCATAAAGTATTACACTATAAAAATATGTGTGAGGCACAATCCCCTCAAAAAGAATGTGTTCCTCCCTCCTCTCAGGAAATAAAAGAAAACAATAATAATAATTTAAATAATAATAATAATAATTTTAATGAAAATAATAAGAATCAGCATCACAAGTCGCCTTCTTTACGTTCGTTCAAGTTAATTAAATGCTGTGGGGTCGGCAGTTATAGTACTGTAGTGTTGGCCTTGCATCAACCCTCCGGACAGCTCTTCGCGTTGAAGGAAATAGAAAAGAATAATCCCGCCTTTTATTTTTATAAATCGAGAAGAAAAAAGGAAGAAACCAATCATAATAATAATAATAATGAAGAAGAAATGGAAATAGAAAAATTTAATCATTTAGAAACTTTAATTAAGAATGAAATAAATATTCATCGACTGTGCCGTCATAGACATATCGTACGTCTGTATGATTACTTCTTTGACGACGATGAATCCAATAATAATAATAATAATAATAATTTAAAAAATATTTATCTCGTATTAGAATACTGTGAAAAAGGTTCGTTAGCCGAATTACTCTCCAAATACCAAACCAAAAAACCACAACAGAATAATAATAATAATAATAAAGGGTTTCCAGAGACATTAGCATCACGGTTTATTCGTCATATATGTCAAGCAGTTTATTATTTACATAATGTTATTTATTGTGTGCATAGAGATTTAAAATTAGAAAACATTTTAGTCGATCGATACGGCGTTGCAAAGTTGAGCGATTTTGGATGGGCCGCACGTATAGCAGACGAAGAAGAAAATAATAATAATAATAATAATAATAATAATAATAATAATAATAATAATAATAATAATAATAATAATAATAATAATATACATGAAGGGAGAGGAACACTCTGTGGTACTTTAGATTATTTGGCTCCAGAGATTGCCTGTGAACGGTTGAAAAGTTATCCTCATTTAAATAATAATAATAATAATAATAATAATTTATTAGTATCGCCGACGACGATGATGAAGAAGGCGGATGTGTGGGCAGTGGGGGTAATAGCAGCAGAATTATTATACGGGCAAAGTCCTTTTTATAGTCCTAGCGAACCGCAAACCTTGCAGAATATTATTTCTGTGGAATTAAATAATCATAATCATAATCATAATCATAATAATAATAATGAAATGTTTTCTATTTCTTCGCAGGCAAAGGAATTTTTATTATTTATTTTGGAAAAGGATATTACACGAAGACCGTTTATAGAAGACGTCTTGTCGCATCCTTTTCTTTCTTCTCATAATCATAATAATAATTTAAACGATAATAATAATAATATTCATAATAATAATACGGTAAAAGCATCACCACAGAAAAGAAACCGTTCGCTGACCTCCTCGCCGAATAAATGAATAAATAAATAAATAAATAAATAATAATAAAAAGAGAATACAGTATTTAAATATTAATAATATTTTTTTTTTTTTTGATGGATTAAATGGAAATATCATCACGCTTTTTTTTATTTTTGAATATTCTGCAGAACGTTTATATATATACATTTATTTATTATTATTATTATTTGAATGATTTTTTGGTTAAATGGATTAATAACTTTAAACATTTCTTTTTTCCTTTTCTCTCTCTTTTTTTCCTTTTATAGCCGAAACATCTTTTTTTCTTTACCCTCCTTTTTTTTTATCATTCTTTTATTTTATTTTATTTCATCCTTTTGTTTTATTTTTCAACTTTTTTTTTTATTGCCATTATTATTTTATTTATTATTGTTATTAATATTATTATTTTTTCCATATTTTTCCGTCCTTGTAAACGAATTAATAATACGTAAAATAGAAAAAAAAGAAATAATAGTAATTAAAAAACAACAACAACAACAATAATTAAATTTTAATTTTTTCATCATTATTATAAAAGAAGGAAAAAAAAAAGAGTTATTTAATCGATAGAGAAAAGAAAAGGCAATTGTGATTACAGAAAAAGAAAAAAAACTATTTATATTAAAAACGAGAAGAAAAAAAAAATAAAGAAAAAAGTAAAGCAGATATAGAAAAAAAATAAAATAAAAGAGATTTTGCATCTTTTTAGTAATATTAATAATACAGTTTTATTTTACTAATTTTTTTTCTTTTATTCTTCTTTGAACGCGTCTACTTGTTTTTTTTTTTTTTGAAATTTTTATACTTTCGTATTTCACTTTAGCTACTCTTTTATTTATTTATTTTTGTATTTATTTTTATATTTATTTTTAATTTTTTATTGTTTTTTTTCCTATTTTATTTGTGACGTTTTTGTGTGTTTGTATTCATCTTTTTTTTTTTGCTCTAAAATTGTCATTCAAACTGATAAAGTAAAAAATCCATTAAAAAATATAAAAAAAACCTAAAAATTTAAATATAAGCCAAATTTTTTTCTTTTATTTTTCTTTCCAAAGAATAAATATTTTTTTTGCTCTGTTCGTTTTTTTTTTCTTTCAGCGTATATATATATATATATACTCGAAAAAAGAAATAAATAAATAAATAAATAAATAATTTTTTTATTATATTCCGCATAGGTAGTTAATAATATAAAAACAATAATAGTTCACAAACTGTAAAACTATTAATTTTTTTTTTAAAAAAAAAACACAATATACAATTTACAAATTGACACTTCAACGAAAAAGAGAAAATAAAAGTTGAATAAGGAATTAATTAAATAAAAATAACAACAATACTATTAACAACGTAAAAAAAAAAAAAAAGAATAGCAATAATATTCTGCGATATACGTTAAATTAAATTTAATTAAAATTAATTAAAAATAAATATTAAAAAATGAGTCTACAAGAGGAAACATTTAATAGACCCGCTATACCCAACTTTTCGGTGGTGACTCATCCACAGACCTTACAAAATAATAATAATAATAATAATAATAATGGCGATGAAATATCTCCGCCTTTAGTTCCTATCGCGTCTTCCGACTCACCCGGCCGTCGACTACGCAGTCGCTCCTCTCTCCATCATAATTCAAATAATAATAATAATAATAAGAATAATAATAATAATTTAAATAATAATAATAATAATAATAATAATAATAATAATAATAATATGACTCCGACGCCAACGACGGCTTCTACGGACAGTCGACTGTCCTGTGCAACGCCTCCAACATTTGTTACTACCGCCACTTTTATTAATTCTAATAATAATAATAATAATAATAATAATATTTTTCTTCCCTTCTCGACAGAGAATAGTAAAGTTCACTTGCAGAGTTTTTCTACCGCCCCTCGCACACTCCAAAATAGTAATAATAATAATAATAATTTAAATCACAATAATAATAATGGAGTATATCCTTCTACCTTTCTTTCGCTTCAAAACCATAATAATAATAATCATAATAATAATTTTATTAATTTAAACAATAATAATAATAATAAGCATCATCCTTCGCCTATCCCACTGGCCAACTCTCAACCACTTTTTATGCTTCCCTTTTCCGATGGTAATTCCTCTCTTTCCATGTCCCCTCGACCCTACACGGCCGTAAATAGTAATAATAATAATAATTTAAATAATAATAATAATAATAATAATAATTATTTTAGAGGTGGCAGTCCTCCGCCTCTACCAGCTACCGCGGCTGTAGCAGCTTCCTTTCCCCCAGTAGAGAAGGCCTCGTATTACTGGCCGTCCATACCCACCGCCACCATGATTCCTCACCCTAATAATAATAATAATAATTTAAACAATAATAATAATTATTATTATCCGAGTCATCATCATCATCTCAGCTCTCCACGGCAGAGTTCGTCTTCCCCTGTGATGTTGACTACAACCAATGGAAATACCATCAACAACAATAATAATAATAATAATAATAGTCTTAGCCTGCACTTGCATACGAATAATAATAATTTAATTAATAATAATAATTTAAATAATAATAATGTGGCGACAGTGTTATACTCTTCTCCTATACACAGTCGTACAACCACATTAAACAGTGGAATCTTTGTTTCTCCCTATCCAGTTCATCCTAATAATAATAATAATTTTAATAATAATAATTTAAATAATAATAATAATAATAATAATTATGCGAGTCTGTCGTCTCCTCCTTCCTATGATGCTATTGTGCTCGATCCAAACGGCCCTCGCAGCCAAACGAATTTATTTATCCGCAAACTCTCAGGAGCGGTAGATGAAAAGGAATTAAATCTTTTATTTTCCCCGTATGGAAATATTTTAAGTTTAGCTTTAATGCGAGATATTCATACGGGGGAGAGTCTTGGAACCGCTTTTGTGCGGTATGAGAAACACGAAGAAGCGAAGGCGGCGATGGATCACGTCGATGGAAAAGAATTGCATGGACGTATTATTTCTATTCAATGGGCAAAGAAACAACACGACGGCACTCCCGTCGGTGAGGAACGAAAGAAAATAAGAAAATTATTTGTTCGTAATATCCCAGTCGAAATAACCGCCCGTCAGTTAAAAGAACTGTTTCTACCCTTTGGAGGAATCGCGAGCGTCACGGTACACAAGGATACAGCTCCTATTGCTGCTGCTAATAATAATAATAATTTAAATCATTTAAATAATAATAATATAGTGTTGTCTTCCGGAGAAGGTCCTTTACCGGGTAGTAGTAGTAGTGGTAGACGGGGAGAAGACGGAAATAATAATAATAATAATAATAATAATAATAGTGTATCAACAGTAGTGGTGGGCGTAGGGAGTGGCGTCGTTGAAATTCTTGAAGAGGATGACGATGATGCTATTAACAATCAAAATAATAGTAACGAGAAAGAAAACAATCCACACGATAAAAAAGAGGAAGCCGATATAGTGCTTCTCTCCACAGATACCCAACTGCTTCAAGAAGACGAAGAAGAAGAAGAAGTAAATAATCATAATAATAATAATAATAATGAAGTGGTAGGCGAAAGAAATATTGCATTCGTTTTATTTTCAGAAGAAGGGTCAGCAGAGGCGGCAGTGCGTCAGCTGCACAACACGATGCCATTCTCTTCCTGTCATGGTATTCCGTTGATGGTAAAACTGGCGGAGGATAATAAGCAAAGAATGGAACGAAAATTAAAATTTTCTTCATCGTCGTCGTTGACAGCAGCAGCGGCGACAGCCGTAATGTCTCCTACGTCCTCTGTGATGCTAAATAATAATAATAATAATAATAATAATAGTCTTCATCACAGTCGTACGACTACCATGCATGCTGCGCCTCTTCCTAGTCCGCCGTTAAATCGCAATACTCTTCTGAATAATAATAATAATAATTTAAATAATAATAATATGATGGCAATGCCGCTAAGAAATTCGTATCCTTCTCTTACCCCATTCAGCGGTCAAAGTGTTGGCGTCAATGTGTTTAATACTACACATTTAAATAATAATAATAATAATAATAATAATAATAATTATAATAATATTAATAATAATAATTTGATGTTAAGTGGTAGTGCCACTAGCCTGGGAGGTAGTCCGGTGGGTAGTGGCGTCTATCCTAATCTTTCTCAATACCTAGTAAATAATAATAATAATAATAATAATAATAATAATAATAATAATTATCAACTACAGCATCATAGAGTAGTCTCTTCACCATTACCCTTTATGAATCCAACAATCTCTCCTTCTTATAATAATAATAATAATAATAATAATAATGTTTCCAATCCATTGAAAAATAATAATAATAATAATCCACAAAACTTTAGACCGAACCGAAATAATAATAATAATAATAATGGCTGTATGAACAGCCCCTCTTCATACTCTCCTAATCATAACTTTCTTACCCCTTCGTCCGTAGAACTTCAGAACAATAATAATAATAATCATAATAATAATAATAATAATAATAATGGCTATAGCGGTTTTTCATCTTCTTCCTCCATTCAACAAAGCCCTCGAGGAGTACTACCGGTTTATAATAATAATAATAATAATAATTTAAATAATAATAATAATAATAATAACGTGGTCGTACCTCCTGGGTATATGACGGTGATGGTGCCCATACCTCAATACCACTCTAATAGTAATAATAATAATAATAATAATAATAATAATAATAATATTCAGACAATGCGATGGACTGAAGCAACTACTACCAATAATAATAATAATAATAATAATAATTTATCTCCCACGTTAATTCCTGCAGAGAGGCCCGTATATACTTTACCTCATTCAGATGAAAAGGATTTAAATAATAATAATAATAATAATAATAATAATAATAATAATAATAAAGTATACGACGATGACGACGACGACGACGCGGATTTTGATCTTATTTCGAATCAATTATTATTTTTAAATATGGAAGAAAGTTTCAATAATAATAATAATAATAATAATAATGAAAGCGAAAGTAATAATAATAATAACAACAATACGGATAATAATAATAATAATAATTCGGATCGTTACAGAAGGGATGATAGTTATAGTCCTGTGAGTTTTTCATAAAATAAAAATAAAATAAAAATAAAACTTAATTATTGTATTTTATGAATAATAATAATAATAACAATAATTAATAATTAATAATAAAAAGAATAGAAGCGACGAAAAATAGCAAAAAAAGAAGACAAAAACGAAAGGAAAAAAAAATAACAACATACATTGTCCATTTATTTTATTTTATTTTATTTTTGTTTTCACCCATTATTTTTTTTTTTTTGTTGTACTGTTTAATATAAAAGAAAAAAAGAAATTATCGTTTTTTTTTTTCGCTTTAAAGTATATAAATGTATTCATTCATAATGGAAAAACAGTAAAAGAAAAAAAGAAAAATGCGAATAATAATAATAATAACAATAATAATAATAAACGTACATTAATACACATCGTTAGAAATAAATAATAATAATAATAATAATGATAACAACAGTAATAATAATAATAGTAATAATAAGCAGAAATAAAAAAAAATATAGAATAAAATAAGTAATAATATATATTATTTATCGAAAAAGAAAAATACATTATAAAAACAATGGAAAAAATGATATTAAAGAATATTATTAAAAACTGAAAAATAAAAAAAATTAACTAAAAGAATGTTTTTTTTTTTATTTTTCGGTCGAAAGAATAAATAAAAACAGTTTTCCCTTTTTCATATTTTTATTATATATTTTATCTTTTTTTTTTATTTCTACACAAAAAAATCGAAGCAAAACAAAATAGTAATAATAATAAAAAGGAAAATATATTATCAATAATATTATTATTATTATAGAAATGTATAAATATATATTTCTATGGTCATACTGAAGCTTTTCTCTCTCTTAAGACTTTTTAAATTTAAATTTTATTTTAATTTTAAGTTTTTTTGTTTTATATATTTTATTTTTTCTCTCTCTCTCGTCAACGCTTTAGTATAAAAGAGTGAAGATAAATTCATCTTTGTATATTTTGTTTTTATACTAAAGTTTTTATATATGTGCTTTTTATTTATTTATTTTATTTTATTATTATTATTTATTATTCCTATTATTCCTATTATTATTATTATTATTATTTAAACCCATTTTTTTTTTTGTAATTCATTCTTTATTTTTCCCTTTTTTTCTATTATTATTTTTATTATTATTATTATGGATATTAATGCTAATTTTATTTCTTACGGATGTTTTTTTTTTTTTTTGAACTGAATTGAATAAAATATTCTCTGAAACTTTTAATTTATTCATAAAAAATTTTCATCTCTCTTTTTTTTTTCTTCTTTCACAGGTTTTAAAGTTATTCATAATATATATAAAAGAACGAAAAAAAAAAAAAAGTAATTAAATAAAGTTATAAATCAAAAAAAAAGAGAAAAGGAAAAGAAAAAAAAAGAAATAAGTTTCAATTTTTTTTTCCATTTGTCAATTTTGGTTATTTTTTTTTATTTATTTATTCTATTTTGATTGAAAAGAAAACTTTTTTATTTTTATTTTAAGTTTTTGAAAGTTTTTTTGCTTTTGTTTTTCCACAGTTTTTCCCCCTTTTTCATTTATTTTATTTTATTTTACTGTTTGAAGCACCATTTCTTTTTTGTTTGTTTTTATTATTTAATATTATTCCACTCGTTTTCCGCGGCACCATTCCTTTATTTTTATTTTTTAATTCAAAAAAAAAAAAAAAACGTTTTCTCTTTTTGTTTCTATATATATATATTTATATATATCAAACTAAATAAATAAATAAATATATATTTTAAAAAAAAAGATTTTTTTTTTTAATTAAAAAATAAATAAAGAGTTTATATTTTATTATCTTCTTTTTTTTTTTACAAAAAAAAAAACTGTTTACAGAGTAAAACAATTTAAAAAGAAAAATAGTAAAAAAGAAGGAAAAAACATCAAAAAACATAAAAAGTGAATTTTGTATAGGAAAGAAAATTTATATTAAATTAATAAATATTTCTTTCTTTTTTTTTGTCGTTTTGTTTATTGATTTATTTCCAAAACAATTTATAATATTAGTAAAATAAAATCAAAAAGAAAAAAAAGTAAATAATTATTTCAGCAAACCACAAAATCAAAAAATAATAATCCAAAGTAAAAAATTACTAAAAAGCGATATTTCAAAATTATTTCTTTTTTTTTCTTAAAAAAAAGTATAAGTAATAAAAGTTTAAATTTATTATATATAGATTTATTTAATTAATTAATTTAATGTCGCTCGTACGTCAAAATATCGCTTCTAGCGAAGAGGATACACAGTCCAACCATCAAAATAATAATAATAATAATAATAATCAAAATAATAATAATAATAAAGGATTTAATGGAAGACCAAAGCCTACATCGCTAGAGCCAGTTTCCCTTCAAAGTGGAAATCAAGGCGGCAGTGGATCGGAGGAGGAACTATATCGTTCCAATAATAATAATTATAATAATAATAATAACCGATACTATAATAATAATAATAATAACAGCAACAGTAATAATAATAATTATTATAATAATAAAAGTCCGCATCACCCGCATAGCCGCCGGGGAAGTGTTCGTTCTACCTTCTCTAACAGTCAAAATAATAATTTAAATAATAATAATAATAATTTAATGAATAATAATAATAATAATTTAACCAACACGAATTTGTTTCTTCGTAATTTAAGTCCAGACGTTTCTCAGGAAGAATTAAATAATATTTTTTCTCCCTTTGGAAATATTTTAAGTTCCGCTATTATGAGAAATATTCATACGGGGGAGAGTCTTGGAACCGCTTTTGTGCGGTATGAGAAACACGAAGAAGCGAAGGCGGCGATGGATCATTTTAATAATAATAATAATAATAATAATAATAATAATAATGAAAGTGAAGATGCAAATAATAATAATAATAATAATAAAGAGGCTCCAAATAAAATAAAGGGTAAAGTGATAACGGTGCAGTGGGCGAAGAAACATGATGGTGCTCCTGTTGGTGAAGCACGTCGTAAAATTACAAAATTATTTGTTCGTAATATTCCAAAAAGTATTTCGGTAGAACAATTAAATGTTATTTTTTCTCCATTCGGACCAGTAGAGCGAATTACGATTCATAAGGATACTACACCGCCTCCTACGCTTCCACAGCATCATAATAATAATAATGAAGATAATAATAATAATAATAATAATACTATGACGCTTACCGAAAGAAATATTGCGTTTGTTATGTATTCTGTGGAGGGCGCCGCTGAAAAAGCGGCCACAGAAATTCATAATTCATTTCCATTTGAGGAATGTGAATCGATTCCTCTAATGGTAAAACTGGCGGAAGATAATTATAGCAAAAAGGGAAATAATAATAATAATAATAATAATAATAATAATAATAATAATAATAATAATAATAATAATAGTAATCCAAACTCACAGGCGACCACGCCAAGCCATCCGCATAATAATAATAATAATAATAATTATAATTTTCCCCGTTCTAATTCTGCCTCTCTTTCCTTACAGCCGCCATCACTAGGATCGCGCAATGGCAGTGCTCAAAACTTCACCGATAATAATAATAATAATAATTATTATTATTATCCACCCCCTTCATCTTCTACAGGTGTGGTTTCTCCTTCTACACCGAATCATATAGGAACGCCTCACCATCCTCAACATAATAATAATAATAATAATAATTACTATAATAAAACAAGTCCTACCACTTATCCAACTAATAATAATAATAATAATAATAATCATTTGTATTCGAGTATTCCTCGTTCTCCTCATTATTATGATGCGACTACCACCACAGCTACCTTTACCCCTACTCATAATAATAATAATTTAAATAATAATTTAAATAATAATAATAATAATAATTATTATTATCCTCCTTCTTCTGCTACGACACAGCCAGGTGCGACGCCTCCTATTCCTCGAAGCCCTTACAGCAATAATAATAATAACAATAATAATAATAATAGAAGTCCTACCCCATTAAATTACTTAACTTCCGCTTCTTATACGAATAATAATAATAATACTAATAATAATAATAATAATAATTTTACTCTTTCTCAGCGGCGACGATCAGTACCACTTCCTTCTCCTCTCAGCCCCGTCGATTTAACCAATCCAAATAATAATAATAATAATAATAATAATAATCATCAGAATAATAATAATAATAATAATGGTTTGCCTTCTCCTTCTTCTACGCCTACGAGCAGTCGTTCCTATAGACACAATCCATATAGCGTGGATAAAGTAATTGTGGAAAATTAAAGAAATAAAAAAATAAATAAATAAAAAATAAAAATGAAAAAGAAAAAAATAAAAAGCTGAAAAAACAAAACAAAGCAAAACCTTTTCTCTCTCTTGATAAATATATATTTATAAATATATAAATAAAAATGAATTGTTTTTTTTTTTTACCCTTTTCCTTTTTTTTTCCATTTTTTCTTTTCCTTTTTTTTTTTTCGTATTTTAGGCGTTTTTTTTTTTTAGCTGTGATGTTTTTTTTTTTTTCCTTTTTTGGTGGTTGATTTTTTTTTTTATTATTATTTGTTAAAAGAATATATTTAAAAGGCTTAAATTAAAAAAAAATTATATAACTAATTAATTTAATAAGTAATAATAATTAATATTTAGTAATAATAATAATAATATATATATATTTTATTTATTCTCGCAGTAGTGATGGGATATTAAAAAAGTGTGAGAGGAAAAAATGAAATAAAATAAAAAAAATGAGAGAAATAAACAAACAAAAAAAAAAAGAATTTTACTTTTTTCTTTTTTTTCTCTCTTCGGTTTATTATTATTATTGTATTTTTATTATTATTATCCTACCAAATAATAATAAAAATAATAATAATAATAATAATACTATTAAGTATAGAAAAAGAAGTCTAATTTAATTAACTATGGAAGCTTATTTTGTTGATTTTTAGATTTTTTTTTTTACTTATCCTAATAAAAATATAATAATAATAATTAATAATAATAATATATATTTATAAGTAAATATACAAACAGGTAAAATAAAAAAAAGGAACAGAAATAATAACAGAAATAATAATTAATAATAAAAATTAATATTTTCAGTCGACGTGTATTTCTTTTTTTCTTTAATTTTTTTTTGTTTCATGTCTGTTTTTTTTTTTTCTTCTGAGTTTGTATGAATTTATTATTAGTCTTCTTTTTTCTTTTTTTAACTTTAAAATAAAAAGTTATTCATTAATATAAACAAAAATATAATAATAATAATAATAGTAAAAGTAAAAAATCCATTCATTCGAAAAAAAAAAAAACAACAACCAAAAATAAAATGATGAATATATAAAATAACCAAAAATAAAAATAAACAAAAAAAATTCTATAAAATATTACAACAAAAAAAAGTAAATTTAAAAATATAAAACGTTTTTTTTTTTTTTACGCGGTCACAAATTTCTATTTTCGGTTTTAAATATAATTCCCATTTTATTTTTGCTTATTTATTTATTTATATATATACAAATTTTTTTTCGGTTTTATTTTTATTTTTAATGTACCCTCTTTTTTTTTTTATAATCGACTCTGAGAGAAAAGCAAATAATTAAAATGATTCTATTTAGATAAAAAAAAAAAACTAATTTTTTTTTAAGTAACGATTATAATAATTTTAGTACAAAATATATAAAATAAATAGTAATTATCAAGTTTATTCCTGTCTTTATTTTTTTAGTTTATTATTATATTAGAAGTATCTTCCTGTGCGTTTCATAATAATAATAATATATATATATATATTAGTAGTAAAAAAGAAGTTCTAATAAAATAATAATAATAAAAAGGGAAAATAATGAAATAATAATAATAATAATAATAAATACGAATCATTTTTTTTTTTCTGTTGTTGTAATACATTATTGGGAGAAAAAAGAATTAATAATAATAATAATAATAATTGTTTTACTTGAAAAAAAGTATATATATATATGCTGAAACACAATAATATTATTATTATTTATTACTATAGTTGTTAAATTAATAATGTTTGTTAGTATTTATGATTTTTTTTTTAATTCTTTTAACAAAAATGAATTTTTTATATTCTTTTATATTATATTAATTGTCAGTATAAATATGTTTTAATGATTTTGTTATTTTTTTATATTTATCTTTTCTCTCTTTTTCTCTCTTTTTCTTTTTAATTATTTAGAAATTTAATTACCGAAAAGGATAAATAAAAAAAAGAAAAAAAAGAAAAGGAAGAAAAAAAAAAGTAGCTTATTTTTTATCATTAGTGTTATTTTTATTATTTTTGTATATTTTTATACACTTTAGTAAAATAATAATAATAATAAAATTTATTTTCATCGTTTACACTTCTTTTTTTTTTCTCTCTTTTTAGTTGTTCCTCAGAAAGTTTTTTTTCTTTATTTCATTCTTTTTGTTTTTAACTTTTACTTTCTATCATCGTTTTTTTTTTCTTTTTTTCTTTTTATTTCCTATATATAAAAGTCTTTCAGTAGTTTTTAATATAAACACAACAACAATTAAATAAATAAAAAGAATAATTCACAGTACGCCGTTGATTAAATAAAAAAGATTATAATAATAATAAAAATAATTCAAAATTTCAAAATAATAATAATTTTTTATACTAAAGTAAAAATATATCAAAACAACAACAAACAAAGTATCTTTTTTTTTTTTCATTTTCTCTCTTTACCCCTTTAAAATAATAATAATAATACTATAAAATGAACATTAACAACAGTACTACCTCTTCTCCAAGACCCGATACTTTTAATAATAATAATAATAATAATAATAATAATTTTATGAATAATAATAATAATAATAACAATATTAATTTTATGTTTTCGACCGCTTCTCCTTCGAGAGGAGCTTCGCCTCTGATGACGCATATTTCAAACTCTGAGAGGAGTTCCAAGAAGGCTTCACCTCATCCTCGGGCATTAAATCATCCGAATAATAATAATAATAATAATAATAATGGGGTGCATAGCAAAACAAATTTATTTATTCGTAATTTATCCAAACAAACGGACGAAAAAGAATTAAATAATATTTTTTCTCCCTTTGGAAATATTTTAAGTTCCGCTATTATGAGAAATATTCATACGGGGGAGAGTCTTGGAACCGCTTTTGTGCGGTATGAGAAACACGAAGAAGCGAAGGCGGCGATGGATCATTTTAATAATAATAATAATAATAATAAACCAAATAATAATAATAATAATAATAATAATAATATAATTACGGTTCAATGGGCGAAAAAACAACACGATGGAATTCCAATCAAAGACGCCCGAAAGAAAATGAAAAAATTATTTGTTCGTAATATTCCGGAAAATATTTCGGAAACGGAATTGTTAACTTTATTTTCACGTTTTGGACCGGTGAAGGATATTAGCATTCATAAAGATACTCGAGCGGCCGCCGCACAGCAAATAAATAATAATAATAATAATAATAATAACAGCAGCTTAGAGAATAGTGGAGGACAACTCAGCGGTGGTGGAGCTGCTGGTCCCTCTAATCACAGTTCTAATAATAATAATAATAATAATAATAAAGAAAGAAAAATATGTTTTGTTACTTACTCCGTTGAAGAAGTCGCTGAAAACGCATTTTTATCGATTCATAACTCATTCCCGTTTGAGTCGTGCGGAAATATTCCAGTGATGGTAAAGCTGGCAGAGGATACTCCGAAATCATCATCGAATAATAATAATAATAATAATAATAATAATGTTCGTCACGGCGGTGTCAATAACCGCCCACACAGCGGCGGTAACAGTAATAATAATACGGTAAGCAATGAGTTGCATAATTTGATGCATCATAATAATATTAATTTAAATGATAATAATAATAATAATTTAGTGGGCGAAGGAAGTCCGATACTTCATAGTATCGGTACGGCCTCTCCTATTCCTTCATCACAGACGGGTTCGCCTTATCGTATGAGTCTTCCTCCTAATAATAATAATAATAATTTAAATAATAATAATAATCATATTGGAGGACAGGCTTCTCCACCTCTTTATTATCCTTATCCAGCAGGTGGTGGAGGAGGAGGAGGGGTTCCTCCTTATTATTCTCCTTCTCAATTAAATAATAATTTAAATAATAATAATAATAATAATAATAATAATAATAATTCGACTACCCCTCCAGTGTTTTCTTCCCCGTATTTCTCTCCAGAGCATTCTCCCGTGTTGGCAAGTCTTTTACAGTCGTCTTCTCAAAATGTTCCGTTCACTTCCCCTCCTTTTAATCCTAATAATAATAATAATTTAAATAATAATAATAATAATAATAATAATAATAATATGAATGCATCCCCTGCTGAAGCTTTCCTTCGAAGTTTGCCTCACAGCGTATCTGCCTCTCCTAATTATTTTACGTTACCACCCACTACTGCGTATAACCAATCTCCGATGACTGGTTCTCCTCTTCCTCAACCTCATCCAAGTAATAATAACAATAATAATAATAATAATAATAATAATAATAATCAATATGTTTGGTTGCCAATACCAGCGAATTATGCGGACCCAGCGGTACTGAAGAGTCTGTATGAAAACTATCAGCAAGCGAATAATAATAATAATAATAATAATAATAATAATAATCAAGTACCACTTCCTCCTGCTGTATTTTTAAATCCTAATAATAATAATAATAATAATAATAATAATAATAATAATACTAGTAGTAATAGTAGGGGAGGGTCGAGCGCTCCTGAGGGGTTATCGCTTCAATTCTTGGAGGAAGCCAATAATGATAATAATAATGATGCGTTAGTCAGTCATACGCCGGGCCATCCAACCGCCAATAATAATAATCATAATCATAATCATAATCATAATAAGGAAGAAGGTGGGTTGTCAGAGGCTTTACCCACGTTTGTAGCGTCTTCTAATTTCTTACAAATAAGTCCTATGAAATATAATAATAATAATAATAATAATAATAAAGGTTTTCCAAACACTAATAGTGAAGAGTCATTCTCCTCTTCGCTGTTGGACGATAGTAAAATTAATAATTTATTAAATGATTTAAATAATAATAATGATAATAATAATAATAATAGTGAGGCTACTACCCCTCTTACAGGGAAAGGAGGCGGAGGAGGTTCAAAAAAAATATAATAATTAAATAGAAAATAAAATAAAGTGCATTATAAAATTGATTTAACTATAGTTGCTACTACTACTACTACTACAACTACAAGACTATGAATGGAGAAAAAGAAAAAATTAACTGAAAAAAATAGCTTATATAGTTAATAATAATAATAATAATAATTAAAAAAAAAAAAAACAATAACAACAACGAATAATTATAATAAATAAATAAATAAATATATTTATTTTTCAATAAATATTTTCATTGCTGTCGTCGTTTTTCTCATCGTTTTTGTTCATCGTTTTTTCATTGTTTTTTTTTTTTATTATTTACCCCATTTTTCCTTTTTTTTTTATTATACGGAATCTCTCACAGACACTCAGACAGACAGACATTCCTTATCATTGTACTGATAAATAATAATAACCATTAATAATTAATAATTAATAGTAATAAAGTAATAAATAAATGATAATTAAGTTTTTGCTTTTTTTTAAAGAAGGATAATTATAATGAAGATATATATATATATATATATACGTTACTATCTATTACGACACATGAAAAAAAAAAATGTGAGAGGAGTAAAAACAAAATAAAAAATAAAAAAATGCAGGAAAAAACCTTTTAAAGAGGAAAAAAGAAAAACAAACGAAAAATAAAATAAATAAATAATTTATTTTATTTACTTTTTTTGTTTTTCCTTTTTTTTTTTTTTGTATAGTTCCGGATTCAGATTTCATTTTTTTTTATTAATTTTTCGTGTGATTGTTATCATTATTATCCCTTTTTCTACAATAGTTATTATCATATATTTATTATTTACAATTATTATTATTATTGTTATTATTAGTTTCCCTTTTCATATTCCTTTTTATGTTCCCCTTTTCAATGACGAAGGAAAAAACAATAAGCAAAAATAATAAAAAAAGAAAAGAGAAAGAAGAAAAAAAGAAAATATGATTATTGTTGTTTTGTTTTATTTTTTGTAGTACTTTAGTCGTCTTTTTTTTTCGTTTTTTCCTCTTTTTCTTTTTTAATTTTTTCATTCTGTTTTAATTCTGCACTTTTTTTTTATTAATTTTAGGCGCGTTGTTGAGTGATTTTATTATAATAATTAACGTTTATTTATGATTACTTCTTTGTATTTATATATATATTTAGTTATATTTATTCGAATTACTTGTAAAAAAAAAAATCTCTCTATTTTTTTTTTTTTGGTGTTTCCTTTGTGAGTTATTATTATTAGTAACTGAAAATAATTTCTATATCATTACTTTTTATTTCTTTCTCCCTCTCACACGTTTTTTTTTTTTTTAAATGGTTCGTTGAAAGATTAACAACCAACAACAACAACAAAAAAAAAAGTGATAAAGAACCAATTAATTATTTAATTAATTTATTAACAAAGCTAACAATAAATAATAATAATACAAAAAAAAAAATGCCGTCCCGTCAGTCCCAAAAAAAAAGAAATAAAAAAACAAAATCGGAACGAAAAAGTTATCAAATTATTGCTCAACCCGCTGATGTGGGGGGTGTGGCTCTGGTGTTGGAGAGTGACCTCCGCCGGGGGGTGGAAGACCCTGAAGTATTATTTTCTATCTCGGAGGATGAAATACTAAAACAACAACAAAAGGCAAGGCAACAAGAAGAAAATAATAATAATAATGATGATAATGATGATGATGAAGGGATAGAAGTGGTGGAACATTCTGACGAGGGCTCTTTGTTTGACGAGGAAGACGAATGTAATAATAATTATAATAATTATGAAGAAGAAGAAGATTATTATTATGATGACGATGACGAGGAAGAGTATTACGAAGAGGAAGAGGATGAAGATGAAGATGTGAAGGAATTGAAACGAAAAAATAATAATAAAGCGAAAAAGGTTAAAATCCAGTCTACTGTAAAACACTCTAATGCAACTGCCGCATACGATGCGGACGCAGTGCCTCAGACTTCTTCCCTCCGACGACCGCCCATGAATATTACGTTTCAATCTTTTTCCAAAAATAATAATAATAATAATAATAATAATAATAATAATAATAATAATAATAATGAAGAGCGTACGGTATCTGCACAGTATAAGCGAGCACGACGAGAAACGGAGGAAGAAGAGGAAGAAAATAATAATAATAATAATAATAATAAAGCATCCACAAGGATAGCAGCACAGTTGTCGTTGCCTCGGAAAGAAGAGGATGTATTTGAACAGTTATTCGCCGGTGCTGAGGAAGCCGAAATAACAGACGATTTTTTAAAATTATTAATCTCTGGCGTGGAGGTATCGAAACAAACCGCAAGAGATCCTTCTTATTATATGAATCCTCATCACCATCATCATAATAATAATTACGATGACGAAGAATATGAAGGAAGTGATCTTTTTGGAGAAGAAGGAGAAGAGTATGATGAAGAGGAGTACTATGATGAAGAGGGCGATGAAAATAATAATAATAATAATAATAATAATAATAATTATGAAGACGATGAAGATTTAATGGGCGACGAAGAGTTGTGGGACTTGTTAACAGAGGAAGAAAAGGAAGCGATTCGGAATACTAAACTCAGAGGCACCCAGCGCCGTCGTCAACAGCATCATCAAAATAATAATAATAATAATAATAATGAAAATTATCCAACGCACAACGTGGAAGAATACGGCGCGTTGGAAAAACAATTTCAATACGTGTTCAACGACTTTGACTACGATGAACCCATTAACTCGGTGGAATTTAACAACCACAATCCCAGTGGAGATAATTATGATCCACGGACGCAAGGACCGCTGCCGATCAGCAAATACTACAGTGCGCTGGAGGAGTATATTATTTCTCGAGCGGGATATACGTTAAAAGATGACAGTTTGGAGTTGAATAAAAATAAAGGGCTGTTAAATCAGATTCGTAATTTAGAGTATAAAGAGGGAACATATTTCGATGTAGTAGAGCGGCCTAGACGTCAGCGAGGAGAAGAAGATGATGAAAATAATAAGAATAATAATAATAATAATAATGAGGAGGATGAGGTGCGGTATGGATATTATATGACGTCTATTGCGCCTAAAAAAGACGAAAGATTCGCGGAAGAATTTTATCGGGAAACGGAATCCATAAAACAATTTGCACGAAAAAGAGTTTTAATGAAGGAAAAAATTATTGAAAAATTAACTAAAGAGGGAAATAAAACCGCAGAGGAAATTGATGAAATCGTCGATCACTTTCTTAGAACATTTAACGTTGTGAGCGCTAACCAACACCTTCAAAATAATAATAATAATAGTAATAATAATAATAATAAGGAAGAAAAACATTTTAATTATTATGAATTTATCGAAGAAGCCGATCGAAAGTTTAGAGAGAATCCGAATTACCTATACGAAGGAGAAGAAATGGAAAAAGATGAAATTATGAAAAAAATAAAAGATAAATTAAATAAATTAAAACAACCGAAATTTGATTGTGAAACCGCTATTAGTTATACCAGTACGTATTATAATCAACCCAACGTGATACGCGCTCCTCCAAAGAAAAAGAATAATAATAATAATAATAATAATAAAAATAAAAATAATAAAAATAATAACAACGAGGAAGAAGAAGAAAGGTCGGAGGGATCTTCTCACAATAATAATAATAATGATGATAATAATAATGATGAATTTTATATCTCCACTGAACGAAATAAAAATGAAACAAAAGAAGAAAAGAAATTACGACAGAAATTAGTAAAACAGTTACAAAGAGAACGACGAAAACAAAAATCTGAACTAAAGAATATTTACAAAGATGTGGAAAAAGAAGAAATTAAAAAGAAGAAAGTATCGCAACAAGCGAAACATACCGCTCATTATTTTTAATTATTATTAATAATAATAATTGCTAAAACTAATTATTATTATTATTATCATTGCTTTTAGCTATTCGTTTTTTTTTTATTCTTCCATTTCTCTCTATTGAATTAATTGCTTTTTATTATTTTTTACCTTTTAAAATAGTAATAATACTACTAATAATATATAAAAAAAGGAAACGTTTAATTAATTAATTTTTTTTTTTATCTTTGTTCTTTAAAAAAAATAAATCATAAAACCTAATCAAAATATATAATAAGTAAATTTCGTATAAGTAATAAAATAAATAAACAAAAAAAAAAAAGAGACTACATATATTTCATAGAATAAAACATCATCGTGATATTGTTTCTGTATATACTCATCCCTTTCTTTCCTCTTCTCACCACCACTAACCTTTTTTATTATTTCCTGTCTTTACATATATATATATATATATAGATTAATTCCAATTAAATAAATTAAATAAATAATAATAATTAAAATAATAAAATAAAATGGTATCCTTTACGTGTGGGAACTGTCAGGATGTGATTAAAAAACCAAAAGTTATTTCTCACGCTCAACAGTGTCACTCTAATTATTTTACCTGCGTCGATTGTATGTCTAATTTTGATCTTTACACAGTGAAGGAGCACACCTCGTGTGTCAGCGAAGCGGACAAGTATCAAGGAAAGTACAAACCCGTGCCGAATAAAAATATAATAAATAATAATAATCAAAAGGATAAGAATAACTTTTTACAGCGACCGCCGCGAATGCGCCTAGAGGACTTGGATGATACGAGTAGCAGTAGTAGCGATGATGAGGAAAAGAATAAGGATAGTAAACATAAAAATAACAAAAAGGAAAAGGAGTCGAAAGTTAAAGAACAACAAGAGCAACAGAAGGAGCAGAAGAAGAAGAAAAGAGATCGTGAAGAAGAAGTGGAAGAAGAAACTATTAAAAAATCTAATAAAAAGGAATACTCGCCTCTTTTATTACCGTCTTCTACGCTTCAACAAAAATTGAACGATAATAATAATAATGAAAAAATATTATTCCCAGCCTTTGAACTTACGGATAAGGAGGAAATAAAAGAAGTACTCAACGGCATATTCAGTGAAAGTAACAATAATAAAAATAAAAATAATCAGTCAATGAAGGAAAAAAAAGTAGTGGAAGAATTATTGACGTTGTATCAAAAGCGGTTAGCAAAGCGGATACGAAACGTTTTGATCGATCAATTGCAACAATTATCGCTTCTCTCCGCTACTGATGCAGACGGCTGCGTTACGCTGTTATAATAATAATAATAATAATAAATAAGGAGACCACATTTTTTTTTTGTTTATTTCCCTTTTATTAATATTAAAATTATTATTATTATGGAAAGATTGAAAAAAAAAAAGGATAAATAAATAAAATGAGTAATTAAGTAATATAACAACGATATAAACTCTCTCTATAAATTAAACGGTTAACTAATGTTTTTTTTTAAAAAAGTATTTTTTTTATTCGTACATCTTTTGTTTGTGTGTGAGTATATATATATATATATATATATATATATATATATATCTTTTAATCTTTGCTACAGAAATTAAATGCTACTTTTTGTTCTCCTTTTTTTTTGTCATTATTATTATTAATATCATTTCATTTTCCTTTAAAGAGCAGCAACCACAACAAAAAAACAAAATTGAATACTAAAAAAACAGAAGTTAATAATAGTAATACTAATTTTTTTTTTTTATTCGCACCGAAATATATATTTAAATATAATAGTTTGGGCGATAAAAAAATAAAAGTTACCAAAACACAATCAATCAACCAAAACTTAGAACTTAAAAAAAATAAAACATATAAAAATAACAACAACCATAACAATAAAAGGGAATAATTAAAAAAAGTAAATTTACACAACTTGTGTGTCTTTTTTCTTATCACTTTTTCACATTTTTTTTTCGAATTCATCAAAAAATGGACTTTGACTTACCACAACAGCACCACGAGGATGGTAATAATAATAATAATAATAATAGTAATAATGAGGAAGAAGACGACATTGAAAGGTGTTTTATCTGTTGGGAAGGAAATGATAAAATCGAAGAAGGAGAAGAGGAGGAGGAAGAAGAGGAGGAGGATGAAGAAGGAATAAGGCAGCCCAATCCTAATCAAAACCACCATCACACAACTACTGCAGTTTCTGCTGCTGTTTCTTCCTCTTCTTTTTCCCACCACCACCACACCTTAAAAAAGAATTATTGTCTCTGTCAAGGGCAGTATGCTAATGCGCATCCGCACTGTATTGCTCAGTGGGTGGTGGAGCAGTTACACTCGCAGTGTGCGTTATGCGGTGTCACGTATAAAATTACGGTTCAGTTCGACGGCCATAGAAACACACCACTCAGCGAGGCGGAGGAAAAAGAAGAACATCGAGCAATTTTAAATAACGATGAAGAGTGGTTGAGGAAACATCCGACGGATTTTTTTGACTTTCGTTGTCAGTTACGTCACGCGCAGCAGTGCAGAGCGCTTTTACAAGGAGACGAGTCAGAGCGAAAAAAGAATAGACGCCGTCGTCTATGGAGAGATATTATTTGTGATGGGATACTATTTCCTCTTTTAGTACTAGGCGTGAAGGGTGTGCTGCTGTACGGCGTTGCCCCTTTATTAATGGGCCTCTTTTATTATTCGCTAGACTTTTACCTTAACAATAATAATAATGATAATGATAATAGTAATTGGAATTACTTTGGATTTTCGAATTATTATTATAACAATAATAATAATAACCATAATAATAATAATAATAGTAGGAACATCACGTCATCGTCATCTCCTAGTTGGGGGCTGTGGATGGTCAATGTGTATGTGTACGGTATGTTCCATCTTCTCTGGATTCAAATTATGTGGATTAACGCGTGGAAGGAGTGGGTGCTGTTCTTCAAATGGTTTACCCCTAATTTGCTCACCCGACACTTTTGTTTTTTAAGAACCGATGAGGAGAAACGACAACAGTTAAAGTATCAAGAGGGAAAGAATGGGATTCAAAATAAACATTTATCCTCCGTGGATTTAGTGTTTTTTAATCCTAATAATACGTTTTACCGGGAACACATCCTCAAGCATAAGAGACGTAATGCGCTGTACGAGAGTGTGATTTACTTTTTGTTCGGTGCCCTTCATTTAAACTATACGTTTAATAACCTTTACGCCTTATACGTTCCGTATCGCTGGGTGTGCTCACCTACAGTCTCCACCGAACCTTACCGTTCCTCCTCTCTTCATCGGAGGTCCAGCGAATCAGAAGCAGAAGAAGAAGACCACGACTACCACAACGATACGAATGCAAATAATAATAATAATAATAATAATAATAGTGATAATACGAGTAACAATGAACCGAAATGCATCCAAGAATGTTTCTTACCGCTGAGATGGCTGGAGAAAAAAGGAAATCAAAGCCTTCTTCGATTGTTTCCGGGAGAATTAAACAACTACGTATTGGCCTGGAATCCTCAACGACGGAGAAACTCCAAAAACATTCTCCCGTCTACGGACATCAGCAGCGTCTATGGCGTCGAGCCGAAAGGCGGAAGAAACGTCTACTACCACGACCTCGAGCGAATGCCAGCGAAAGGGTTGTTTCCTCTACTCTATGGGTTAGAGACGGGGCAGAAGGAGGGGGGGCTACTCCATTCTTTATTAGCCCTTCGCGAGAGCATCACCCTCTCCACCGTGAGAATCACAGAAACATTGGATTCTACAAAAGAGGAGGAGTGGACGTCGCTCGGTGCAGAGAGAGAAGACGCGTCTCGTACGCCACTGCCCTCTATCATCCAGAAAAGAATGGATGGAGAGAAGAAAGTACGAATCACAACGACTTCACCTACCAAAGAACCACTGTACGTCACCGCCATGCAGAGACGAGATATAAGAAGTACCACGTTCGTGAAGCAGCGTGTCCGGGAACAGTTGTTTTTTAGGAAGCATGTGGATATGAGCCAGGACAGTCCCTACGCCGTGGTCGGCTTTCTCTCCGCGTTTCAGCAGTTCCTCATCGACACTCGTCAAAGCCTTCACCTCCCTATTTCCTTGTACCTCACCGTGCTGGAGACGTTACGAAGGGGTATCGTGTGGGGAGTGTTCCTTTCCTTGTTTTACAATGTGCTAGTAAAGCGGATGTGGTGGAGAGGGTGGTGCTTGCCGGCACTGCGGTGGGTAAAACACGGCGTGGAACTGTGGATGACACGGATAGAAACGACCGACCACCACCACGCCTTGTCCTTTTCTTCCTGGTGTAGCGAGGGAGCGAGGGTACTGGTGGGTCTGCTCTTCCTCCTCGCTTTGCATCGTGTCTACCGGTACTACTTTCCTTTGCATGCACCAGTAGAACGAGGGAGACGGTATGTGGGGGTACTCCACCGGCGGCACCTCTTTCGCATCCGAGACGTGTTCCATTACTTTTTTCTCTACGTGGTGGAGGCCTTCACCTTCTCGTTACTGCTGCAGTTGATATCGGGGGTGGTGGTGGTGTGGAGTGTAGCGCCCTTCTTGGTGCCGCCCGTCTCTGTTCCTTCTTTTTTGGATGCTTTCCTTTTCCAATTCTCCACCACCTTTCGATTGCCGCTGTTTCTGATGGCCCCACTTCGGGTGGGTCTGACGATTTTTTATTTTTTCGTCGCCCACAGCACTCCGCTTCACTGTTTGGGGTTTGCGCTGTTGGGGTTTTGTTTAACGTCGATGGTGTTTGTGCTGGAGAACACATTCGTGTTTCGCCTTTTTGCGCCTCAGTGTGATTTTTTCTGTCTGCGGAGTTTTTCGTTAGATTTGAGTAAACCACTGGAGGAGGAGGTGGATATCTTTCGGCAGGAGGAGAACGGCCACCACCGCGACGGCGACGGTGGTGAAAACGATGGGAGTAGACGTTCCCGTAAGGAAAAGAATAAAAAGAAGAGGGACGTTCGCTACACTGAAAGTGATGCCTTGTTGAATAAACGGATCCGCTTTCTTAATAATTCCCCAGCGGGTGATAATGCAGTGGAGGATATTAGTACGAGCTACAAGTGTTTTCGCCTCGTCCTGACCCAAATTTACAACGTCTCCATCCCGTCTTTTATTTTTTCCGTGTTCAAAACATTTGGGTGTCATATATTCTTGTTGTTTGTCTTCTTTCACGTCCCACTACGGTGTTTAGTAGGTCTGACAGGGGGTTCGATACAGGAAAGATGGACGGCGGACACCCCCAACGCGGAGCACAGCTGGGAGGCGAGTGTATCGCTGCCTCGTTATTTCGATGAGGTGCACCAACACTGGTATAGCACCACCTACCGAATGTTCACATCAGCATCATCATCATCAGAAGATTCGTATAACGTCACGCAAGAGACGGCCTTTAGGTATTTGTCCTTCTACACCACTCTCCCTCCTCCCTTACGGTTACCGTCGATACAACACGACGATGATATACTCACCCGAAAGTATTTCCACCTACCGGAGGAGATGAAAGGTACTCTGTGGGTGTTGTGGCAGAAGCTAGACTTTTTCGCTGAGGTATTCTTCGTCAATCAGGAGAAGAAAAGACTGAACGCCTCCTCCTCGGCTTCAGAGAAGGGGTCGGGGCGGTGGCGGGTGGAGGCGGCGGTGGAGCCTTACTACCCTCCTGGTGAAGTGCACGTGTTTCAGCAGATAAACCCCCGCTATGATCGGACGCAGAGACATCAAAAGGAGTGGTGGATGGAGAGTCGAGAGTGGCCGTGGAATGTGGCTGTCCTTTCGTGGCTGCCCGTTCGCTCCCTTTTTCTCCCATTTCGATGGTTCTTTAAGGATTTCCCGCACCGATTTTCTCTTTTTCTCCGTGTTTTCCCTTTCCGCGAGACACGACGTCGGTACTATCACAACAAACTGTTGTGTATTCGTCTAGGAAAGGATAAGGAATTGTTTGACACCATGTTAAGAGAGTTCTCTCCCGCGGTGGACCGGTACGTGGAGGAGGAACTGGTGCCCTATCTTCATTCCCAGCCACCCTCTTCCTCCTCCCACCACCACTACACCGAGGCAGAAATAAAAGAACTCAAGGTTGCCACGCGGAAGGAAATGATGAACGGGCTGTCTGCGCTCTTGTACGCGCAGGGTTTGCTGGACCACCTCTCTCAACACCTTTCCTTCTCTTATGAACTCTACGACTTGACAACGTGGAGGGAAGGCGACCTCCATGAATTCCCGTTTTTATGGGCCGGGTTCAACGCGTATAAACCCAAAGTGGAAGAAGAAGAAGAAGAAAGAGAAGAAATAAAAACAAAAACAGAAGAGAAGAAGAAAGAAACAGGATGGACGGAGGAGGTCTTTTATGAAACAACCCTACACCTCACAAGGGCTGACTACGTCTGTCTCTTGATGGCACATAATTTCCTACACTGCATGTACGACACCCCAGAGAAAACGTTCCAACCATCACCATCACCACCACCACCGTCATCGTCATCGTCATCATCGGATTCCAAAAGTATATTTAATCGAAACTTCGCCAGTTTCCACTCTCTGTTAGGAATGCTGGTGCTACATTACTTTCCTATTCGTCCGGATTCTTCTCTAGCGGCCTCTGTCGTACAGTTTTTCCGCGATTTACTGTTGTTGAACTCGGATGTGCTCGGAGTCGTTCTGCAAGACCTCTGCTTTTACTGTATCCTGGGAACCATGGTGATTAACTTTTTTTCCTTTCCCGTTCTGAAACTCTCCGTGCGGATTATTTACTGGACCTTTAAGGGAGTGTTTATCGACCGTGTATTTCCAGAAATGGAAGAGTATTACTTTACGTCGGATCGCCTTGCAAGGGTGGAGGCGCTGTACTTGTACGGTCCCTTGTTCACGGAGGAAGACGACGTGGATGTTGATGCTTTGATTCCAGCGGTGCCTCTTTCTCGAGTACATCAGACACGAGAGCAGCAGTTGAAACGAGAAGGACGTCCTTTACCGGAACACTTTTTTATCAAAAAAATGGTGCTGTCTTTTTTATTTTTCTCCACTGTAATGGTGTGTTTCTGGACTCCCGCGGTGCTCCTCAGCTATCTCCTCACACGCGTTATACTAGAACCCGATCAGATCCTTCTCGCTGTCTCCCTCTCCTTTAATATTTTGTTTTTTCTCTGGAACCCGAAACAAGGCACTCTGTCTGCCCTCTACGGCCTCCTCACCCCAGCCTTTCCATTGTTATTTGCTGTTACCATTATTGTATGGGAAGACGTTTTACAGTGGATGGATAAGTGGGAAGGCGTGGAGGATTTAATTAATGAGTGGATTAAGGGTGACATGACACGGAAGGTAGAGCCTTATACGACCGAAGAGCTTTTAATACTTCGAGAGAGGAAGAGGAGTGCGTAAAATAATACTACACAGTAACAGGGCAAAACCTGTCCGTAATTTTAAAGTTTGTGTTTGTTGTGGTTGTGGCGACACTTCATTTCATTGAATATTACTACTCCTTTTTTTGTTTTCTTCATCTTTGGCTTTTAATAATAATAATAATAATAATAAAAAAAATAAAAATAAAAATCATTCGTGTAGAGGGAAGTCACTTTACCAGTAGTTAGAAATGTGATTTAACAGAGGTTGGAGCTACTACCACAACAATCTTTTTTTTTCTCTTATGGATCTTTAATGCTAATTGCTATTTGTTAATTTTTTTTTTTTTTCAGTACAGGACCGTTTTTTTTTTTTTTTGACCTTTTATGAAGTATTTTTACTGTTATTGGGAACAAATCACTCTCTCTCTTTTTTTTCTGCTTTCTTTTTCATCTAAAGAACAGATAAAAAAAAATATAGAAATAATAATAATAATAAAAAGAAAATTCTATTTTCATTCTTTTTAACACCCATTTCCTTGTTAAGCTATTTTTGTAATAGAAAAAAAGAAAGAATGAATGCCGTTTCATAATAATAATAATAGCAGACCATTTAGTAACCGACGATGCAGCGAATAGTTTATCCACGAGTTTTTTGTTTCACCTTGGCGCCTTGTATTTCCTCTGCCTGGTCCGTTCAACGGCTTCACTATCATCCTAGCCGTCATGAGAAGAGTAGTAGTGGTAGTGGTGTTGGTGTTTCTCCTTCCACCATGAAAGTTGAACCGAAGCGAAACGGAAAAAAGTGGACCGCGGCTTCCACTCCACCGAGGTCTGACTACCACTACGATAGTGTCTGCTTCAACCACACCTCCGCTTCTTCATTTGCCTCTTCATCCCCTTCTTATTCGCTGCTGACGGAGCACGACGATAACAGTGGGGGTTTCTGCTGTCTATGCTGCGAGCCGTTTAACAGCGAGCTGGCGCACCACGGCAAGCGGGAGCACATCGCCCTCGAGTTTGTCTTTCGCCATATGATCGCCTTCACCTTTTTAAAGAATTCCGTCCGGCAGGTCTCTTCTTCTTCTTCTGCAGCTGCTGGTGCTGGTGTTGGTGCTCATGGCCCCTCCGAAGCGCTTCAGCGTGGTGTCATGCGAATGGGGGACCGCCGATGGGATCCACTGGAAGTGCATCAAGACGTCTTGTGTCTCTTTCCTCCGTCTCTTCCAGACCCCTCGCAGGGGTACGGGGAGGAGGAAGAAAAGAAGGAGGGAGGGAAGCCACACTATCAGCGGAGTGAGGGGTACCAGAATTCCAAACAGCGACGGACGAGAGAGCGACAAGATGGCTATTGGGGGCGAAACTACTTGGCGAGTGCGCCGTATGTCTATATGAAGGGACTGCAGAGTTCGTTTATTGCCTTGTACGATCGATATGAGGTGAGCTCCGAGTCGAGGGTGCGACGACAGGAGATCCACACGCTGGTGAAATGTTTCTTCGAATCCTCTGAGAAATCACCCTCGTCGTCTACTACCCCTATTACAGCGCCACTACTTCACTCTCTTCTCGATCCCACCCTCAGCCTCTCCAATATCATTAGTGGCGGGCAGTTAACATACAAGAATATGTTTGCCGATCTTTCGCTGTTGTTCTTTGACACCGATACCCCCTCCTCTTCCTCTACTGCTGGTGGAGAGGGTGATGTGCTGAGCAGAGAGAGAGAAATATCGGCGGTGTTTCAGTTGACGACGTCTACACAGAACTGTGAGTGTCTTTATGATCTGTGTCACTTGGAGGACGCACTACCCGAACAGTTACGATCGAGGGTGCGGGCAGGTGACCGATCCTCCTTTGACGCCATCTCCGGCGTAAAACAAAGCCCTTTATATAAGGAAAATGGAGCGGAAAAGAAGGAGGGCGACGACCATAACGACGATGATGATGATGGAGACTCTCTTTCCTTTTCTTTGCTGCCTCCCAACAGTCCTAAACATTCGTACTACGCCGCAAGGAAGGCTAATATTGTGAGGGCCGTGCTAGGGGCCCTGCGGTGGTCGGTGGAGCCAGACTGTGTTCCTCCTCCTCCTGCCTTTACCAGCTCGATACACCGTCAGAGAGGTGGCAGCAGCAGCGGCAGTGAAGAAGAAAGAGAAGGGGTGGAGGCCTATCACATGACGCTCGCCGCCCATCTCGTACGTCTGATCCTCGCGGAGCTTATGTTTCTAAAACTGGCGGAGCTGTCGACCCGGGCGGAGGCGTGCTGGAGGGAACTACAAGAGGAGAATTATGCGCTGCTGCATCAACAACAAGAGGCACTACCTCTCACCTCCTCACCCCCCAGGGCAGCGACGGCGGCGGTGAAGGGTACGGGTTATGCAGACTTTTATCAGGAAGAAATGGACAAACTACGTCAATTGTTAACACTAAAGATGCAATTTCAGTACGTGAAAGCCAAAGGGGGTAAAGTAAAACGAAGACGATCAAGATTGGATTCATCGCCATCCCCATCAACTACTCCTTCCATGTTGGATGGGAAACGAAAGAAAAAGAAAAAGGACGGCGACGGTGTATCAGAAACGTCATTTATTTCGTCCTCCTCCGCGTTAGGTCTCGCACACCTCGAGCGCCGACTTCATGGAAGCCCTTTATACTATCACCAACTCTTTTATAGTCCGTATTTTACTTCTGTAACCTATCGCTGCACCCATAAAGAGGAAGAAGGAGAGAAGGAAAAGAAGGAAAAGAAGGAAAAGAAGGAAAAGGAAGTGAAGGCGCACGCGTCCCCCAACCCTCAAAGGCTACGACCACAGCCTCAACGTCTGTACTGTACGATACCCCCACGCTTCGATGCGGTCCTCAGTGCCGGCCGTCAGTGGAAGGAACTTACTTCAAAAGATTGGAGCGCCTCTTCTCTTTCTCCTTCTTCTCTGAAACGAAAACGGTAGTAGCGGAGGATGACTCTCTCAATATAATATATATATATATATATACGGTGCAGTATTTCACAATAATAATAATGAAGAAGGGATGAATCCCATTGAAAACTGTTTTTTTTTAATTTACCTTTTTATTTATTGGGATGTGAAGATCAGAGTCTATTTCTTTTTTTTTTATTACTTTTCCTTTCTCTTCCCCTCTATTTTTAACTATTCATTATCCATCCGCATAAATGAATAAGTATAAAAAGAACGGCGGTGGTTATATATAAACTTCCAATATGATTAAATATCTTCTTCTAGTCAGTCGGCAAGGAAAGGTGCGATTGTCCAAATTTTATGTCACTATTTCCCCCAAAGAGCAGAAACGACTGATCAAGGATGTGTGTCATCTCTCCCTGAAGCGCAGTGCTAAACTATCCAACATTGTGGAGGTGAACGGTGAGAAATACATTGTTCGTCGCTACGCCTCTTTATTTTTCATCGCCTGTATTAGCAGCGAGGATAACAGAGACAATAGTGATAATAATAATAATAATGATAATAATAATAATAATAATAATAATATTATTTCGGATAATACGAACGATATAGTGCCACCCGATGGCGAAGAGGGCGCCGAGGAGACTTTCACCCCTTTAAAGTCGTATGGCGACAACGAACTGATTCAGATAGAATTGGTGCATCACTTCGTGGAGGTATTGGATCGATATTTCGGAAACGTCTGCGAGCTAGATTTAATTTTTAACTTTCATCGGGCGTATTTTATCATTGATGAGGTGTTCTTGGCCGGGGAGCTACAGGAGAGCAGCAAGGCCAACATTATTGAAGCGATTCGTAAGATGGATCGACTGGCCGAGGAGAGTGAGGAGGCTATGGCGACGACGGAGCAACAAGTGTTGAACGCCATCAAGAATACGTTTGTGCCCGCTTCTAGTTAGTAATAATAATATTAAGGATGATGATAATAATGAACAAAAGAAAAAATAAAAAAGTAATCGCAATGGATATACTTTTTTTTTTCTCTTTTTTTTTTTTAAAGTATTCTTATTACTATTATTATTATTACTTAAAAAGTGGGTTAAACTTTTTTATCGAAGAAGTGAATGTACAGAAACACAAAAATTATATATATATATATATATATATAAACTGAATATAAAACAAAACAAAAAAAACAACAACAGCTGATTATTAAGCATATTTCCTTTCCCGTTCCAATTTTTTTTACCATTACCCCCCCCCCCCCCCCTCTCCCTCTCCCTTCCACTTTTCTTTCTTCGAAGAAGATATATAAATAAATAAATAAATAAATAATAAAAAAGAAAGTATCTCCTCTCCCTATGCCACCGAAAAAACAAGAAGAATCTAATAATAAAACCGTCCTCTTGGGCCGTCCGGGTACCAATTTAAAAGTTGGCATCGTCGGCCTCCCCAACGTTGGCAAATCCACTTTCTTTAACATTCTTTCCAAAAAAAGTGTCCCTGCAGAGAACCGACCGTTCTGCACGATCGACCCCAACACGGCGGATATTAACATTCCCGATGAACGACTCGATAAGTTAGTACGACTCCGTAAGCCACTCGGCACTGTCCCCGCCCAGGTGCATATCTGCGACATCGCTGGACTGGTGCGAGGCGCCAGTCACGGCGAGGGATTGGGGAATAACTTTCTAGCCAATATTAGCGCCTGTGATGGTATTATTCACATGGTGAGAGTGTTTGAGGAGGTGGATATCACCCACGTGGAGGGCGACGTAGATCCCATCCGTGACCTTGAAATCATCTTTGACGAGTTGGTCCAGAAAGATTTGCAGACGGTGGAGACGACGCTGAACAAGGTGTCACACGTTGTGCACAAGGGGATGGATAAGACGAAGCAGGGCGATTTGGAAACGTTGGGGAAGATAAAGGCGGTTTTGGAGGAAGGGAAGCAAATCCGGTGTTGCCCGTGGAACGGAAAAGAGATTGAGTATCTCAACACGCTCCAATTGCTCACCGCGAAACCTGCCATGTTTCTGGTCAACATGTCCGAGAACGACTACTGCCGTCAGCGGAATAAGTGGTTGAAGAAGCTGAAGGATTGGATCGATGCGCAGACGGGGGAGACGATGATTCCCTTCTCCGCCGAACTCGAGGCCAAGTTCCTCACCATGACCCCCGAGGAGGTGGCGCAGTACTGCGAGGAGCACAAAACCAAGTCTCAGATCACAAGGATTGTTCAAACCGCGTATAACACCATTAACCTCATTCACTACTTCACCGCCGGGCCGACGGAGGTGCGCTGCTGGACGATCCAGAAAGGAACCAAGGCCCCCGGCGCCGCAGGAAAGATCCACTCGGATATGGAAAAGGGATTTATCTGTGCCGAAGTGATTGAATGGGAAGACTTTGACCGTCTGGAGGATGAGACAGTATGTCGGTCGGAGGGTAAATTGCATCAGCAAGGACGCAATTATGAAGTGCAGGATGGGGATATTATATTCTTCAAGTTTAATGCGGCGAAAGGAGGGAAAAAATAAAAAAATAAAAAATAAAAATAAAATCTTTTTTTTTTTTTTCACACCTGAGCCGTCCATAAACAAAAGTTAAAGTAGATAATGTGAGACTATAATATCTGTAAAACAAGAAAAAAAAGAATAAATAAATAAATAAATGGCCGATAACGTTAACCGGATAAATAATAATAATTATAATACTTATAAACTTTTTTTTTCTCGTTTTATCTTTTTTTTTTTTTCGTTTCCCAACGTTTCTGATACGGTGGAGAAGACGAGGGGTCTGCATCCCCTCGCTTTGTTGTTTTGTTTTCCCCTTTTCCAATTATTTGCCTCAAAACCCTTTTCCCTTTTCTTTCCCCTCTCTATTTATCAGTACGCCCGCGCCGGGGTGCGCTTTTCTCCCACCGCTACGCCGTGCGCTGAGGCGCGTATGGGTGGGCCCTTTAACCCACTATGTGGCTGCCCTTAGGTGGGGTCGGTGGGAAAATCGATAGGGGCCTCTTGTGGTTGGGGGCCCACCTAGGGTGTTTTCCTATGCGGCTGGGGAGGGTGAGGAGGAGGGGGGTGGTGCCCCCATTGTCAGGGTCCATGCTCCGCTGCGGTTGAGGCCATTACAGCGAGTTTGTAGCGTCTTTTTGTGAAAGAAAACGAAAAAGGGAAGAGGGGCAGTTTTTTTTTTTTCCTACCAAACAGTAAAGTAGAGGGGTGTATCAGACAGACAATGTGTGTGTGTGTCATACGATGAGGGAGGGGTAGTGGTGTAAAGGTGGATTACTATTCTAGTAGTGTGTAGGTTGTGTTCGTTGTACATCGTAATTATTGGACGATAGAATGTATGGATTATTTATTATTTATTATTTGTTTTTTTTTTTTTTTAATTCTTTAAAATTTTCGTTTCTAACGATAGATTGTTACGCAAAGAATAATAAACAGTAAATGATTTCTTCACAAAAAAAAAAAAAAACATCAGGAATGAAAAAAAAAAAAAGAGAGTACCATACAGTTTACAATGCGAAAAAATAAAAAATAAAAGAGGCGTGTGTGAACACGTTCCTTCTTTTACATGGCAATACCCTCCGCTATTCGTTGATAGTGATCATACAGAACTGTGCGGTAGTTCTGACGCGCCTCGTGGATACGTCGCCTCATATAATCCGCCGCAGTGACCTCATCCTTGTCCAATGCCAGTCGCTTGGCGAGGTGCTGGATTGTTTGCTTGGGCTTGAAGCACGGCAGTCCGCTCCGTAGCATGAGTTCCACCAACACGCAAATCTCCCGGCCGTACTGACGAACGGCGAGGTAGATGCGGTTGACGAGGACTTTAAAGTAAATGTAATTGTCCTCGTCGATGAGCGCCTTGGAGAGCGCTTTGGAGCTGTGCAAGAGTTTAGAATCGCTCCCCACGTCCTTGCCGATGAGTTGCACCATCTCCGTCGTCAGTTTGAAAGGCGAACTCTCAAAGTTCATATCTCCACCAGGAGAGGTATCGAAGAGGAAGCCGAAGTCAATGTGGACCAGGTTGCCCTTGTGGTCCAGCATGATATTCCCGTTATGGCGGTCCTTGATGTTGAGAATAAAGGACACAATAGAGTAGGCCGCGGTACTCTCCACGAAGCACTGCCTCGCCCGCTTGAAGCTCACACTCTCTGGATGACCAAACGTTTGCACAAAGAATTCGGCCAAATTGGTCTCCACCAACTTTCCAATTTCGTTACGACTCTGTGCGTTAGGCACGCACTCAATGATGCCACTTTCCTGGCCCGTGGTGACCACTCGATAGGGGTAGAGATACGAGGGCACGCCGACCGAGTCCAGCACTCGTTTAAACAGCTCCATCAACTGAAGCGAGAGCTGATCTTGACGGCAGTCGTCTCCCATCTTGAAGATACACCCCTTTACCAGCGAGGCCGACGCCGCGAGCTGCTGTTCCTCCTCGGTCATCTCACTCGGCAGACGGCGGTCCTCGTGGTCTCTGGGCACACACTTAAACTGTACTAGGATAGGGCACTTTGCTGCCGACTGCATCGCCCCGGCGGTCTGTGGGATGACATCGACGATACGGTAGCCAACGTCGGTGGGGAGGTAGACGTGAGACTGAGCAGGGGCGGTGTGAAATGCCTCGTCCTGGAGGCGCTTCCTCAGGTTGGGTTTCCGCTGTGGTTTGTCAAACTGCATTAATTCCCCAGAGAGGGAGGTGACGAGGTTGGTGAAGGCGAACTCGGTCTCATAAAAGGTCTTTTCCTCCGACGTCAGACGGGCGACGATGCGGTCGGCGAGGTGCGTACACTTACGGGCAAGCTCCCCAGAGCCCTCTCCCTCCGTCTGCAGTGCCCACAGCAGCTGGTGGCAGAACATGGTACTCTTGTGACTCATACGGTAGAGAAAGTTGTCAATATCCCCCGAGGCGTCCGTCGCGAGCACCTGGAGCAGCTGCGGGAGGTAAAAGATCAGGTACTCGCTCTTCTGAGAAAGGAGACTGCGAATGGCGTAGCGGGGAATGATGGGGTACTTGACGTAGCGGACGTCTAACAACCGGAGTGCTTGAATGATACTGCAGTTGGTGAACAGGTAAAGCTGCGGGGCCCCTCGGGCCAGGATGTCTTCGGTGAGGTAGAGGTCCACCGCGGCGGGGAGGTGGGCGAAGGTGGAAGGGGTCTGGAGAATAATCTCCGTCGCCGTCTCCCGCACTTTCTTTTGCGCGGAAAACCGATTCACGAGCGCCACCATCACCGCCGGGTCGTGCTCCGCGGCGGAGCGAAGATGCGTCTCCCAGGAGGAGACCGTGGTCATGGCGGGGATCTCGAGGGTCCGCCGAGGGTTCAACCACACGCGAATCCGCAGCAGCTCGTGTTCCACCAACGTGCGAAGTAACGACAGTAAATCCGAAAGTCGTGTTTGTTCCTTCTTCTGACTAGCGATCGAGTCCGGGGTGCGGTGAGAGCTGGGGTAGAAGATATCCACATACCCCAGCGTGCTGCGTCGGACCCCTAGCTGCTCATCACGGAGGGTGTTGACCAACTCGTTGAGCATATTCACCTGCTCCAGTGCCAGGGTCGGCTGTCGAGCGAAGTACCACCGAGGTGGATCTTGACGGAACCAACGCAGCAGACACTTATACAGTCGCTGGCGCAGTACGCCTAGGGAGGTGTAGGGGACAGCGAGGGACAGCCCGGCCCGCAGACGACGGGAGTTATTCATCTGAACCGCGCGACAGACGTGAAGCAGAAACGAACACGTTCGCATCGTCTCTGCGAAGGAGCTATCCTTCAGTGACCACTGCTCTGGCACCGACACCATGCGCGTCGCCAGCTCGTAGAGGTAACGCAGTTGAGTGGTGTCCTGCGAGGTCGCCGAACCCGGACTGACAAACTCCTCGGCGAGGAAAGCGACGATGAGACTGTGAGGAGAGACGGCATCATAGTCGGTGGGGTATGTCCCTTCAATAGTTTCGGCGCCTTGGAAGTCCCCTGTCTGTACCTGGTCGGACTGAGAGGGGTGCAGGCCGTCAAAGAGACCGATGCGGTGGGCAATGGTAAACTCAATTCCCTCAATCACTTGTTGGAGAATGACGAGGGAGTACCGCTCGCGGTCTGGGGAGAGGAGCCAGCGCCAGCACTGGATGGCACTGTGGATGTAGTCCTTGTGAAACAGAATTAAAGGAGACTGCACCACGTAGCGGAGCAGTCGTGCCGACATGGACGGACCGACGAGGTTGGTGCCCAGCAGCGCCACTGCAGCGCCCAAGCAGGATTCAAACTCAAACAGGCGCATCGGGGAAATTGTATCTTTCGCTCTGTCTCCCTCCTTCGAAGGTGCAGCACTTCCTTCCAGCAAGTCCCCTCCACCCTCCACCGCCTTCCACATTTGGGTCAGGTGCAGACGGAACTGATTAGCGATGCGGAGGGTGGCGGTACTGCGGCCCTCGCGAAGGGCTTGAACGAGTCGTTTCAGCACCCGCGTCTCCACGTCATGAAAGGCCTCTAGTCGGAGGGCAGAGAGAATCTGACCCTGTGCGCTGCTGAGCTTGACGAGGGCGCCGGCGTAACTGGGGCTGCATGGATACATTAACGCGTGCACCCCACGAGAGGTGTCGGCACCGACGTGTTGGAGGGTGGGCTGGGCGGCGAGGGCGGCCAGTCGCGACCCCGCCAGTGGCGTACCCGACCAAGCCCCACTGTTAGACATCTCCTGATGCAGTATAAACCGTGTCGCCAGCGAGAAGAGCTCTACCGGAGCGGACTGCTGCGCCTTCTCCGCCCACAGTTCCGCCACCTCAATCATGTCCTTCAGGTGGATTTGCCGTTCGATGCTGTCCCGGTCAGGACTGATGGCGGGCGTCTCTTGATAGTGTAACTGCTTGCAGAGCCGTTCCAAGTCGCTGTCGGTGCCACCGTCTACGAGGTTGATGACGTTCCACAGGAGAGGGAGCCGTCCGGCGTACGTGGAGTACGCGGGGAAGCTCTCAATGACCATCTCTAATATCAAACGTGCCGCACAGCGCACCGAGTCGATGGAAAAACTAAACATGAGCAACAGCTGCTTAATATCCTTGGCGACTAGGCGAGGGGCGAGACCGGGGGGTAGGGAGCGGAGTGAGGACATGTACTGCGAGCACACCACGCTCACCACGTCAAGCAAGACGTACTTCATTTGGGGGCTGGCCACAAACTCTCGAATCTCGAAGTGGCTGTATACCGTAAGGTTGGCAATCGACCCCGACGAGGCACGGAGGAGCTCCAGTTCGGTGAGGGCTTGAATCAAATAGAGTTCACCGTTGTTCATCTTCTTGAGTCGCTTCGTACTGTGAGAGGCGCTGCGCTCCTGAAAGCGGGTCCCTTGGAACTGTGCCACCGCCTCCTTAAAGAGAGTGGACAAGTTGACGAAGGCGCTGCGGTGGTAAATCCCGGAGCGCGAGGTTGGCTCGGCGAAGACGTCAATGTAGCGAAGCAGAACAGCAATCTCTGCGAGACTTTGATGCATCTCAGAGGAGCACATCCGCAGCAGCGGCGGGGCGGAGGTGGCCAGCCAGCGAAACAGCTTCGCCTCCCTCTCGGTCAGCATGGTACTCACTCCTTGTATCACCACCCCCTGGTTCCCTCCCTCTGCCTTGCCGTTGCCATTGCTAGGGTCGGCCCCGCCAGCACTGGCGTTCTTGACAGTTTCCGTTTTAATGCGCAAGGAGGAAATGTGAAGCGCCTCCTTAGCGAAACCGTAGAAGCTAATCATAAACCAGAAACTGCGGAACAGGTTGGCGGTTTCTTCTTTTTCATAGTGGAAACGTAATTTGCTGGGCTGGAAGTAGTAATGGACAATGTGAGGGTCGCTGAGGTGGGCGGAGAGGAGCTGACTGCCGTACTCGACGTGCTTCTTTAGGGGACGGACGTGACGGATCGGGAAGAGGGTGGACAGCTGAAACAAGAGACACAAGGAGGGGAGCAAAGGACTGATACACGCCTTTGCCAGGTCGGCCATCGCGGAAGGGGAGGTGTTACTGTCCGCCGGACGTGTTCCACCGGATTTCTTTTGGTAGAGAATGCCACTGCCCGGGAAGCACATATCCAGCATACACTTGAGCAGCGTCTTGGTGAGCAGACGAATACTCTCTCCCTCCCGGTTCAAAACCCGTACATACCGGTGACGCTCTTTCTTCAACTCTTCCACTGTGGCCGGGCGGGTCGAATCATCATCAGGGAAATACCCCAACGCGTCCTTGGCAATACTAATAATACGCTCATGCACCCGTATGATGAGTTTATAAAACCCATCGGCGGCAACGTTCATCGTACTAGAAGGAATCTCCCGCTTGCGAAATACATCACTTAACGTGTCCCCGGTACTGGTGAGGAGCATTTCACGGAGGGAGTCTTGGTAGTTGTCACTGAGTAACTGCCCGAACCTGGCCAGGTCGGTGAGACCTACCAGGTTTAGTATGGAGTAGCGCTGGGGGACGACAATCTCGGACAGAATGTTAAGACAAACCGATAGACGGTCTGTATTGTGGGAGCCGGTGTTGGCGTTATGGATGACACTTTCAGCGTCCTTTTTGCCTTGTTGGGGACCTTTATTATTATTATTATTATTTTTGGCCTCCGGAGTGGTAGGGCGCTTTCCTTGACCTGCACCTCCCTTGCTGGTGAGCTGTACGACGTTATCCATCACCTCCGAGGAGGCGAAAGAGACGAGGTGGGGGTCGGCAATACTCAGATTCTCGATACAGAGAGCCGTGATGGCGTCGTCTAGGGAGAGCAGAAGTTTCTTTTTCCTTTCCTTTGCCACGGTTTCGGCGCTGACCTTTTCTTTACTATTATCCTTTTTCACCTTTTCGTTCTTCGCAGTAGTATCGTTATGGTTAGTAGTGGTAGTGTTGTTGTAGTGGTTGGGATGATTCCCACCACTTTCGTTATGCGTGGTTGCCTTTTCGGGGTGGACGAGGGCGACATCGCTGCGGTGCACGACGGTTTCAATTAACTCGTGCAGTATTTGTTCCATTCGATGATAGTACCGATTCGAAAACACGGCAAGAGGCGCTTCCGTAAAAGTAGACTCTTTACCCTTTTGAACCCTAGACGAACTTTCCTCGTCGATTTCTGGGTGGTTCAGGAAACGGCTGGAGGAGGCGACGGAGAGCACCTGGACACAGTACTCGGTGATACTGGCTCGCAGTGCGTCAGGGTCGGCCTGACCGAGGGGTATCAGGTTCATCACACTGGTGGGTTGCAACAAAAATTTAATAATATTGGTGGCCATTTGAATCCGAAGCGATTCCTCTTCATCCGAGGGAAAGTAGTAGGCGGTCTCCCCTTCTCCGTCGTCTTTGTTTTCCTCACTGCTACGGATTTGACGACGACCCGTCATCACGTAGTAACACCGTAACCGCTCCACCTCCGTTCGTAATAAGTTGAAGACGACCGTTTTCAAATTTTGACCATAGAGGTGTGATAGTTTAGAGTGTTTGGAAGGGCTTTCCCCCGCACCACCACCGTCGGCTGCGTTGGCTTCGGTAGTAGTGTTCTGAGGGCTGGGAGAAGCGGTGATCATCCCTCCTTCCTGTGATACCTCTGTGCTGGTCCACAGCGCCGTCGTCGTCTGAAGTGCTTCCCAGACAATCTCAATCAGCTGATCCCCCTCGGTAAAATCGGGAACCGACTTCCCCTCTTCTTCCTCTTTACGGACATACTCCCTGGCCAGCTCTTGGTACTGTCGCACCAGTAGCACCAGCGTCGCGGACACCACCCTCGCATGCAGCAACTCTCGCTGAAACAGTCCTTTCCGAACATAGTCGGCTTGAATAATGGCAGAGATCCACCCGTTTGCTCGTTGATAGTCAATCACTCTCGAGCAGCTTAACCCTTCTAGTAGGATACACAACAAACGCTTGTACGCCACCTCCCGTCGATGAGAGGAGGTAGCGAAGGCGTCGGCGAGGTCGTGCAGGTGCTCCACCAACGCCGCCCCGAGATGGACAGGAGTTCTCTGGTAGGTGAGCGCCAAGCCTTCCAGTACGCCTATCCCAATAGGATCCTTCACACACACATCAATGTCAGAAGGGATATGGTCGAGCAGCAGTGGGTCAATCAAGGTGGGGTCAAAGCCGGCGGTGTACTCCTCATGCGAGTTAGGGTCTCGCTGTCGGGGGGTCTGGGGCCGGGAGTTACCGGGAGACACCTCCGCCGGGGGGGACATACGTCGTCGCAGTTTAAGCGCACACGCCGTCAGTGTCGCCATGAAGGACGTCACCTCCACTCCAGTCGCAAATTGAATTTGTTTCACGTTTTGGAAAAAATTCACAAAGAGGGTGCTCACTTCCGTGTAAAAGCCTTGAGTCAAGAGGGAGGAGATCTCTTGCACTCCGACGGCGAAGGCCATGAGGCTCACTATACCGACTGCATCCTTGTGCGTCAGTGTCGCCCCCGCGGTCGACGAAAGTCGTTCCATGTTCGATCCCTGCAGCAGCTGTACTACTTTAGGGTGGTATAGAATATCATTTCCCGTACTGGCCCCACCCTTGTTTTCGTTCCCATCGGTAGAACCATCCGTGGATTTATTGTTCTTCCCCAGCGACTTGGCGAGAGAGAGCCGTCTCTCCCCCTCTGTTTGGTCCCTGGCCTCCTTCCCAAAGAGTAAACGGACGGCGGCGGCGGTGCTGACATGGTAGGAGGTCTCCACACTGTGTCCCTGGGAAGGGCGACGCGCCTGTCGAAGGACAACGGTGAGGTCCTCCTCTCCATCCTCGTCGTCATCGTCGCTGCTGCTGTCCGTTTGGGACTTTTCCTCCTCCGCCCTTCGCGCCTCGTCCGCCTCCACCTCCCCGCGCACCGTGGCGTGCAACCGCTGTTTCTGCAATGTCTCCTCATCCACCGCCGACTTCTCCTCCGCCGACTGGCGATCCTTTCCGTGAAACTGCGATCGTAAAGACTTGGAGAGACTAAAGGAAAGCGCTAGTGTGGCAGTATACCGGACCCAAGGTGGGAACACTATATCCTCCATAGTTCTTTTCTTATTCTCTCTCTTTTTTATATATATATATATATGAATATAGATGTAGATAAAGACCACACGCACACAACAAAGAAACAAAATAACAACAACAAAAAAGACTTCTACTATGCGTATAAAAAGTAATCAAAAGCGGGGAGAAAAAAAAAAAAAGACAAGCGATTTTTTTTTTTTTTGCTGTTGATAGTAAAAATCTTTTCATAATATCCTTTTACAATAGTTTACCTTTTTAGTACTATATAAGTATATTATTGTTATTATTAATATATATATTATTATTAGTACACTTTATTGGAGTTTGAGTAATACAAAAAAATGGTGTTTCTACTATATAAGAACTTGGCTTAGTAGTTTTTTTTTTTTTTTACAATGAATAATAATACAAAAAAAAATTATAAAACTATAAGCGCACACATACAGCTACGTAAACAAAAAAAAACAACAACAACAAAAAACTCCGTGCTGTCGTCTGCTGCTGTTATGCCGTGTAAGTTCCCTCCTGAGCGATTAAACACCATCCAGGGAATTTAGCAGTGTGTTTGTAAAATTTAATTTAATTTGTGTTCGCCGTTTGACCTTTTCGCTGCCCTTTGTGTTGTCGTTCAGCTCATCCATCTCCTTCATCAGTTTCTTCTGAGAGGTCACCAACAGGTCACGAAAGTTGATGGCCGCTGCCTGGTACAACGCTTGCTCGTAGGCACTTTGTTTCCGCATATCTCTTCCACTCCCAATCGTCAAAAGAACCCCTTTGCCACACATGGTATCCATCCGCTCCTCTTCCTCCGACTTCCCAGACCCTATTTCCCCCGTGATCTCTTCCTGACACAGTTCTTGATTATGGCGCTGGAGGGCGACTCGGACGGCCCATATCCCCGTATCGTTCTCTCTGGCACACTGTGGCACAAGGGCCTCCTTTAGTCGCCGTCCCTCCGGACTGTACGTGTTGAGGACGGTAGCGGAGGCGGGGAGCTCACCGAAAAAGACGTTGAAGAGAAAGCTGGCGAGCTCGGACGGGATGTTCATGGCTGGGGCCTCTAGCTGGTTGAACTCGGCCCACATATTTTGCAGCCCTTTTAGCAGCCCGCGTCGTTGCTTCTCACTTAGGCTGATGAGGTTACCAATCATGTTCTCCAGTGCTTGCTGAAACGTGTCCGCGATACTGGTCCCTATTCCCACACCTTTCCCTATCTCCGTCTCCCCAATATTGCCACACACCGTAGCGCTGAAGGCCGGAGGAACCAGGTAGACGACGTTTTTATCTTCAATGTGTTTCTGCCGGACATGACAGACATGGGCCGCCCAGGACTGGTTTTCCTCCTCGCAAATAGGACAGGAAAGTTTCACTCGCATATGCGACTCCGGCGCCTCCGCGGCCTTCCAGCTAATCTTTAGCTCCTCATTGAAGTTGAGTTGTAGAAAAAGCTCACACTGCTCGAGGTAGGAGAGAGTTCCCATTACAAAGTGCGCTCCTTGAATTCCCTTCTTAGCATCCCCCTTAGCATCGGTGGAGCCCAAGGGCGGCAACGTCCCCACCTCCTTCATTAGCTGAGTGTAGGTGTCTTTCACATGCGGTTCTTCGAGGTAACTCTTCAGCACATCTGGAAATAGTTCCTGAAGGGCGAGAAAGTAAGCGCATTGTTTCGCTTTACTCACCTTGGTGAAGGTGGGTGTAACGGCTACGGGGTACTCCACAAAAGCGTGTTCCTCTTGTTCATGCTTGGAATAGCTTGCTTCACTCTCAATCAATTCGGAACAGTATTCACAGTATTTTTTGGGAGCAATTTTCCTTTCCTCCTCTATGTGAGAGTCAGAGGTTTTATGCTTGTCCCATTCCTCCGTGGAGGAAAATATTGTGTCACAAACCAAGCAGTACGGACGGTTCTTAAGACACCATGGGCGAACTTTCAATACCAACCAAACTTTCCACAACGATGGAGATCGATTAGACTGTTTTACTTCGAAAGATTCTACCTTTACTTCGATCCAGTCGCGTGCGTAGTCTGGTGTGTAGCTCTTTAACTGCTGATCGAAAACTTGGTTCACATTCATCGATGCCGTTGGCTTCAATTTTAAATTACCTGAACTTGGAAGATTAAGGTCGAAAATCCGTCGAATGCGGGTGAAGGAATGCGTCGCCTCATCTTCAGCATTTTTCTCCTGCTTGCTCTTGTTGTGCATTCTCCCTTGGTGAATACGTAGTCCGTGGTGATTCTTAAATGTTTTATTGCAAATCTCGCAATAATTATCTCCTTTACCCTCTGGTTCTTGTAATAGGTCGAATTCCCTACGTTGTATTTCGTTTTTCTGTTTCGTCTCGAATGGATCTTCTGTGAACTTCTGTGAAAGGTTAAATATGAGGTCATCGCCGTGTATGTCAGCCTGGCTCAATAAGGATTCTCCTCCAAAGTTGGTGTTTGTCGTAGTGGAGGGGATCTCGTTAAGTTTTTTGTGCATCCTCCCTTGGTGAGTAAGTAGTCCGTGGTGATTCTTAAAAGTTTTATCGCAAATCTCGCAATAGTTATCTCGTTGCTCCACCGGTTGTTCAGTGTCAGGATTTGCGGGGGATGGCGCCGCCTCGCACTTCCTCACCAAGAGCGGCGTAAAGGGCGTAGAGGGGGGAGGCTCCTTGTGGATGGAGACGTAGGCAGTGCAGGAGTATAGATGGTGAGCGGCTTCCGGCAGGTCGTTCCTTGCCAGTGCTTGTACGACCTGTTGGGTCTCCCTGTCGCCACCGTCATCCTCCCCACTATTATTATCCCCGAGAGGTGTACCGACTTTTAGAATCCTCTCTATCCTCTCGTGTATCCCACCGCGGAGACGACCTATCTCCTCTTTGATAGAAAGCTCTTTACTACGATAGGGAGGAAAGTTAGACATCGACATCAATTCGCCCATCACAGCAGCCACCTCCAACATCCCCGTTTCTATTCCCGTGGTATACAGAAATGAAGATGACCAGTCCACTACTCGGTTGTCGTCTTTCTTGTGGTTTGCATGAGAGGCTTGCTGCGTCGCACAGAACATTTCAAAAAAGTTCAGTTGAGTGCAGAAAATATCGACCACAGCACTTTCCCTGAATCTCTCGATCAATTTTAATGCATCGTTTTGCATATTCTTGTGTAATATATTTATATATATATATATATATGTATGAATTTTTTTTTACAAAGTATTTGGTGGTGTGTAAAGGGTAAAAAGAGAAACTCTTGTGTAGTAGAAAAAGGAGAAAAGCGAAGAAGGGTACCTACTAATGGGAAAAGAATGCAAAGAGTATACATCCTTTGTGTGTGCAAAAATAGTTAGTGTATATAAATATACACGTTAAACAATAAAAGTAATGGTAAAAGAATGCAAAGAGTATACATCCTTTGTGTGTGCAAAATAGTTAGTGTATATAAATATACACGTTAAACGATAAAAGTAATGGTAAAAGAATGCAAAGAGTATACATCCTTTGTGTGTGCAAAATAGTTAGTGTATATAAATATACACGTTAAACAATAAAAGTAATGGTAAAAGAATATAAAGAGTATACATTCTTTGTAAACATAAACAAAGTTCATATGTATAATTTTTTTTTTTCCAAACTAGAAGCGGTTTGTGTTCGTGCGAACGAGCTAAAGACGCGATCAAAAGGGGTAATACCAGTCTTTTTTTTTTCTGTACAGCGGTGCATGTCTGTTAGACTGATTTACTTCGAAAGAATATACAGTTAACTTCCAACTCGTCTCGCAAGTCGTTCGTTGTATGTTGTTCAAAGACTTGAATCACATTAACGGCAGCTGTGGTGGACCACTTTGGGTGGCCCGTCGGTCGCGATTCCCCGCTACAAATCCCCTCAAACGCGAGTGTGAATTTCTGCGTCGTCTTAACATCTGCTTCCCCGTTTTACCAGTATTACTTGCAGTTGTGCATCCTCCCTTGGTGAACACGTAGTCCGTGGTAATTCTTGAATGTTTTACCGCAAATATCGCAATAGTTATCTGCTTCTTCCACCGATTCTTCCGCTCTGTCCTGCTCCTTGCTTAACGTCTGGGTCCCTTTCTTATCCTTGTTGTGCATCTTTCCTTGGTGAACACGTAGTCCGTGGTGGTTCTTGAATGTTTTATCGCAAATATCGCAATAGTTATCTGCTTCTTCCACCGATTCTTCCGCTCTGTCCTGCTCCTTGCTTAACGTCTGGGTTCCTTTCTTATCCTTGTTGTGTATCCTCCCTTGGTGAACACGTAGTCCGTGGTGATTCTTGAATGTTTTATCGCAAATATCGCAGTAGTTATCTGCTTCGCCCGCCGTTTCTTTCGCACGATCCTGTCCACCGGTTAACACCTGGGCCTCTTTCTTGTCCTCGTTGTGCATCAACCCATTATGGACCAGTAGTCCGTGGTGATTCTTAAACTCCTTTTGACAAATCTCGCAGTAGTTATCCCGATTGCTCATGATTGTAGTTTATTTTAAGAGTATTTGCAGGAAGTACTGTAAAAAATAGTGTTTAGTGTGAAGTAGACGAAAAGTATGAGAGAAGAAGACTAGAAGCGAATATATTTGAATTATCCTTTCCTAGATACCTATGTTTTGAGAAGAGGGGGAGAGAGAGGGAGAGGGAGGGAGAGAAGGGAGTAGAGTGCTACGCGCGGACCTTCCCTAGCAAGGGGTATTCATAGGTACAAGCGGTGTACATGTGTTTGTATCCTTTTATAACTTGCTATACTATTATACCGATCAACTGCCATCCTCATACCCTTCTACTTACCAACACGAAGGCGGTATTATATATATATGTATACATACTTAAAATTGAGGGGAGGATTCGGTGAGTGGGAATCCAAAGCAGTCTACCAATAAATAAATAAATAAGTATTAATTTCCTATTAAAATTGAAGATAGGGAATTCAAGTAATAGAAATTAAGTCGAAAACATACGCTAGTATGGAAGAAAAAAAGAGAAAAAAGTCAAGAGAATATTCCGTTTTCATTCCGTTTTAATGTATATATATGTATATACTAACACGGGGAGGAAGAAGACAATAATACCTAATGAGAATTTTCCGTTCTCATGCCCATTTCTCCGTTCTTTATAAATGTACGTACACTTTTGTACCTACACTTTTATAATCTCTTTTTCCGAACCCGAAGACACCACACAAACTTATCTGGGAGGTAAAAGATGAAGAGAGAGAGAGAGAGAGAGAGATATCGGTCAGAAATAATCTCTTGGTCCACGGTAGACCACTCTGGGGGGCCCGTCGGTCGCGATTCTCCACAAATTTTGTCAAACGCGAGTGTGAGTTTCTGCGTCATCTGACCCTGTTGGGACTGTTTTACTTGTGCATCATACCCTGGTGAACGCGTAGACCGTGGTGATTCTTAAACGTTCTATCGCAAATATCGCAATAGTTATCTTGTCCGTCCACAAAGCTGTTTGTATAAACTTGCCCGCTGCTTAGTGCTGGGGTCACACGCACGACCGGTTTGTGCATCATACCCTGGTGAACGCGTAGACCGTGGTGATTCTTAAACGTTCTATCGCAAATATCGCAATAGTTATCTTGACCGTCCACAAAGCTGTTTGTATAAACTTGCCCGCTGCTTAGTGCTGGGGTCACACGCACGACCGGTTTGTGCATCATACCCTGGTGAACGCGTAGTCCGTGATGATTCTTAAACTCCTTATTGCAAATGTGGCAATAGTTGTCCCTTGTGTCCACAAGGCCTTTTGCGTAAACTTGCCCGCTGCTTAGTGCTGGACCCTTTTGCTTGACCTGCTGGTACTTCATCGCTTGGTGAACACGTAGTCCTTGATTGTTAATAAACCCCTGTTGAAACGTCTGGCTATAGTTATTCCGTTCGTTCGCAGCGCCTTTTGTGTAAACTTGCCCACTGCTTAGTGCTGGACTCTCTTGCTTGACCTGCTGGTGCTTCATCCAATTATGGATCTGTAGACCTTGATAACTTTCAAACTGCTGTTGACAGATCTTGCAATAGTTATCCCGGGTAACCACAGAGCCCTTCGTATTACCCTGTCCGCTGCTTAACGCTGTGTCCACATGCTTGATCTGCTTGTGCATCATACCTTGGTGAACGCGTAGACCGTGGTGATTCTTAAATTCCTTATCACAAATCTCGCAATAATTATCTCCTTTACCCTCTGTTTCCTGTAATGGGTCGAATTCCCTATGTTGTATTTCGTTTTCCTGTTTCGTCTCGAATGAGTCTTCCGTGGTCTTCTTCGAAGAGTTAAGTATGAGGTCATCGCCGTGTGTGTCGGCCTGACCCAATAAGGGTTCTCCGAAGTTGGCATTTGTCGTAGTGGAGGGGATCTCGCTAAGGTTGCTGTGCATCAACCCTTGGTGAATTCGTAGTCCTTGATTATTCTTAAACTCCTTATCGCAAATCTCGCAATAGTTATCCCGTTCACCCGTATTACCCTCTCCGCTGATTAACGCTGCGTCCCCTTGCCTGATTTCGCTGTCTGGTTTATCACCCGCTTCCTCCGTACGGTCCTGCTCGTTGCTGAACACTGGGACCATTTGCTTATGCATCTTTCCTTGATGAATACGTAGTCCACGGTGATTCTTAAACTCCTTATTGCAAATCGCGCAGTAGTTGTCCTGTTTGTCCACAGGGTCCTTTTGCTCGTGCGTCCTTTCTTGGTGGGTACGTAGTCCGTGAGGATCCTTAAACACTTCCCCACAAATCCAGCAAAAGTATTCCGAATCATCCCCCGACTCTTTCGTAGGTTCCTGTCCGCTGCCTAACGCTAAACCCTCCTGCTTGTTCTTGTTGTGCATCATACCTTGGTGAACGCGTAGTCCGTGGTGATTCTTAAACTCCTTATCACAAATCTCGCAATAATTATCTCCTTTACCCTCTGTTTCCTGTAATGGGTCGAATTCCCTATGTTGTATTTCGTTTTCCTGTTTCGTCTCGAATGAGTCTTCCGTGGTCTTCTTCGAAGAGTTAAGTATGAGGTCATCGCCGTGTGTGTCGGCCTGACCCAATAAGGGTTCTCCGAAGTTGGCATTTGTCGTAGTGGAGGGGATCTCGCTAAGGTTGCTGTGCATCAACCCTTGGTGAATTCGTAGTCCTTGATTATTCTTAAACTCCTTATCGCAAATCTCGCAATAGTTATCCCGTTCACCCGTATTACCCTCTCCGCTGATTAACGCTGCGTCCCCTTGCCTGATTTCGCTGTCTGGTTTATCACCCGCTTCCTCCGTACGGTCCTGCTCGTTGCTGAACACTGGGACCATTTGCTTATGCATCTTTCCTTGATGAATACGTAGTCCACGGTGATTCTTAAACTCCTTATTGCAAATCGCGCAGTAGTTGTCCTGTTTGTCCACAGGGTCCTTTTGCTCGTGCGTCCTTTCTTGGTGGGTACGTAGTCCGTGAGGATCCTTAAACACTTCCCCACAAATCCAGCAAAAGTATTCCGAATCATCCCCCGACTCTTTCGTAGGTTCCTGTCCGCTGCCTAACGCTAAACCCTCCTGCTTGTTCTTGTTGTGCACCCTCCCTTGGTGAATACGTAGTCCTTGGTTATTCTTAAACTCCTCATCGCAAATTTCGCAATGGTTATCCATTTCACACGTGAGTATAAATTGTTTTTAAAACTACTTGTGTAGTTATGTGAAAAAAAGAGGAGAAATTCTTGGGAAGTAGGAGAAAGAGAAGGGGGAAAAAAAATTAAGTCCGCAAACATTTATAGTAATAGCCTTAATCAGAAGGCACTGAAAATGAAGGTATTTATGTAATGGGAGGAAAAGTTATTATGAATTTCGCTCAAGAAACAACGAGAGAAGAAAAACCAGAATAAGAAAAGGAAAAACAGACGCTCTCATGAATAATAATAAAAAAGGAAGAAGAAAAACATAATAGTAGTAATTGTTGTATAACGCTTTCTTTTAAAGTTATGCAGACCTTTGACCTGCAACTACAAAAACTAAAAAATAATAATAAAAAAAACGAAAAGGAAAAATAAAAAAATCAGAAAAAATCCTCAAAATCACCACAGGTGACTTATTATATATATATATATATATATATATATATATATGTCTATAATAATAACAGAATGATTACTGATACTGCTTCTTGACCATCTTTGCGATAGTCTGCAGTTGTATAATCGAAGTACCCTCGTAGATGGACCCAATCTTAGCATCACGGTAGAAACGTTCAAGACCAAAGTCTCTCATGAAGCCGATCCCCCCCGCCCACTCCACCGCCCTACTGGCCGTCTTTTCTGCAACGACGGAGGCAAAGTACTTGGCCATCGCAGCGTCCTTCATCAAGTCATCCCCCTTTTCTTGTTTACGAGCCGTGTTGTACACCAACAGCCGCGCTGCCTCCAGTTCAGTGAAACACTCGGCGTACTGCATTTGCATCCCTTGGAAGTCCCCAATAAAACTACCAAACTGCTTCCGTTGAAAGAGATATGGCATCACGACGTCCAGCGCCCCCTGCGCCACTCCGAGCATCTGTGCCCCTATTCCCACGCGTCCCTCGTTCAGAATACCAATAGCGATCTGGTAGCCTTTTCCTACTTCCCCGATCACGTTTTCCTCGGGAACGGCGACGTCCTGGAAGTGAATCTCCGCGGTGGAGCTGCTCCTTATCCCAAGTTTGTCCTCCTCTCGCACCACTGTGACTCCCTCCGTCTCGCTGGTGTCGACGATAAAGCAAGTAATGCCCTTGTACCCTTTACTGGAGTCCACGGTAGCCATCACAAGGAATACCCCCGCCTGTGCCCCGTTGGTAATGAAAACTTTGCTTCCATTCAGCACCCAACGATCTGCTTTTTTTTTGGCACTGGTTTTGAGGGCGAAGGCATCGCTACCACTCCCCGACTCTGTGAGACAGAAGCTACCGAGGGTGTCGGTGGTGAGCTTTGGGAGGTATTTCTTCTGTTGTGCTGCATTGGCGTACCGTAGAAAGACATTACTGACTACGGTGTTGTGTACGTCGACGGCGGTGGCGATGCCGGGGTCGTGGCGCGCCACTTCCTCGATGGCGAGGATAGAGCTGAAGAAGTTCATACCGCCTCCCCCCAACTCATGCGGGGCCTCCATCCCGAACAGCCCAGCCTCAAACAGTTTGTGGATAATAGTCTGATCCATGTGCCCCTCCTTGTCCATTTGGCGACTACGGGGCGCTATTTCTTGCAGACAAAAGTCCCGTACACTGTTCACCATCGCCGCCTCTTCGGGCTGTAGGTCGGTGAGAGGGGAAGGGACGAGGCACTTCACTGTGCGACGGAGCAGCCCGCATCGGGGGAGAGAGTAACGAAGCATAATGTATAATATGTATAGGTGTTTGTATTTTTTTTTTTTTGGGAGGGGGTACTGTGCGGGAAAAAAATAAGGTGCAAGAGGAAGAAAAACTAATAGGGAGAATAGAAAATAAAGATAGAATACGAACTTGAGATAGAATCGAATCAATCACCCAAAAGGGTTAAAGAAAAGGAAAAGAAAAGAAAAGGAAAAGAAAAGAAAAAGAAGAATCCTTTTGAAAACTTCCGAATCAGTGACACTGCAATTTTGTTTTTGTTTCTGTTTTTTGGAAAAGGATAAATCGAGTGTTGTTATTTTATTAGTATTCTGTAAAGAGTTTCAAAAAAAAAAAATGTGTGTAAAGGAGGAAAGAATTGCTTCCTTGTCTACCCCATCACCCTAGCTGCCCAAGCGCCATCTCTGCAGCCAGCTGAAGGGCTTGCTCCGCGCTCTCCCTGCTGCTCCCGAACCCTATTAGCTGCCCTTCTCCCCGCCTCACCAGTCGCTTGTTTCGTTGGAGATATATACGGCACTCATACTGTCCACTCGTCGTGACTACAGTGCGGTCCATGCGGAGATGACGTTCGTATCGACGCGTATTCGGATTGAAATACTCCCTCTTCATACGCTGCAGAAGCGCCCTGAGAGGCGTCTTGGGGGTGGTTTGCCGTTTGACCTCCTCCTGACGGAGAAGATCGGCCTGAATCACGTCTGGGAGCACCTCTATAATTGGCGTGTGAAGCACCTCCCTACAGAGCGATGCCGCCCCGATATCGATCTGCCCCGCATACGTCAGTAATCGTGGAAAAGAGAGTCGACCGGCAAGGGTGAGGGCGTCGAGCTGACTGGCCTTCTTGGTGGACCCCACCGCCTTCGCCAGGGGCAGCATGCCCAAGTGTGGCAATACAACGTAGGAAATCCAGAAGTCGCCCACTCTCTTGGATTCAAAGTGCAGAAAGGAGATAGCGCTGGTCTCTGTATCGGCGTCCTCCCCAAGGGTAGGGGGCGTGGACCCCCAGAAGGAGTGAAACAGGTAAAGGACGAGCTCTCGTGTGGTGGAGAGGGCGGGGAGGGAGTGGGTCTCGTATTCGCTCCAGAGCAGTTCCGCCTCCTTCCGGCAGAGATGCAGGGAGGCGGACCGAAGCGCGGTCGACAGTGCCGCCACCGCCCCCTCCGTCTCCGTCCCCACCTCCGCCCCCGTTTTGAACTCGGCTGGGGTGTAGGAGCAGCGGTGCGTGGCGATGCTAAGGTCGCCGTCTTTACCCAACACCTCCGCCTCCCAGGTCAACCCAACCGGACGAACCAGAGCGCTGGGAAGGAAGAGAATTTCCTCCAGCGCCCCGTCCCCTTCAAAGAGGTCCATTAATTCGTTAAAGGCCTCCCGCGTAGTTCCGGTCCCCGCCTCTACCAACCGGAGGCGCCAGGTAATAGGGGCGTAGGAGGGCTTCATCCTCTCCATTAGCTGAACCACCTGTTGCACCAAGGGGGTCCCAGGTTCATACAGTGTCGTTTTCCGGAGAGAGGTGTCTTTCATTGGATGAAACGCATCCGACCGACCGAGGGATTGAAACAACTGTAGTTCCTTTGGAAAGTATTTCTCTGCCAGTTGGTAAATCAACAGTCGACGTGCAATCTTTGTCTGACTGCACGCCGGGGAGACCGCCACTACCCGTCGTCCCTCCTCCCCATCGACCGATACTTCCATTTCCGCGACCCACTGGGGGAGCCCGAGGTCCCCGGAAGTGTTGCGCAGCCGTACCCTAGGCTGCTGCCATCCAAGGTCATCTTGCGCGAGAGCGGTGACGAGGTGAAACAAAGAGTTAATATACTCGATCCGCTTCTCGCGTGGGAGTGCCTTGTACTTACTCCCCCTCGCCTCAAAGTCTGTGGATGGGTCCAGGTCGGGGTGGGCCTTCAATCCATCGGCGAAGGCTTTGGGGAAATTTTCCTTCAACGCCAACTCACACGCCGCGCGCCAGGCCTCTCCTTTTTTCTTTCGCCCACACTGTGTCAGAATGCGCTCCGACCCCAGCACACCGTCGTACACCGTCAGTGTACAGAGCCACCTTGCTTGCTCCTTATTGTAAAGGTAATGCGTTTGATAAAAGTGCCCCAATAAGTGAGACGTCAACGTCCCCAGCAGCGCATAGCAGTTCCACTTCCCCTTGTGCAATGACAGCACCTTGAAGTCCCAGTGTTCCCTCAATGCCTCCTCCAGCTCCGCCCCGCTCCTAAAGAAGTAGGCGTGAGGCGATGGGGTCGTGGGGAGGAGGGTGTGGTATTCGTCCAACAGCGCATAGAGGGCCTGGGCGTTGGCCTCCAGCTCCAGGCGGTACCTCCCTCCGCCCGACGAACGCCACATCTCAGATCCCCAAAAGTGCACCGAAGCGGTAAAAATCATAACGGTGGTGTCGATCGACTGAGTAGTGTAGACCTCTTTGGAAAGAGTATACTGAAGTGGATCCATATACGCCTCCTCGACGTGATTTAGTACAGAGTTGGCCTTCACCTCCACCCGTATCACCTCTCTCCCGGAGAGACTGTTCAGGGAGGCGGAGGGGAGAAGATGCTCGGCCACCAGCGCCGACATCTCTTGTATCTGCCACTGAATTCTCGTCAGTAGTGGGATAGAGCTGCGGTTCCCAATGTGCAGACGGGTGTGAGAAAACTCTGTGTGGGCGACTAAAGCGGCGGAGGCTAACACAGCATACGAGGAAGACCGCGACAACACTTTGGGGTCCACTGAGCCTTTACCAGCGGCCTTTCGGAGAGTAGTGAACGCCTTCTCCACCACTGGCGAGCCCAAAGCCGGAGAAGAGAAGGAAGAGGAAGCGATCCCGCCCCCAATAAAGTCCGTTTCCTTCTGATGCGGCTGGGGGTACACCGGCAGAGACCGTCTCCCGCTGCCATGAATAAAGGTGGGAAGAGTAAAGGAATGGAGCCTGGGGTAGAATATCTGACGGATGGCTTGCACTCCAGCGGCCTGGAAGGCGGTCATTCGATTCGAGTGCCTCCCAGAGATGAATACATCCTTATTCCCTGTCCTCACCTCCTCTATTTCCAGGCTCACTCGCTGAAGTGTCGACGGAGGCAGCGAACGCTTTATGTTGGATGATGCTTTCGTGTCTCTCAGTTCAGTAAGCGTCCTTTTTTCTTGCATTTTTTTTTCTCGCCGTATGTTTTGCTTTATTTTATGATTTGGCAAGGCCTCATTCTCCTCGTAGCACCCCGCGTTCTGCAGGTCACCCCCACCGCTGCCACGGTCTGTTTCTACGGAGGAGTCCGCCACAGAGTACTGTGGGGTACAGATACTTTTCCGACTGCCTTGGTAGTAATCCAACAGTAGGTGTCGTACCTCGCGCAGACCAATCGGCCGTTCGTTGAGGGCATTCATTTCCCTTTTCATCTCATCGCGCAGATCCGCGACGCACTTGGCCAGCGCCAGCCGTGGGGAGTCTGCGAGCGTTTCCTTGTGAAACTCCATTCGATTATAAAGAGCCCATTCGTCCTTTAAGTAGGCCCGACAACGCCAGCGGGTATCTCCCTCATTGCCGGTTTCCGTCGTCATCGTCTCCTCGGGAAGGGGCGGTGCAGCTTCCTTCCCCTCCTCCCCCTTCTTGTTCTTGGACCGCTGTCCTCTTAACAATAGAATCTCTGCCTGGGGTGGTTTGATGGAAAAGCGTAAATTACGGGAAAGAAACTGACAGGATGTCTTCAGTTCCTCTAGAACCGCCTTCATCTCGAGCTGGTGGGGGGAGAGGGACACCCCTTGACCGGCAGCACTAGGAGCGTAACGACCACCACTATTACGACTACTAGTACTACTGGTAGTGGCCTTGGGATGAATAAACTCCACATCGCTCTGCAGGGCTTGAAACAGACAGTCTTCTATGGTTTCCTTGACGCGGTGCCCTTTAGTGGCGGCGAGCTCCACAGGGAACCCCAATAACCGAAAGGTAGCCGACACTCGATAGTATACATGAGGGGAAGCGGCGGGGTCCCCAGGAGCCGACTCAGAGGAGGTCGCCCTCTCCTCATCTTCTTCCTCCCCTTGATTCTTATTGTAGTGGTGGCTTACCGTTTCGCTACTGTGGTTGCCTTCATGGCTTGGAGAGTGAGACGGGCGGTTCCGATTGTAAAGTGTATGCACCACGATCTTTGCATAAGGACCAAACTGCTCCTGGAGATGCGCTTCCGCCTCGGCTACGTGCTGCTCTACGTCATAGCTACTGGTTGTAGGGGTCTTACCATCCGCTTCCTCGGGTGCTACCTCCTTCTCCCCTTTTTGTGAGTCTCCAAGTGGGGTGGAATGTTTTTCGGTGCGCTCTACAGGAGAGGAAAGACGGCGGACAGAGGAGGACACTGGTAGAACACCGCCGTCGATCCAGGGGATTCCATTCCTTACTATAGCGATACGTTGCCTTCTCCATGAGGAAGACCACCGCAATGCACTCATCTTTGAGGTGTCGTTGGTGTAACCCACTTTTGGTATCCCCCTACCTAACCAAAGAGACCGACAGGGAGCTCTCTTTCTAAACATGATGATATCTATATCTATATTTATATTTACTTTTTTTTTTTGAAGTGAATGCAGCCATGGAGAAATTTAAAAAAAAAGAAAAGAAAAGGAGAGAGAAGCAAAAAGAGGTGGACAAGTATGTACTGTTATATTTCCTTTTATGCAGTTTACTGGTTGACATTAAAAAAAACAAACTATAATGGTTATGTTTTTTTTCAACGTAAAAAGCATTTTATCTTTTTGTAAAAAAAAATATTTCGACGTTTTTTTTTCCTTTCTTTTTCATTGAAATTCATTTAGGTACAGTACTCTTGCTTTTCCGTTTCAGGGTGGTTGGGTGTAGACAGGAGGCGATAAAGAACAGAAAAAAAAACTAAAAATAAACATAATAGTAATAATAAATATAAAAAAAATTTCCCCTTTTCTTCTTTATTTTTTCTTTTTTTATCTTTTTTCATTTAAAAAAGATACACCGGTGGGAACGTTTTAGCGGCTGGAGTAGCGGGGACGAGGGAGTGGCTGGTGTCTTTCTGGGAGACAATGTATAGAAACTCTCTGCTACCACTCACCTCCTCAAACCGACCTTTCACCAAGTCACTATCGGTGATACCAAAGAGGGTAGGGATGTACAGCGCGGTGGCACGGAGCAGCCGTTCCGCTAGGATGACCATATGATCCACCTTCTGTACCGCAGTCTTGTCAGTGAAGAGGGCAAACACGACTTGGGCGATCAGTGGATCCTGGTCGGTGGCACCGCTACGACGGACGTGGAACACCACAACATCCTTGATGGAGCTGTTATCATCAGACCAGACAAAGGCTCGTGTCTCGGCGGTGTCCAGCACCTCTTGAAGGTCCTCAACGCACGAAGGGAGATACGCCAGCTCTGCGGTGCTGTCATTGAGGTTGGACTGCAAGAATTGCAAGAGGTGCTGCATCTGATCCTCCGAGTGCGGTTCGACGGCGGTCCACCCAGGGAGCTGGGCGTCGTACTGCTTGTACTGTGCCGGCTGGATCGCATTCCTACAGATGGTATCCGCCTTTAACACGGTGTCGTACTCGTAGTAATCGGCAAAGAGGTGCTCGGCACAGTCGCTTTGATGAGCGGCCTGAGGCAGCAACACGCGTTGAAACCATTTAATGGCGCACGTGGCGGTCGGTGGGGTAGGCAGTTGGACATTGGAGGCGAAGCAGATGGCGTCGGTTCCTGCCATACTTTGCTGTAGTTGATGAAGGATGGAAGGGGTGAGGGTGGTCCCGCGCTTGGAGGGGTGTACGGCCAGGTAGTTGGCTACCGCGACCGAGGGTATGGCGATACTGTTCAGCTTCTTACCGAACCCTTTTAGACTTCCTTTCATTGCCGCCGCCGCAACGGTTGCGACCGTGTGCCCATTTTCTTTGGCCTTGACCACCGTGATGTGCTTACGACCGTGAGGAGCAGCAGGGAGCCACCCGCGCAGTCCCACTGCCTCCTGGCCTAACTCCTGCAGCTCTCCCTTCAGCACCTCCGCCTCACCTTCAGTCTCCAACGTCGTCGTCGTCAGCTCCACCCCGTCCGCGGTAGTCACGTTCTTAGAGCCCCAGAAGAGACGAGATGCGCCACCGGCCGCGGCACTGGGAGTGGGCTTACTCAATACAAACCGCGGCGGCTCTGGGGCAAACTGCTCGAGCACTTTGTAATAGTCTGGGATTGTGTTGGCATCGGCGTGGTGGGAGCGACTGGCGATGTTTTGAAGCGCGTGGATCGCTTCTTCAGAGCACTGGTTGAGCACGGCGATCGCGAGAGGCGTAAGGCCCTTTTCATCCGCCTTGTACGGCACGCGCAGCTCCCCCAGTGTCTCTATCAAGGCACGGTTTCCACTATCCGCGGCGTAGTGTAACGCGTTTCGTGCTTTATTGTCTTCAAACGAGGACAAGTTTTCATGGTTAACCTTCGAAAATTGTAACATGGACTCCAAATCGCCCATCTTTGCGAGACGAAGCAGTTCAAAGTCCCCTACGGCTCGTTTTACTACCTTGTCCTTGTCCGTGGCGATGACCTGCATGTTGTCGTCTTCGTCGTTGCGGTGGTTCTTGGAAACATTTTCAAAAAAGGCATCCCCGTCGTCCAAATTTTCTTCCACCTCCTCGTCCTCATCGTTGTCCCCCTCAGGGTCTTGGTGCTCGTGCTTGGGTGGTGCCTGTCCGGCCTGCTGTTGCTCCTTCTTCGCCTTGAGCTCCTCTAACCGCTTTTCCAGAGCGGCGCGTTCTTCATCGGGTAAAGGTACGTTGGACATTGCAGTGGGAGAAGTACAATTATGTGTGTGTGTGTGTGTGGGTGGGTGGGTGTTAGTGTGTAATGTAATGTAGTTGTGAATGTGAGGAGAGCGATTCGAGTAGTGCTATTTACTGGAAATAATAAATATAATAATAGTGATAACAATTACAAAGCACGAAAAATAAAATAAAATATAAACTAAAAAAACGGCTAATTTATAAACGTTGGATCTTTAAGATGAAATCTATAAGAAAATACAACTAAAAAAAAAAGTGGAGAAAAGAGAAATATGTTTTTCGTTTTTTCATGTGTACCCGTCCATAGGCACGAAGTAAGAAAATAGTGACAACATAAATAAGTATTTTTTTTTTTAGCGGTTAAGACGACCTTTTCAACGCCTGAATTTTCTTTTCCAGTACGATAGAGCGATCTCCAGTTTCTCGTTGTGAGTATATGATACTGCTACTAGCCTCCTCCCCCTCCTTTGCATTATTAGGGGTGGTCCCCCCTGTCGTCGTTTTTCCTTGTGGTCCTGCGTGAAAAGGAGTGGACGGTGGTACGTAAGGTTCGTACTCTGGGGAGGGAACTGGCTTCACCCAGTACCCCACCGTATTCAAGAAGATCAACAACAGTGCTGTGAGCCCACCAGAGATGTAAATCACTTTCCAGTCTGTAAATTTATCGTTTCGGAGCAGTTCCCGTTCGACCGCTTCTCTCTCCTTGTAAAAGACGTTTTCACTGTCGAGGGGAATTCCAGGGGATGGGTGGCGGTTACCGTTTTGCGCCCTAAATTGTCGTTTTACTTCTTCTTTTTCGGGGTTCCGCCACTGTTTCGGATCGAAGGAGTGTTCCACAAAGTTGCGATCCGCTACGAGCAATACGGTCTGCCACGGTAGACGTTGTTGTATGGCACACCGAGAGAAGTGTCGCATTGTTGCTATGATGGGGGTTCTTTTTATTATTATTATTAATATTCTTTTCTGTCTAGCTAGTCAAAAATCCCTTGTTGTTTTCTTTTCCTTTGTATTCTAATTCGAGAAGACTAATAAAAAAAAAAAACACAACAACAAGTATGCATACTTCGAATTTATTTACATACAATGAACACCAACTATTAAGCACCTTTTGGTTCACTTGCGGTGGACCGCAGTGTGTAAGTTCCTTCCTCTTCATTTTTCTTTTTATCGTTACTACTGTACAAGTTCCGCAGAACCTTTTTGTTTCCGCACCGCCACCCGCGATCCAAACTGTATGGCTCTCTTCTGTAGTTTCGTCACCCTCTCCAGCCCTATCAGCTGAGCCGCTCGTCGCAGTACTCTCTTATCGCCCACCCCTGGCGGAAGGGTAAAGTCAACCACCGAGGATACCGCCAGTCGCTGTCGCTCCACCGCCGGCAGCCCCTCCTCTAGGGAGGAATGACGGGTGAGCACGATCCGCCGTAGCGCCCGCAACACCTCCTCATCGAGGAAAGGAAACCGCGGCTCACGACCACTGTCCATCGTGATGCGGTCGTCGCGACCCAAGTTGCGCTTCCACAGCCGATTAAAATCTCTCTCCAGCTCCGACGCCGCCCCTTCCATCCCTGACCGCTGGTAGAACCGTCGGTACCGGGTGTAACCGCCAAGGGTCTCATCCGCCCCTGTCCCCAGCAGCATCACCTTCGCCTTGGAGGTGTAGTGCCAGTCGACGTGAGGGGGGTCGCTGTCGTCCTTGCTTCGTATGCGACCCGTCTCGCACCAGGGGGAGAGGGGCCGAGGGGCTGCTCGCTGGAGGTCGTCGGGTCGTACCAGTCGAACCGCCTTACAGGAGGCCGTATTATCAAACGCGATGACGCCCTGTCCTACGGCGCTGTTCAAGTAGGCCCCCAACTTTTTATACCCCAGTGATTGCCACACCGGTTTCAGAAAGGTAGCGTATTCCTTTCCTAGCGTGGAGAGCAGCACCGGTCCTGGACCGCCGCCCTGCTGCCCCTCCGATACCAACACCTCCACGAGAACGTTGAAGTGCTCGGGCTGAGGGGCTTGTACCCCTTTCGGAGGCGCAGTGACAGGGGGAGCGGTTTCCTCTGAGGGGGCTTGACGAATGTGCTTGGAGAATCCCTCCAAGGAGTTCCCCTCGGTGGTGGAGACATTGGTGAGCTCAGGGGAGAGGTCGCTCTGCCGGAGAATCTGCATCCGCCCCTCTCCTCTTGCGGCATTCCACAACGCCGTGCCGATATCCAAGTCCATAACGGTGGTTCTGGGGTAGATTAAATCCAGAATGTGCTTGGTGTGCTCGTTCTCCTTGTGAGGGACATCCACAAAGACCAGGCGCCACTCCCTCTCCTGAACCGCCGGAGTGGCGGTATCACCCGTCTGAGAAGGTTGCGGGAGGCGTAGGAGTTCGGTCACCGCCTGTTTCGCTGCCACTCGGTCCGGTGCCTGCTCCGGCTGTTCCCCGAAGGCGACATTCACCAGCTCAATGGGTGTTTCAATGGGCAGTAGGTAGTGGGCCAAGGCGGCCAGCACGGTGCAGTCGATCCCGCCCGAAAAGAGTACACAGAGCGGCCGACGAAGGGCGTGGAAGACGTTTTCCTCCTTGGAGCTGTCCTCGGCACCAGAGTTGGACACGTTGCAGCGGCGGAGGACCGAGTTCCCTAGCGCGTAGAGGTATTGGGTCGCCGCCCAGTGCGACCACAGCTCCTCGGTGGTGTGGTTGACGGGAGTGGACTGTCGGATGCGGTCCAACAGCAGTAGAGGAAGATTAGACCCTACCACGGCGGTGTCTGCGGGGGAAAGGGAGAGGGTGTGGATCCCATGAGGGGAGGGGGTGTCGCGCAAGGGGTCCTCCTCCTCCTCCTCCCTCAGCGTCGCCCTGTCCAACAGTGGGTGTTGTCGGTGGTGAGGGCTTTTCCAGGCACAGTGTCGTAGGCCACAGGAGCGGAAGGCGCTCTCTTCGCACAGTAGTGGTTGTTGGAGGGGGAGGGCGTAAAGTCCTGTGATGGGGAGTTCCATCCAGCACTTTCCCTTTTCCTCCTCATCGCTTTCCTCTCCGTCCTCCTCGGAGTGGTGAGCCCCCTCGCCTACACTTCTCCCCCGCTTCCCACCGCCTACCTCGTTCGTCCCTTTCGTACAGTGCTGTACGCCCACCGACGACAGAATAAACTCTACGTCTACCTCATCCGAGGCGGTGACGGTGTCAACAGGGAATACCCCAAAGTGCACTAGTAAAGAGTGCCGCCCTAACGGATCCCGACCAAACACCACACACTGCAGCCGACTGGAATAGAATAAAAACCCATAAGGGCCCTCCACCTCGCTTTCCAACATATCCACACACCTGCTGAGAAACCGCTCCTGGCGCCCCTCCAACGGCAGCTCCCCACCGCTACTACACTGCTGTTCCACTTCTGAGAGCCGACTGGCTAGCAGGACGGTATCGGACCCCCACGGCGGGGGACACATGGCGCCACCGAATATCTCCCCATTCCATAGCAGAAAAGACTGATTCACCTCCTTGCGGTCGGCGATGTCGGTTTCGATTTCCATTTCATACGGCTGTCGAATGGTTTCATGCCCACGTAGTCCCAGCACCGCACTCACCGCCTCCACCGAGGTCGACCGCACGCCAGGGGTACCGCTGTGCAGCACACGGTGGGTGGTACCGAAGGACTCTGGGCCCCGACGGCTGAGGTTACGGAGTAGTTCACAGTAGTGAGGACCGTCTCTCGCCCGCTCTAGTGCCTCATCAAGGGTGGTAGGGGGTCCGTCGCTAGTGTCTGAGGCGCCGAGGTGAACGGATTGAATGCGGAGGGCGTCTACAGCAGGGGCTTGACACGGGGAGAGGTGGTAGAATGCTTCTTGTGAGTCGGACACTGCACGAGTACCCTTTGACAACTGACGCAGCAGCAATCGTTGTTTAATCGCTAAACATATCCCACACATTAATTTTGTGGTATTGGTTACTATTCCTTGTATATATTTATGTGTTTTTTGGTATTAAAAAAGAAAAGAAAAGAGAGGTATAGGTAGAAATAAGAATGACAACAATGACTACAAAGTGCACCAACAGCAATATCAATAGGCTATACAATAAAGTTTCGAAAATACCTTTTTTTTTTTCTTTGTTTAACCACCTAAAAGAATAACTAATTGATCTAACAAAAGCACCCAACGTGCAGGCACCGATCAGATGTTTATCTGCTCTCATATGCGAATCTTTTTATTCTTTCCTTTAGAGGAGGTAATGAGGGGGGGGGGGGAAAGAAAATAAAAAAAAAAAAAAAGTGAAAAAGATATATAAAAAGGAAAAAATAAAGAATGGAAGTAAAAAAAAAAAGAAAAAAACACACGCTTCCACTCACAAAAGAACCAACAATTACATTAACACTCTATTCGTCTCCATCATTCGTGTTCATTATCGGGTGTTAGTGAAATTGTTTGTTTCCCTTTTCTCTTTTTTTTTTTATTGTTGGTTAAAGGATAAATTTATTCCTGCTCCACAATTTCCGGAATCGAGGCCTGTTGTTGTAATCTCATTTTTTTCTCTCGTTTTACGTATCGTGAGAATCGCCAGTGTGCCAGGAAACCGGTGCATGCAGAGAAGACATTGATACACATCAGGATAAAGCACTGATTACGAACACAAGACCTCTGACCGCACAACGGGAAGGTCTTGAGACGCTTTGCTTCTCCATCGAACATCTCTCCAAACATGAAGCGGTTGAGCGCAATGACACTGACGAATCCAGACGAGAACATAAAGTTGTAGTGCTTTCCTACATCTCTGGCATAGCAGATCTTCACACTTAAAGCCCCCAGTGCCCAACCCATCCCGGTACCCAGGGAACCGACCAGAAACGGGAACACCAACCCCTCCGGTGGGATGACGGAGAAGATAAGGTACGCAAAAAAGAGAAGGACACACCCGACGGGGAGAAACAGTGTGGTACTAATGTCTCTGACCCCATCCCGTCGCCACTGGGTGAGGCGCATGTCAATGACCCCACTGATAATCCGACCCACCGCACTGCCGAGGCCGATGAGCGCCACGTAGAGCGATTGACGCCTCGGGTCGTAGACACCGTTGTTGATGCTGCGGTAGAGCTGTGCGGCATTCATGTTGATGACCGTCCCTGTACCCCATAAACCAAAGAAGGTAAACCAGAAGAGCCACAAGTCCAACGTCAACAAGTGACGCCAGAAGCTGCCTTGGTACTGCGGCTCCTGCAACACGACCGAGGTGCCTTCGGAGGACTTCTTACTTTTTTTATCGTCCTCGACCTCGCCCACTTCGGGGTCGATTTTTTTGACCGCGGGGTACTCTGCATCCCCGACCACCTCTTCCTCTTGGACAACGGGCTCACGGTCGTCGATCTCTTGAATTTTATCGTTCATGATTCCCTCCTCATTCCCAAACGCCTCCCTCTCCTCATCGCTTTCGCCTTCGATAATACCGATCGACCAGTACTTGGGGTGTCGCCGGTGAATAACGGGGTAGGCACCAAGGAACTGAAACGGCAAGGCGATGACCGCGAAGCAGCAGAGGAGAAATATAATCACCACGGTGATGCCGATATAGGCAGCCTTCGTGGTCGGGACGTAGGCGGTAATGATGGAGGTCAGGGTCACCACCACCACAAGGATTCCCACCAACACACAGGCAATCATAATACGGGGTGTGACTGTGTCCTGCTTCAGGTAGAGTTGCATGATCTCGCGTCGTTCCTCCAGCTCCTCCTGCGCCTCATTCCGGTCCTCCGCCCCCACCTCACCTCTCTCGCGCATCGCCTCAAACTTGGCCGACTGCTTCATCAATTTATTACGACGGTAGATGGTCATGTAGTAGGGAGGGAGGTCGATCAATATGGCCCCAACAATCGTGACCAGTAAGAGTTGACAGGCGACAAAGTAGGCATAGCCAGAATAGCTACTTTTACTGCGATCGTTCAGGTTCAAAAACCATCCGTTAAAGTAGGACATTAAAATGGATGTACCAAGTCCAGAAAAGGTTTTTTGAATAATCACCACGTAACCTCTTTCTCGAGGAAAGTTAAGCATCAGCGGCATGACGGTGGCCACGTCGATAGAGGGACTCCCAAAGTAAACAATGGTAAGAAAAATACAAAACTGAATCATATTGGTGTTGACGCTGTCTTTGGTTGGAATGGCATCGTCGAAGGCGAGACCGAATAGCATGAACCCGAAGCACCCCAGTGCACCAGAGATGGGCAGTAGCACTTTAGGTCCAGCATAGTCGAACAGCATGCCGGAAAAAAAGGAAAGATACCCCACACAGTTACCAGTAGTACTGATTGTGGTAATTTGCCGTTGGTCAAACCCGTACTTGGACCTCATAAACTCGGTGAAGAGACTGAAGCCGATGGTGGAGCTGATACCAATACCGGTGTAGATGCCCGCAAGCAACATCCGGATTCGGTAGAGCTCATCAATGACGTAGCGCGTCATTCGTTCTCAAAATTTATTATTATATTTTTTTTATTATTTATTTTTTATTTTTAAAGAATTTGAAAAAGCTAATCAGAAAAGGTTAAGAAAAAAAAATTACGTTTTTAGTTTAATATATTATTACCTTGTAGGTATAACAAAAAAAAGACAAAGTTGACGTATCAAAGTGAATGCGTTCTCCGCAATGTTCGTCTAGTGTCAAACTTTGCAACTGAAGTTTCTATAAACACGGTGTCGAAAAAGAAGACACACACACACAAAAAAAAAAAAAGAAAAGAAAAGATAAGAAAAAATGAAGAGTGACGGTAGCAGATGTTTTTTTTTAAGGGAGACATTACACACATATACGATTCTTTTTTTTTTTTGCTTGTTTTTATTCAAATAATATGTCGTTAATACGTCAGACGAGTTTACGGATTGCACTAATAAGAAAATAAACACATTTTTTCGAAAGTAACCAAAGTTTTTTTTTTTTTTTAATAATAATAATAATAATAGAAGCAGATAAAAGCAAAGAAGAAAACAAGAAAGAGAGGACGATAATAAATCTAGTGGAATTCCTATGGAGAATGAGGTGATGAACAACACAGACTCTTCTCCTCAAACAAACCACATTTTTAACACGGTAGGAAAACAAGAAGAATGAGTGTGTTTCCTTTTTTCATTATTATTATTTACAAGAGGAAAAGAAAGAAAGAGTATTCTACGAAAGCTATGACACAGAAAGGACGATAGAGAAAGTTACGTCTGCTCTGCTCTTTGTCTTTCGAGAGTGAGGAAGAGCGGGCGTTAATTTTCTTATTCTTCTTTTTATTATGTAGAAACTACACCAGATAAAAAAAAAAAGAAGAAATCGAGAGGAAACAGTGTATGTAAACCAACCAAGCAACCAAAAAGTTCTGCAACACTCCCCGAAGAGAACAACAACAACAAAAAAAACTAAATAAAGGAAGGCATGTTTTCATTCGGAAAAGATTTTTTTTTTTTTCGACTCACAATAACAACTTGAACACCAACGCCCAGCCAATCGCGATTAACGCACCTATGAGGAGTAGTGGACCACGGTTCGCGGGCCGTAAGAGGTCGGTCAGTACACCAGTAGCCGGGGGAAACAGTCGGTAAAGAAGATTCGAGCTGGGCTTCTGCGGGAGATAAGAAATGACGACGTTTTGGGCAATATCACAGCTCAGTACCGTCTCGGAGGTGTGGTGGTACGTGACACAGGAGATGGGCTCCTTGTGACAGGCGGGGTGCTTCCGGGCCTCTCTACGGTTCTCCGACGGACGTCGCTGGACGACAGCGTACGCCCCTGTAGGGTTTTGCTGCACCCATGCTAAGGTGCCCTCCACAGTACCCGAGAGGAGAGAGGGTGGCAGCGCAGGACCACTCTGAGATGGGTCTAGTGGAGGCGGCACGGAGAAGACGATAGACGTGATGGCGTCCTTGAGAAGGGGAGAAGGCGACTGGGCAACGCGGTAGCTCAGCCGGAGCTTTTTCTTTCCCTTTGCCCCGTCCTCCACGGAGGACGTGTCCAGCTCCAGCCCCCCTATCAGCTCAAAGGACTGTAGGTTGCTCGTCCCACTGTGCGAGTCAAACACGGTGAACAGCACTTTACCGAGGGGTGAGGGAGCACCAGCTGCCGACCCTGCCAGAGCTCGCTGGGTCAGCGCACGGCGAACACTCTGCTGATGGGCCTTAGAGAGACTCTCCGTCGCGAAGAGTCTAATAATACGCACAGAGGAGGTCATAAACTTGAAGTTGCACTTCACTTCGGCGTTGGAGAGGGAGAACTGCTCGGTGATATCGGTGGTACTACTCGTACGACGACGGCGGTGCTTCAAGGGGAGGGAGGCGACCCTAATTGTCTTATCCTGCACGGAGGCGGCAATAAGAAGGAAGTCCATCACCCGCGCCGTGACTTTCGTTTGGTTGCCACCTGGGACCACTTCCCCAGGGCTACCCTCCCTCGACACCCCTGCACTGGCACTGGCACTCGCCCTTCCCTCCTCCGGCAGGTCCACCAGCGAGATACCGTTAGCGCTAAGATCGTTGACACGACTCGGAAGGGACCAGACGGCAAAAGGCTCTGCGGCGGTGATGACGGTGGAGGGGGTGCCCTCGTTCACGAGGGGAGGGAGAAGGTCTTCTAGATGGTAAACAAAGACGCCGTTTTCATCGTGTGCAACAGTCAGACAGGAATAGGTGAGGGAGACTGGTTTTTTGTCCGGATTCGCCTCATCGTTGGGGAGAGTGAGGCGAGCGAGGGTCTGAAGTCGTATCTTGGGCGCACCATCACAGGTAAAGATACCAATAAACTTGAGTGTTACGGCGCCAGTCACCGCAAAGAGGCCGATCAACCCCTTTTCCTGCTGATAGCGAAACAGTGCCTGAGAAAAGGGGGTAGGGATGGGGGTGTTCTCGAGGGCCACACGGGTAGGGAGGAAGGCGGAGGAGCACCAGGGTACCTCTGACCCCAGGTCCATGGCCGTGATGTAGCTCCACAGCGGCTGCTTCGGGTCCGTCCCGCTTGGCTGACTAGTCTCTATAAGCACCAAGACATTCGCCATACCGAAACGACTCCCTCCCCCTCCCGCGCCCAACAGCACAAAAGAAGGACTGATGTGCTGGGCGATGTAGATGGGGGAGGGGAGTTGAATACAGTTGTGGTACCGACCTGCAGCGATCACCTTTTCCGCGGGGACGGCGGCGTCGGTGTGACTAGCATCGTTTTCCTGACTTGAGGTAGGCTTCTGCTTTTCCTTGTCGGCACTTTTAGCGTCCATTATTTTTCCCTATTCTTTTTTTTTTTTTTTTGTTTGGTTATTTATCTAACGACTACTCTTTTCTTTCTTGACTTGTTAAGTATCCTCGAGAAAGGTACGAGGAGGGGCTTATGATCTATTAGATAAAAAAAGAAGAGGGATGAAGAGAAACAAACAAGCAAAACTATCAATAAGGTGTTACACTATAGAGGAAAGGGACGATATTATACTGATGTAAAAATAATTCGATAACAAAAAGAAAAAACAACAATTTGTACTAGATGTAAAGGAGGTCTCATATACACATACACATATATACAGACACTCACACTTGCTTGATTTTGTGAATGCATTTTTTTTTTGTTCTGCTTTTCTTTTTTAGTTTTTGTTGCATCACACGGTACTTAATTCACTCTCCAACGGAAGTTGAAGCGGTCGTTGTGGATTTGTTTCATCGTGGCCACATGCTTGGGCACCGCTTGTAGGGCCGGGAGCCGCTGAATCTGCCGATGAAGGCGCTGCAGCTGACGCTTTTTGGCATCCGGGGCGTTAGGGTTATTGTTGTCATTGACGGACAACAAACTATCTCCTAGGGCAGCGTTCACAGACGCCTGCCCGTATCGAGTCACCAACGCGGCTTGCTCCTCCAACGTCTTCATCGTCTTAAACTGCATAAAAGCGATGAAGGACTTTTGCACCTTTCGCTGCCACGCCCGTCGGAGCATTTCACCTTCGCGCAGTTTCGTCTCGGTGGAGTTTGTTTTTTGTTGATAGGAGCGGAACAGCTGGAAGTGGCGGAGGCGGGAGCGGTGGACGTAGGTCATCATCTGTCGGTCAATCATGGTGATGGGAACATTTTCCTTCACCTCCTCTCGCATTGCCGTGCGGCCGTAGAAGTGACTAAGACCACCCCTTTTACCCTGCCAGCGGCTGTACTTCATCGTCCCCATCGATTTCCTGTGGTACATCATGTACCCCCCTAGTAAGGTGAAGTTGGAGTGGAACATTGGAGCGAATTCCTTATTCTTATTATTAGTATTTTTTTTTCTACTTTTTTTTTTTTTACTATTCTATCCAATTACGTCACAGACGTTACTAGACTAAGGTACAAGTCACAAAAATACAACCAAAAAAAAAAAAGGAGGAAAAAAATGTGCAAGGAGTAAAGAAAACACCTAAAAAGAAACCAGTCTTCCACTACTAATCCAATTATTATAATATTTATCATTTCTATCCACAGAATAGAGAACGCCTTTCCACCCCCACCTCCTCTCTACAGAGACTCAAAAGTGAAACTGGAGAGAACCAACCACCACCACCACCGTAACAACAACATAATATAAAGGCTTTTGTATAGGAGAGGTATTTTGCCACTAGCTCCGCGTCAGTTCCACCACCGCTGCCACATAATAGGTAACGTCCCGACCGCTACCCACCGCCGCCTCGGTGCCTTCCTTGTCTACTTCAATCTCACACTCTGGCAGACCACCGCCCTCCTCCAGCTGAAGGTCGTTTTCCAAGACCACGGCGTAGATCAAGCCATAATACCCAGGGCTCTCCCTCGCCCAGCGCTGTGGGGTGATCCACTGGACGTGGGTGTACACCTTGGGCCCCTTGTCCTCCTCCCGCGCGGTGGGGGCGAGCTCTGCCCTCAGCTGCTCCACCTGCTGTTGCTGGGCGACGCGCATCGTCCGTCTCGCGTACATCAACATGGGATTCTCCGACTTCCTTTCCGGTGTTTTTTCGCCTTTGTGGTCGGTCGCGGTCGGGGAGGGGACCGCTGAGGTGTCAGTTTCCTCCCTCTTTACTACATTCTCTTCTTTAAGTTCTCGTTTTCTATCTTCGGTCGCAACGGCCGCGGCCCACTCCGTGTCTCTCTTGAATAGCCCCGCTATCTGATCTGCCTCCCCCACCACTAACCCGAACGCGGTGTGCTGGATGGAGAGGTTGACGATTTCCTCCGCTACCGCCTGGAGAATCATCGGCTCTGCTTGTTGTACGAGGAACTGGGAGTCATCCAAGGAGTCAATGGAGAGGAAAAAGGCATCCTGGAAGGCCTTGTTGAAAGAATAGGAATTTCTCTGGTAGGAGGCTCGAGAACCCCCCTTATCTCCTCTGTTAGCACCACTATTATTATTATTATTATTATTATTATTATCCAAGCTACCACCACTCTGGTTCTGATTGCGTATCGAACGCAGAAAAGGAGGTAGACCGTAGAGGTCACTTTCCTTGATTAAAGCGTTCATCGCTCGACGGCGTGTATTGCCCTGAACAGTGTACATGCCTTCTTTTACTTTCAAGCGGGGTAGTACCGCCAGCGGTCCCCAGGCCTCCGTATCCACGGCACAGTCCTTATTGACGGTGGCGAGAAGTTGGGAAAGTGCCCCCCGCTCCCAGTGGTGCTGCGCCGTACTCCCCAGCAGCGGCATCATTGTGTTCTCCTCCACCGCAGTGGGGGTGGAAAACAAAAACGAAAGTACGTCGTTGGCCTGACGGAGTTCGCGAAGGACTGGCATTACATGAGAGTAGTGAAATCGGATTTGATTGAAGCGCTGAATGGTACCTATACGGCGTAATAATAATAGCAGTCGGCAATGAGAGTAGTGCGGTTGACCATTGGCCGGGTCCTCTGGCCGGAAGAGCAGGAGGGAGATACCGCTCCGTGACGGCAGGGCGGCCTCCGCGCATTCAATGCAGGAGTTAAACAGTTGCATCCACGCAGGGGTGCCAGTCCCTTTTACCTTTCCTGCTTTGGTCGACTTTGACAAAGGGACCACCGCCGATGGCTGTTGCTGCTGGCCTTTGAGTAGAGTGCGGCGTGCCAGTAAAAGTACGTCATAGGCGCTGTTGATGCGGTGGTCTGGTATCACTCCATAGACCGTTCTTATTTGCTCCTCCACTGACAAGGCAGGACCAGAGGGATCCACCGCGGCCCTAATGGCTGCCCAGTCTATATCAAGGGCGCCGAGGGAGAAAATCAGCTGACGACGTGTATCTGCACAGCGCCACCAGAAACCCAGTATGGGATCCTTCACTTGCAGAGGAAGGGAGGGGGGTATGAAGTCAGCGCTGGCAACGGTAATGGCACGGGTGGCGTGTTGGGTCATAACAGACTGCACTTTTTTGCGCTGGGGTACGCTGGATTCTAATTTTCGTTTCCCCGCCGGGCGGCGGTAGACTAACTCTACTTCCTGTTCCTCTGCATCCCTGGCACGGTGCCGCAGGGAGGTGGCAAAGGCAGTTTTGGGAGGCATGAAACACGTTACTAAGGAATGAAAACCGGCTACTAGATTTCCTTTTGATTTTAGAAAGAATTCTAGAGGTATACGTATATAAAATAAAATAGACATTTGAAAAAAAAAATGAGAAAAAAAAAAAGATATTTCACATTATTATTTAATCAGAGGTATTACTACTTAGAAACAAATGCAGGTGCGAGCACCATGCAGGTTTATACGAATAAGCCGTGAATAGTGTACATTAATTTATAATATTAGAAAGCAGAAATCAAAGACGTCTTTTTTCTTTTTCGTTTGGTATGTGTATGTGTGTATGGGGGGATGGAAAGCAGAAAGAATATGGATGAAAAGTAATGAAATCTAGGACCACAGGACAAGGATACCAAGTCGATGGGTTATCGTCATTATCCAAGGGTGTGGTACAGGGCAGAGCGGTAATCGTGAAAGAAATGTTTGGAAAGCAGCTATACATCTACTGAAGATAACATATAGTTTGTTTTTGAGTGGTTGTCATTACTGTTTTTACACGGCGTAATAGTACCTACCAAAATTGTGGTTTAAAAATCGTTTCCTTTTACTTCACTACTTTTTTTTGGAAAAATATAGCAAAAATAACCAACAACCCGCAAATGAGACAATGTTTCACAAAGAAACAGTAACAAACAAACAAAAAAAAAAATAGAAAGAAAGAAAGGAGAAAGTTAGTGAATGAGAAAGTGTCTCTCTTTCTCCTTCCAATTTCTTTTTTTTTTTTCTGATCAGTTTCATAATGAACAAACATAAAAAAAAAAAAGATAACAAAATACCATATAAGCAATGCGGGTTTATAAGTATATATAAGTATATATATATATATATGTACGTAGATCCCAAATGCCGTTTCGCTACGGAGAGGGATCACTGGACATGGACGGGTTTAGTTTCACCTCCATTTCAATAGGATCCTCGTGGAAACTCTGAGAGTCGTTGAACCGCCTAAACCTTCTCTCGCTCCACGGAGAGGAGAAGGAGAGAAGAGCGTTCCCGTCCGCCGTCGGCCCTACCCCGTCCTCTACCCCCTCCCCTGAGGGGAACTGGTACGCATCCTCTAGAGATAGCTCCACCAACAGTCTCTCAACACTCTCCTTTCTTTCCGGTTCCTTCGAAAGGGAGGTGGGGTGGGCTGGCAGTAATGGAGAGCACGCCTCTTTGAGCTGCCGTTCCTGGAAGGCCAGTCGGCGTGCCTCTCGGTCTCTCACCTCTTGTACCACAGAGGGTTTCCGCCGTCGACGAATACAGTGTAGCTCCTCGGGGGTGATGGCAAGGGACTTGGCACAGAGAATGAGCTTCTCCACGTCGAACAGAGAGGCGGTGAAGTCGTGCATCATCACGTGCACCTCCCCGACGTCCTCGCAGCGGGTGAGGGACCTTTCACAGAGCTTCAACACGGCGAGAGCGATTTCGAGGTGGGCGGCGGTTTTTCGCCCATTAAAGGAGTTGGCAATCTCCGTGTCGTGGGGGCAGGAGGACTCCACCAAGATGTAGTCCCACACCCGGAGGACGGTGGAGATTGGAAACGTATTGACGTAGAGTGACATGAGCCAGTTCGGGGTGAGGGTCTTGAGGTCGACGCCAATGCGGGTGCAGGTGTGATGCACCGCCGGGAGTCGTTCCTGTACCAAGTCTTCGAACACCACCTGGTCCAACCGGGCTCCTAGCAAGTTTTCATCGTAGTAGTCATTCGGAAGTAACTCCTCCAACACGAAGCAACACGTCCAAAACGCCCGTTCCTCATCGTCAAACAGGACCAACAAGAAAGCAATGAGAAAGTTAAAGGACTGGCAGTAACTAATCAGAGGATACCGCCAGTAGAGGACGTGCAGGACGTTACGTAACTTGTATATCCCAATATCAGACTCGGAGAAGTACGGATGACCGGGGAAAGTCCGCTCGAGATCTACTTCAATCGCCTTCAAGTACTGCGGGTCTATGCCATTCCCTTGTCGGCGCAACACGGTTTGACAGTAACACTCGTTCTCATCAATCTTCGCCGCCACCCCAGTGAGGGTCAACCACAGTACCGTCCGCAGCGGCGATGGAATCCCCCAACGACGCGTGAGTTGTCGTAGATGTCGGACGCTGGAGGGAGGGCAGCTGGCAAGGAGAGGGACCCCACGGCAGGCGGCCTGCCACTGCTCCTGTCGCTTCGCCTCCAGACTCTCCCGTATGGGTCGGTAGTGGGACTCTGCTTCACGGACGTGTGGTTTGGAACTGGGAGGGAACCCTAAGCGAGGGGCCGTAGACCAATCCACTCGACTAGAGGCAGAGGTGACCGGATACGGCGTCGGACGCTGAGGGGTTGGCGACCCTTTCGTCATCTCTGGGGGCTGTGTCGGCTGTAGGGGGGTGATCTTGCCCTCCTCCGCCTCTTCGTTGGGTGCGAGCGTTTGGGTAAGGGGATTCTCCGTGGTCAGCACAGACGGCTCTCTGGGGGGATCGTCGTCGGGGTGGTGGAGTCGTAAAGGAAAGGGGGTGGAATGAAGCTCGTCCATTCTAACGTTTCACACCCATACACTAATAATAATAATAATAATAAAAGGAATATACAGTAGTAAAACACTAGAGTTCTGAAACAGTCTGCTACTAAAATAAATAAATAAACAAGAATGTAAGAGAGAAGTAGTCCAGTACTGTAGGCATTTAGTTATGACGAAATAATAACACTGCAAGCATTCCCTTTCTCAAAGAGGTGTATCCTATTACTTTCTTTCTCAAGAATAGCAGTTGAAGCACTAATTCCATCCAATCCACCAAATAATAATAGTATCTTCTCTGATCCAATTTATCAAGTGGAAAAGGGAATCTCGAACGTTTCAAGAGGCTGAGCGGTCCTTATCGTATCCACCCCTGTCAACGAATACCGCAAAAGTCGAATGACAAACGACTCACCAGAGAGATCCGCCCGTCGTTGGTGCTCTTCAGAAGCCTTTTCATAAATGTGTGCCCCTTTACTATAGTAGTGTGCCACCCAGAGATACATACCATTAGCGGTCGGCATGAGCTGAACTCGGTTCCGCAGTGGGGGGAGGCCAGGACGGCCCTCTACGGAGGGTAGAACAATCCGTGTGGAGCTGTAAATCACCCCAGACCGCTTCCCATCCCCTCTAAAGATGTGCAACGTTCCATGATCGCTCACACAGTAGACGGTGAGGGCTTCCTTCCCCGACCCCAGCCGCTTGGACTCTACATACACCGCCAGTATGATACTGTCGGTACTACCACGACGCAACTCATGCAGTAGTTGAAGTCCACTGGTACGATAGACGCGTAGTACTTGCCCCGTGACCGAGGCGGTCACCATACAGTCTCCTGAAGCGGTGAGGGCCAGGGCGACGATAGCGCTCCGGTGGGCAGCGACACAGTTCAGCCACTGTCCCTCGTGAGGGGGTCCTTCCGCCGGGAGGTGACGGAGCCACACCGCCCCCCGCTTCTGTGAGGCGCGGTCTACGGTGCTAGGACGGTCGGGGTAGGCCAGTCGATAGTACCACCTCGTCCTACCGTCCGGGAGGAGCCGCCCATCTGCCTCTATGGAGAGAGCGGCGGCGAGGTGGGGGTTAGGGACGTCTCTGGTGGGCTGGGTCAGCACGCACTCGAGGGTGTGAAGGTGGATCACACGAAGCTGGGTACTAGAGAGCGCTAGTATGTAGTCCTTGTTGACCTGTATCGACTCGACATACTGGTCCGTGAGCAACACCTGCGCCAGCGTTTGATCCTCCAAGGCGTCATAGAGATATAGAAACTGACGGGAGTGGGTGAGAGGCGGAGGGGCGGCGGCGGTGTGAGAACTGTAGTCACGGAGCAACACTACTACCAAAGGAGAATCCCCGACAACAGCAGCACACTGTACAGCACTGTGAGACAGGGAGGGAGCACGGCTCGCCTCCTCCTCCTCCCTCGAGCCAAAGAGAGAGAGGCTACTAGAGCCGCTGCTGGCACAGTCGGTGGGTACTGGTTGGGCTTCCCTTTTCACCTCTCCTCTCCACAGAGGGGTCACCCACCGAGTGGAGGGAAGGGGGCCGCTCTGGGAGGGCTGTAGATTGTAGGGCTGCACTCCATGAGGGGTAGGAGACACAAATATATTGGCATGGGTGGTGAAGGAGCCGACGGGTAGGACATGAGACATTCGTAACAGGCTGTCTTTCTTTTTTTTGATAAAGGGGGGTAACACTTAAAAAAATCTATCTGAAAAATAAAATAAAATAAGAGAGTTACTTTTATTTTTGTAGTTGTTATTTTAGAAGTCCTTTCCGTATTTGGAAATAACGCAAGCTGTTAGAAAAGGCAAAAAAAAAAAGTTTTTTTTTTTTTCATTTCATTAAGTCTAATGTTTTTTTTTTTTAAACGAGTTTTTTCTCAGATGAGGAAAACAAATAATACGCCGCACAAATGTGAACGCAGACAATTACACATTGGGCGGAGATTCAAACAACATATTCGCCGCCCTTTCTACGGAGCGATGACAGGTGTAGAAGGCAACTTTACATTGTTTATAGGAAAACCCTAGCTGGACGAGCTCTTGTATCTTTTTCTCGTCTTCCTCGGAGGGCTCAAAGTCGAGAATACGGGCCTTATCATCCGACCCATACTGTACGCCCCCTTCCTCCTCGTCGTCTTCCTCGTCCTCCTCATAATCCCCCTCTTCTCCCTCCTCCTCCTCCGCCCCATTCATGAAGGCTCGCAGGGCCTCTCCATCCGCCCTTTGAATGCCTGCCTCGTCATACGTCGACTGAAGCATTTCGTCTAGTTCCTCAATCGCGTTCAGGTCAAACTCTTCGTCGTCTTCATCAGCGAGTTCGCCCTCTTGCAGAGAGGCGACGAGGTTTGGACTGTTCATTAGCTCCAAAAACGCTCGTTGGTCCTTCGTGATGAGTGGGATCAACTCTGGGTGCTCCTCGCTAATCTTCTTCATCACCTCCTCCGGGTTATGCACAAACTGTTCTTGCAGCTTCGGCAACTCGGCGGGGTAGGCACCAATGAGTTTCCCAAACAAAACGGCCACACTGTCACTGTCGTAATCCAAAATGTCGTCAAGGTCAATCTCCTCCATGTCCTCCCCGTAGTCCTCCTCGTCGGCGGCGGTCGGAGGAGGAAGGGAACCCCCTTCGGTAGTAGTGGTGGGGGCAGGCAGAGGGGTCTGCGCGGCGATCGCGTCCTCTGGCCGGAACCGCTTCATCGACTCCTCCGCCGCACTCTCCATGTCCTCCAGCACGGAGTCCTTGGGCCGTGCCGTATCGTAAATATAAACCGTATCCCCGTCCTCTAATCCAGACTCTGTGAGCAGCTTCTTCTCGTTACTGAAGTCCACCACTTTCTTCTTTTCCTTGTCCTTTTCGCTGTAGCGATAGTAAAACCAGAACCCATTGACGGGGAGACGGAGCTGTATGGAAACGGAGGCTCGTAGGTTGAGTAGTGTGGCCTTAGGGTCTTGGATCTCGATCTCTCGTATCTCGGACTGTGCCTGCAGGTCTTCAATTGCACTTTCACACTCGGTGAGATCCTTTATCAAAATTTTCATGGCCTCTCTTTTTTTTTTTAATTTTCTGTTCTTTTCTTATAGGTGTACGTGCTTACTTGCTTTTTATGAACCGCAAAGATTGAGAGAGAGAGGGAGAGTGAGTGAGTTACCATTTCAAGAATACAGAATAAACTTATTACAAGACACATAATAAAGCAAAGTAAAATAATAAAGAGTCAATAATCGTCCATAAAAACAAACTCCACAATAATTACTGGAAGATCCTATATTTCAGGTTATCCAATATTTCTCTACTTCAACTCTTTTTTTTAATGAGTTATTATTATTTTGGTTCCTCGCATTGTGGTCGTTAGGTTAACTATAAATAGTCACTGGGTTGAGTACCGAAAATACATTGACCGCTGCCGGGAGGGGACCACACCATCGGTGGTAGCCTCGTCCCTCCGAAATCCCGGACCACGTTTCTTCCCCCTTTCCGACTAGCGTTTTCCTCTCCCGTATTATTATTAGTATGACTCGTTTCCCCACCTTCTTCACCACCCACATGGGAAGAGGACCCCACTACCACTACTGTGCTTCGCTCTAGTTCCTCCATCGCCCAGGAAGGGTCTGCGGCGGGCGGACAGTATTGGACGAACCGTTCAAAGTAACTTTCCGCTGTATTGTAACCGTTTTCATCATGGGGAGAGGCGGCGAAGACGAGTTGCTCTTCCTTAAGTCGCTCCAACAGCTCCGTTCTTACTCTTAGCGTAGACATTGCTAAACAGTGTATGTGTGTGTGTGTATCTATATCTATTTGTCGGTAATAAATGTATATTCCTTCTTTAAGGAAGCAATAAAGCGGAAAACAATAAAGAAAAGAAGAAGAAGAGGAAGGAGATGGGGATGACAGTAGTTGATTTTTCTTTTTATCGAAAGAGAAGTGATTAAATAGTAATAATAGTAGTGTGTGGAATTATCATAAGAAACGATAAGTAGAACCAAAAAAAAAAAAAAGTGTATTACAATTACAACGATGCAGTTTTTTTAAAAAATAAAATAGAAGATGGTTGTAGTCATTTTATCCTCTCCTTTCGTTTTTTCTTTTTTATTTTATCGCTCCGTTACTTGGTGGACCGTGGTGTCGGCAATGGAGCTGTTTTGCGTGGCATTGCCTCCGTCATGGTATCCAGCAGCTCTCGGTCCACCTGCGAGGGCGCTTCCTTCCCCTTGGGAGGCGGAGAGGTTACCACTGGTGTCGTAGCGGTCGTCGTAGGGTTGGTACTACTGTGGGGGGCATTTCGGCTATTGGACAGACGAACACGATTGGTACTGTTGTTATTAGGAATAGGATTAGAAGGACTACTGTAGAGGGTGGGGTGTGGGCTCGAGACCTCGTTTTTCCCTGTACGAATATCTCTAGGAGTTTGCAATTTTAATGTCTTTGTCAAGGGCAACTGTGCCTTTTTGGTTTCCTCGTAGAAGTTTTTTTCCTTCTCCCTTTCCCTTTCCTCTTTTGTTTTATTCGTACTAGGATGGCTATGACTGGGGTTGGCGAGAACAATCTCCCGTTTCACCCGCGAGGGAGGCGTGTGCAGCTGGTACGGGGTAGGAGGGGACTTGACCTCCTCCGCCGTTGGGAGGGTATCCTTCACTACCGTCACTGTGGTAGGGTTGGGGTCTCCATCGGTAGTCGAAGGGCTATTACTGTCATCCGCTTTAGGGGTCTGTCGCTTTCCGCCGCGAGTGGACACGACAAGAAAGCCCGCTCTCTCCTTCGGCGGTTGACGGGGAGGGGCCGAGCGTAGGGTTTGAAGTACGTGTTCTACCACGTTAGGGTCGGCGTGCCGGGACCTCAATGGACTGTCCTTTTTGGTTGTGGCACTACTAATGGCTGGAGCACGGCTGCCGTCTCCCTGGTCGGACGTACGGTCCGCCCGATGCTGCGAGGAGGCCGCCGCCGTCGGGTTCACTGGCGCCTTTTCCTCCGTGGCAAGGGAGGAGGAGGCTTTAGAAGGATTGGAGGAGACGGGAGCTGGGGTGGGGGTGGCCCCTCCGCTAGGTGGGTTAGACCGATTGCGTACTACCAACGCCCGCAGCAGTCGCCTCTCTGTTGCGGTTAGTGTCTCGACGTAACTAGTAGAAGTCTTGCCGGTGGAGGCAGGCGCTTCGGTGTTTGGCTCTGTTCGTGTGAGAAGAGGGGAACTGTAAGGACTGTCCTCGCTATCGACGGCCGCCGCGGGTGGGGTGAGTTCTGTAATGTTTAAGGGGGGTGGAGGGACAGCAGTGGTGGCAGTGGAAGTAGGACTAGGGTGAAACAGAACGGGAGAGGAGGAGCGTCGCTGCGGCGGGTTTGGGGGGAGGCCGAATTGCCGATTAAAGTACTCCGAGTCTCCCTCCCACTCTACTGCTGGTTCCACCCGTCGCAGTGAGGTGACCGTGGACCCGGCGGCAGTACTGGAGGATCTATCGCCTTTGGAGGGAGAGTCCGCCAGCGCGGTAACGTCCACATTGTCTAGATTGATGCACAAATCCCTGTCGATGACGGTGTTTCTATTGACACCAGCGATGGAAGAGTCCGACCCTCTAGGGTGGAGCGACGTGCGGCGTACATTTACCTCGTCAAATTGAACGTTCCTCTTGTTAAGCTTCGGCTTCGCTTTCTCCTTGAGGATGCCCTTGGGCGCCGGCCTCAGCCAGGGCTTCTCATTGTAGTCCACCCCCTCTTTCATCTTGTTGTCTAGGCTGATGCTATTGGAGAAGGAACTGGAGCGAAGGGAGGACCGCCCGGAGCGGGGGACACTACTAATGATGGTGATGCCATCCGACCGACGGGTACTATTTTCCTTTACGCTATGAACGGTAGGCGTTGGGGCCTTCCGCGCAGAGAGAGGAACTCGAATTTCCGTAACCCAGCCGTCGTCGTCGGTGGTGGTGGTAGTCTGCGGAAGGGAGGAGGACCGCTTCGTAACGGAGGAGGGGTGGAGGCGATGAGGGGTAGTCTTTCGAGGATAAAGACGTTGACCAGTGACAGGGGGCCGCCGGTCCTTTGCTTCCTTGGAATAGTCCTTCTCGGTCGATGGTCGGTCACTGGCGAAGCTGAGACGGGGGGTAGAGACCCGTTTGGTGACACTACGACGTACCCCTTTATCGGTGATCTTGCCTTCGCTGACACTCCGCTTAGGACGCGTGTTGGTGGCAGAAAGGCGAGCGCGTGGTGTGTGCGAATGTGGTGGTTGAGATTGCATCCTTTCGATTTTCTATTTCTTTTGCTAACTTGTCTGGCGATATCGCAAGCACAAACGAAATGAAAAAGATAAATAATAATAATAATAATAAAACTCGACGAACTAATAAGAAAATTAAAAAATAATGTTAGTAAAAGTGTACAACTCTAAAGTACACATAAAAAAAATAAGTAAGAAAAAAAAAAAGTGAAGAAAAGAAGGAATTATCTAAAGGATGTTATCTCCCTTCTTTTCCTTTTTTTCTTTCTTTCTTACTTATAGTTATCCTTTCTTTAGATAAGCAAGATGAAAAAAAAAAAAGACAAAATAGATGGGAAAAGTATTAAAAATAGCAGTGCGTTTACACTAATAAAAGGGGGAAAAAATAAATAAATCCAGTCAACACGGTAACTAACCTATACGAGAAGTTATGGAGGCAATCGAAAATAATACAGGTTTATTCGCTTACTTATTATTATTGTTATATGTATTCTAGTTCGTATTTGGTTGAAGTCTATTTGACAACGAATTTCGTTTCACAAACGCTATCTGCCTTTTTTTTTTCTTTTCTTGTTTCACATTTTTATTTATTTTTCTAATCCACTTTAATATTAGCATAGATGGCACGGACAAAAATAATCCCCGCTGTAACCCCAATGGCCCCCGCAGCCACCCCATACAGTAGAGACACCAACCCCATATAGACAAAGTACACCAAGGCGGAGGAAAAGGTCTGAATCATCAACTTGGCGAAGAAGAAGTAAATAGAAAAGACAAACAGCGGTAGCCCCATCCCTCCCGGTATGAAGAAGGCCACCCACCACCAGCGATGGTACTCGTAGCAGAGCAGGTAGTAAAGGTGAAAGACAGTAGTAAGGGCACATACGACGACCCACAGAAATCCCGCAAAGCTGAGAAATCCGAAAGCGTAGTACACCTCCCCCGCCCACGCTCCTTCCATCACGAAGAAGAGCTCCAGGACGATGGTGGCAAACGGCAACAGCGGGGGGACGAGGGACATGAAGAGAGGCTTGTTGATGCAACTGATATTCAGATAAGGAATCTCCCTGGCGAGTCGGCCTACCTGAACTGGATTGGAGATGGTGTCTTGTCTAAACGCTACGGTGGCTCCCAAAACGGTGAGAGGTACACTGAGAAACAACCACAACACTAACAGGATGATAATGACGCTAATAGGGAGACTGGTTGTGGCGCCCTGTAACATGTTGATAAAATCTACAAAGAAAATGACCCCGCAGACGACCCCTGGTACGGCGAAGGCGCACAGCAGGACATGCTTCCACTGCTGACACTGAAGGTACTTGAGTAGCCTCCCACACACATAACCGCTCACCGCCGACATCACCACCGCGAGGGCGAGAATGGAAGACAGGAGGGAGCCGCGGCGGGAGGGGGAGAGCAGTCCCATCAAGGCCAGCAGAAACACTCCTGCGCACATCCCCACCACCTGATAGCCATTTCCTACTAGCACACACAGCAGATAAGCTCTATCGGGGGGACGGAACACATCCGCGTGAATTAACTTCCAGCCCGACTCCTCCTGCAGGTCATCGGGGTCCTCGGCGTTGTAACGATTGAAGTCCTTGTGTAGCACTCTGGCAAGAATCAAAAGGGTCAGGGCCGCCACACAGGCGACGGCGACAACGCTAAAGCAGGCGTAGGTGTAGTGTACACTGGTGTTACTGCCAGAGTAGGAGCTACTCAGATACTTATCCCATCGACTCGCCCACAACACATCCGACAGTCGCCACTCCACACTGTAGGTCCACCGCAGTGTCACTTTACCGGTCTTAAGATCGTTTATTGTGATGGCGTTGGCGAGCAAGTCTACAGGACTGTGTTGGCCCTCCTCCTCGGACTTCACTGGATTCCCCACGTCCGTTTTTCTACTGGATGGAAAGGCACTCAATCCCACCACCATAAACTCATCCGAAGTGTTTTTGCCGTCCTTGTAGTTATACTCGATGATAAAGTGGAGGTGATTAAAGACAATCGCTTCCCCCGTACAGGAGCTTGGAATTCCTAGGGGGAAGCCTCGTTGCTGAGAGAAGACGTACTCCGCGGCGCGGCTTTGTTGTTTGGGGCACTTTAACGTGTACAGAGAGCGATAGAGGGAGCTGTTGACAAAAGTGGGAAGGTTGTCAATGTTCATAGCGCCTCGGTAGACCCCTTCAATGGCCTTCAACAGACTATTGTATCCTTCTGCAGAGTGCAACCTTTTATTGTTTGCCTCCACATCACACTCCAGCTGCCTCACCGTGTCATTTATCCCTTCATCGATGAGCATCCTGGCATAGTACAAGGAGTTCTGCACCCGATCGCCAAAAATGATTTCTCCTATAGATTCCTTCTTCTGCACAATTCGGTCGGGGCGGCAGAAAGGAAGAGAGTAGTAGTCTTTAGGGAAAGTACGGTGATGGGATCGGAGAGAGTTGACGTGGATGGGTACGGTGTCGTTTTTGTGATAATAGGTAGGGGTAGCTCCTGGTATGTAGAATCCTTTCGCTTCTCCATCGATGGCAGTAACTAGCAGCGTCAACAACAACAAAAATACCCCAAAATCAGGACGGTTTCTTTTTGTAGGCATTCTATATATATATATATATATATATATATTTATTTATTTATATTATTTTTTTCAAAAATAAAAATAAGACAATACGTTACTACTACTATTACCAAAATACACAGTTCGGGTATTTCGCTTTACTTTTTTTATTTTACAAACAAAAAAAAGTTGGAAATGAGAAAGAAAGAGAAATAGGAGGGAGTGGTAACTGTGTAGTGAAATGAATCCTCGCATTAAATAGACTTTCTTTTATTTTATATATACGTAAAGTACTACAATATATACGAGCGGCAGATGTGAAATCACACCAAAACTAAAAAAGCAACCAAAATAAGAGCTCATTCTTCCTTTTTTTTTTCTGTTTCTCTTTTTAACCTTTTGTATCTACACCGGAAGACTTTCCTTGCTGTCACGGTTGCTACTGTTGGGATTACCACCGTCGTTCCCCCCCGCGACTGGAATGACGGACATTTCTAACTTCTTACACCAGTACCAGCAAAGACCACCCCCGTTGAGCACGCCGGCGATCAGAACCGTTGCCCACCAATACAAGTTACCTCCGTAGACCCGCCCAAGAACGACATTGGCGACTACAAAGTAAAAAAGGTACACGGTCACGATAAAATCGGGCACTAATTTCCGTCGGCCGATCAGCTGTGAGAGGGGGTAACTGAGTGCGACGGAGGTGAACCAATGAAGTCCAAAGAACTGCCCATACGATAACGTGCTGATAGCGTGCTGGGGAGTGGGGGTGGTGCCTTGATCCCCCGCCATCTCGGGAGTAGTAGTAGTAGAGGAAGGCGTAGTGGTAACCGGGGTTACTTTAAAAAGGGACGGAATGGATATGTAAAATGTGGTGTTCTGCGGTCGATTCTGAATTTCAAACAGCACACGAAAGAGCCCAAGAAGAGAAAAGAATAGACTGATGGCGTAGGTCATCTGAAATAGTAAAAACAGAGGCTTCGTGTTCGTTCGACCTAACCCGATGAGTGCCATGATGGAGGGAGTAAGAAAGACTGGTGGTTGTGGTAGTTGTTTTACTTTAAATATATAGATTGTTACTCCTAAAAGATAACTTATTTTTTCGTGACTTTAAGAAGACGACAATCAACAAGAAGGTGGCAACCAATTGATGAAATCGCAGAAATTTTTAATAGCAGTTCGTATAAGAAAGATCACGCGTTCATAACAAAGAAAAACAAAACAACGTTGAAGGACAAAAGAAGTAGATTAAAGTTTCACCAAATATATATTTGCAGACTACGCCTTGTCGCTGCTCGACCCCGATTGAGAGGAGGAGGTGGTACTTCCCCCAGAGTCCAGTAGCGAGACGGGATCTTCAATATTCAGTTTATCTTGTACATCGTAAGTCTTGGATTCCAAGTCGTACAGTCGACGAGGGAACTCCTTTAGCAGCATGATGTGATCTTCCAGCACCTGCTGCACCCCTTCTGAGGTCCACCACACCTCTTTTTTAATCCTCAGCGACTGCTTAGACGTCACCGTCCGTCGCCACTCCTCCAGTAAGTCTTTCCAAATCCGCTCGCTAAACCCGACCGGGAAGATGCAGTGTCGGGAGCCCTTTTTCACCTGAGACCACATGCTGGGTTCATTCCCCAGCCCCGTCGCCGTGGGGTTACCCTTTTCCTTTTCCATTTCTATTTTTGTTTTTTCCTTCAGTCGCTCCAACTTCCCCACCTGCATCGCCTTCATAAACCGCTCCCGGGTGAGGTAGTGTCGCCGGCGGCCCGCCTTATCCTCGACGACCGGGTAGAGGAGGTGGCGGTATTGCACCAGTCGGTTCGCACACTGGCTGAGCAGTTCAGCGTCGCCCTGGCCACACAGATAGCGAATAAAGAATCTGGGCCACAAATTTGGGTGTCGGAGGATGTAACGAACGTGACGCCACGCGATGAACATCTCCGAGGTGGGCTGCTCTAACTCTTGGGTGATGAGGAGGGAGGAACGCAACACCCCCACGAAGAGGGCGAGAACGATCGTGTAGCTAATGAACACAAACGCGAACAGAATAAACTTCATTCCCTTCGCCTGGTTACTATCTCCCCGGACAATAAGGGTGTTGAGGTCAACTTGACGAATCAAAACATAGAAAAGGGTTTGAAAAGTGGAGTTGACCGAGCGAAACTCCACGACAATTCGGTGTAAATAGGTGTAGGCAGTCATCGTAAAGACCATCAGACACATGGTGAATAAAAGCACCACCGAAACGATTACCGTCTGAACCCTAATCAATGTTTGAGTAACGGTATTCATCCAGTGAAGGATGCCAAAGTAAAAGGAGATCCATATAAAGAGAAGAATGATAATGGACCCATTCAGGTACCTTAGTTGAGTGCTCAGCACCCGCATCGGCTCCAGGATGACGGGGTATGACTCCGTGTAGGTGTGCTCATACAGATCAAACGACCGTGCCCAACGCTTCGTTATCAGAACAAATTGCAGCACGCAGGAGACCACGAGGAGAACACACACGACCAAGTAGTACGAATGGGATACTATCGCCTTAGTGGAAAACGCAAACGTCCCTCCGACGAGGCGGGTGATGGTACGGTGTAGATGGGCGGTTAGTACGATAACCACCACTACCAAGAATACAGAGAGGTAGATGAGCGCGTTGTTGTCCTCCTTGGTCCACAAGTGGAAGGACTCGACATACACCCTACAGAACCAGAGCCCTCCACTCCCCACCTCTCCGGTCACTTTTACAGACCCAAAGAGCTGCACCGACGGGTTGTAAACGTAGAATTCCGAGGCGACAAAACGTGTGGCGGAGTCGTCAAGAAATGGAGTCACCGCCTTGAACCGAAGTTGAAGCGCCGCCGTGAATTTTTCCGTCTGCATCACCCTCCAGTTTGGGTTTTGAAACACCTGTGGGTATTGAACGAAACTCTTGGAGGTCCAAAAGGGTACATCAAAGTAGTATCCACCACAGTGATAGGAGTACAGCATTCCCACCCACTTGGCACCCCCCAGTGTGTGGCAGTCGGCGTACTGCCACAGTTGGTGCCCGTAGCGGCTGGCGTTCATTTCCACCCCGCGGTCCTCTTTACCGGCACTATACGCCCCATAACAGTCTAACACCGAGGCACTCACGTTTACTGGTATGACACGGTCCATGAGGGAGCAGGTGTTGGACCTGACACGGTGAGTCCGCACCCGCAACGACCCCAACAATATATTGCCCCCTAGCAGGCCATTGGTGGAGGTGAGTAATGGGGAAAGCACCTCTGTCACGTACTCGGTGTACTCGGCTACCGATTTTAAATCCTTGACAAAGTAGGAAGTTTTCATCCGACTCAATTCACTCTTTGAAAGGGTGTTATACAGAGATTGGCTCATTAGACGACTCTGAGTAATGTTATACCCATCTAGATGAAACACACAAAACATCACCAAAATAATCACGTGAAGAAAGAAAGAAGTCAGCTGCGATACTACCTTGGATCGTCGACGAACAGAGAGAATGGCGAAGTCCCACTGTATCACGTCATCTCGGAATTCCTCGTAGAAGTGTGGGTCGAGGGACTGGGATTCATTTCTGGAGGAAGAATTACCGCTTCGTGTAGAAACATTCTTTCTTAAACGCATTGACTGAAGCAGGAGGGGGAGGGAACCTCTTCACTCTACGTAATCGTGATTGTAAAATATTAATAAAGAACAACAGAGAAAAAGAACACAGGGAAAGAAGTTTTTTTTTTTTTTTGACCTTTTTATTTCGTAGGCGTATGGGATTTAGATAACAAAGAAAAATCTCTATATATCTATATATCATTATTATTATTAGTAGTAGTAGTACAAGTGTGCTCTCCCTGACAGCTCTAGTGTCTTTCAAGGTGGAGTGGGGAGTACTTCCCTGGACAGAGCAGAAACTGAATCCAGGCCTCTCGTAAAGACGGTGGTAGCGGCTCACAGATGGAGAAGCTATTCTCCATCACTCGTTGGATACGGTGTGTTATCTCCATCGATGAGGCGGGGGAACAGTGTGGAGCCCTCACGAGAGGCACCGCCCTATCGTACAGCAGTACCGTGGTATCCTGTGATACCTCCAGAGGCACGCACCACACCCTCCCGTTCCCATTGTCACTCTCCCTCACACTGGCAGAGAGACACGCCGCAGGGTCGATCAAGGCGCCTACGGTAGGGATCGACACAGGGTCTCGGACGGATGCCGTCGTGCCTGAACCCACACCGGCATCGGTATAGTACGTGTCGAACTCCATATCGAAGGACGCAAACACAGTTTGGTGCCCTGGGTGAGGAGGAAACAGTTCTGTGTTTGAAAGGGCTGGGGTGGCGACTAAGGTACGCTGTGGGCCTTTCTTCTCCTTGGTGGACTCCATAGTGATGTGGTGATAGAATACGCCGTCCACTTCAATCGATTCCACCGCACAAAAGCCTTTAGAAAAGGGAAAGGTAGCGAAGGAAGCACAACCTTGAAGTTGAGCCGAGAGGGATGCCCGCTCGGAGGGGGTGAGAGGCACATTAGAACTACCCAAAACTTTGCTGGCGGCCAACTCGTCCAGTAAAGGACGGTAGATTTCGTGGAACTGCATTTTTTTCAAGTCTCGAGAGAGCTGCATCAAGTTTTCCGCGACGTTTTTCTCGTACTGGTGCACCATAGCATCAAAAGGCGGTAGAACACCGTCCAAAGTAAGTTCAATCACATCCCGAGAGAGAAATTCTTTTTTTTCTCGATGGAGGAGGAGTAGAAACGGATTTGTTCCCATCGACCCGCACATTATCATCGCCACCATACGAATCGCCCATGACACACATCGGAATAAAAGACCACCCAGTAGGAGCTTGGATAGCTGCAGAGAGAGGAGCGGCCCGCGGCGGCAGAGGGCAGTGCCGACGGAGTCGGTGCCACTTTGTGCGATGCGCTCTGCCGTGGAGAGAAGGGAGAGGTCAGGAAACCCGGGGAGGCAGTGAACGAGGAGAGTGGACCACAGCCCAGGCACGGTAATCTCCACCTCTTTATTACCCTTCCCGACGGAGAGGAGTCCCATACCTGTCAAATCCTCTTGCATCGTCCGTGGCAGGGACAGAGGACCAGGTCTGGAATCTTTACTGTGAGCGAGGGATTTCAGTAAGGAAAGGGACTCGCTATCTTTGAACTCGCTGGAGAGCGAAAGGGAAAGGCCCGACAGCTCCAATCCACCTCGCAGCGCTTCCACCGCCATCTCTGCCTTCCTACTGTCCGCATAAGAGGACACCGCCGCCAGCAGCTGACCTCCGACAGATTCCGGGATTTGAAACAACAGGGGAAAGGTATGAAGCTGTGGGGTTGTTTTTAAAAGTTGAAGGATCGACTGAAAGTCTGCCTTCTGTTGTAATTGGGAAAACAGTGCCCCAGTAGCCAACCGCTCTGCCGTTGCCTGTGCCTCCTCCTCTCCTTCCCCCTCCTTGATCTTTACCTCACTCTTGCCAAAGATGGTTAAATCCGATGCGTCCTTCATCTGCAAGGTGCACACCAGCGACCCCTTCATCCGTCCCTCCTTGAACCTCAAGATGGGTAGTTGAAAAGGGCTGTGTGTGACAGCAAACATGCAGATAGCCACTAACTTTCCCCTGTCAGTGAACACGGCGCGACGGGGGTCGTAGAGCAGTAAAAGGCTACTCCCCTCTTTGCCAGCCCCTCCGGTGGAAGGCAGAGAACGATGGGGGGTAGCCTTTTCAGCACTCTTTCCATTTCTGGTGGATGACTCCGACCGCTGCTGCTGCTGCTGGGAAGACAGCCGTTGTACCAGATAACTATAGTGCATTGCCGTCCGCTGCACACACTCCTTGACCTGTTTCCCCACTCCTCTTGCGGTCAGTGTGGTAGGGGCAACGGGTACACTACAGTAATACTTCTTTCCCTCCCCTTGACCCACGTAGGCTTGACAGGTGAAAAAAGGTGGGGCGGGAAACCCTTTGGCGCGACAGAGGGCGTCTAAATTCTTTTTGGCGCTGTTGTCGATCTTCTGTGCCTCTACGATTTCAAGTCCCTCGTCCACCACGTCTATTTCAGACCGCGGCGTGCGCTGCTCGACAAATAGCGCCCGCTGGATGGCCGCTTCCTTTCTTCGTAGGATGTACTTCTTACACATTGCGATGTACTGCTCCCAAACGATGGGACGAGAAGAAAGCTCGTTGAAGTCGGGTGGCTCTGGTACCTCCAACTCCTCCTGACCTTCCCCAAAGGAGCACAAACCTGGGGGCGATGGACACTCTGACAGCCGCTGAGACTGAGATCCTGTCGGTGAGGTGATCCCCTTTCGTAGGGCCTGTCGGGCGTATTTGGTTTGTTTCTCCCCGACGTAAATTGGGATACCGAGTTGGTCTAAAATACGGGTTGCGTGTTGAGCACAGAGGGTGAGGGCAAGGCGCTTGGAAGAGGAGCACCCCACCGCTACCCGACGACCAAAGTGGTCTGGGACAGGGAGCTCTACCACCGCACGGTGCACAGACCCACGAATGGGGTCCGTGACACAGTAGTGGCGAAGCGTCTTTTGAAATTCCTCTCCTCTATTCTTGCAGTAGAACTCAATGTGTGTCAGTGCGAACCGAAACACCTCGTTAGGGTGGATAAACTCCATTTTTTGAATATTGCAGAGCTCGTCATCGGTTTTACCGGTATCGTCACAGGCTATTATCTTTTTTTTCTTCTCTGTTGTCGGATCCTTCTTTTCAAACTCCTTTTTCGTGGCCTGCCCCAGCCTCTCCAACTTGGCTTCCACCACACTCCACAGACCCGACTCCGCCCTCACCTTGCGAAGAGGGGGTGGGGGGTCGCTGTAGGCGGAGGGAGTCAGCTCGCCTGCGTGAGAGGGGGCCCACCGCCCTAGCATCATGCAAGTATCCGCATGTCGCTCCTGCAGCAGCACATGATTATACATGCAGTATCCGAGGGTATCCAGCAGTAGCTCCGCGTGCATGGCACACAAGAGAGTCGAGTCGTGGGGCGTGTAGCCCTCCCCGCACGCCACGACTCTCGCCATCCCGGAGGTGGTTCTGGATGTCGTCTGAACTGAGCGCTGGACCGGTATGGGCAGTGTGACCCGGGTCTGGTAAAGGGGCCCCTCCCTCTCCTCGTTTGCCGCGTCACTGCTTTCCTCTACCACCGTCTCCAGCGATTGATCTAACCGCTTCCCGTATCGCTCTAGGTAGTCTTGTAGACGGGTAATCGCGAATTTATCCGGCCGTCGGGCCGAGGTGAGAGTGTGGCCATACGTCTCCGCCATTACCACAGTAGGACTGACGGTGATGCGGTCCTCGGCGTCGGCGCGGGTGGACCAGTCTAAGGGAGGCACCGTAGACCGCGCGGCTTCAATCTCTTTTACTTTCAGCTCCATCGCCAGTGGGTCGGATTGTAAACGAGTCTTTAGGCTAGAAGGCCCGCTTGGCGTCCAGATGCGCCCCCGTTGTTCCTCCTCTACATTTAATTTTCGTTTTCGGGTAAAGTGGGAGATCCCTCGAAATGCCACTCGCCCTAGATGGGTCTTTGGCACCTGATGAAAGGGAAAAGGGAACTCGCCATCCGCCATAGACTCCAACGTACGCCATCTTTTCCTTTCCATGATTAACGAATGGGCCTCGGTGTGGGGGTCCATACGGGCCAGTGTTTTCAGACCCTGTAACGCGTGCATACTGGCCAGTACAAGAGCGGAATCCGTTGTATCCCCGATACCCATCGCCACGAAGAAACGCTTTTCGTGGGCAGAGGAAGTGAGAAATGGAATCGTCATACTGCATCGAAGCGTGCTGTGATCCCTGGTGCCGAGTCGCTCTTGTACTACCACATCCTGTAGCTGGAAAGGACTGCTCGAAATACCCGTTAAAAGAGCTTTAATTTCGGGTGTCTTAAAGTAGCACTCCAGGTGATACGGTGCGAGTTCTTCCAGTTGAGGAACCCGCGAGACAGCGTGGATGGCGCGTACGGCGGCGGTGTGGTCCAGCAGCATTGCCTCCATAGAGTAGTTTACTTTACTCTTGTCGGTGGAAGAGGAAAGCACCGTGGCGGCATCAGAGTGGGAGGGGTGATGATCTAGCGTCAGTGGCGGCGGGGAGGGCGTTTCGCAGAATTTATCCACCTCTTCGGGATCCCCCGGCGCCCGACACCACCGTCCCGCTCTTCGGCATTCCTTGGCGTGCTGCTGTTGCTTGGCCTCATCCTGAGGAAACAGAAACAGCCCCAGGGCATCAATGGTCAGCTCGGCATGCATACACGACAGCGCAATGGCCTCCCTTTCTGTCGGGGCTTTTCCTATACACATACGCTCACCATATTTGTGATGGAGTGGTAAACGGAGTTGAGCGACAAAAAGACTATTTTTATTTTTTTGGGTAACGGCATGAGGGTGTGTTCGCTTTCCATGAAGCAGGGTTCCCTTGGGGGTGTTTGTGTTTTCTCCTAGTGGGGTGACCCGAATATAATGTTGGATGGAAACACCCAGACTAGAAAAGTAGGACTGTATGCGTCCCTCACTTCCGGGGTCGAAGCAGTAGGGACTTACGATCGAGAAGGAAAACGGCCGAACATAACTTCCTTTTTTCACCACCGTGAATTCCACTCGATCAATTTTTAACTCTTTGAAGTGTTGTCGAATGCGATGGTCAGAGTTGGACGACGCACAAAGTGGTGCCGGGGTCGGTGTGTCGGCTGGCTTCAGTGGATCCCCCGGGAGAGGGGCCCACCGCCCACTCCTCCTCGGCGTGCTTCTTCTGCCGGGAGGAGAGCTGGAAGAGTGGCACCCCTAGCGCGTCAATAATACGAATCGCATGCATCGCCGTGACCACCTCCGAGTCCTTGATGGTGCTCGCCATCCCCTCCGCCCACCGCTCCCCGAACTGCCCTGGCAGCGGTAAGAGCCAGCGAGTGTGGTAGAGGGGGGTACCGCCGCCCTCCACCTCCCGCACCACAGGAGCGAACGATTCACCGTCCCCCTCCCCGACGCCATCCGTCTCTTTCATTTTATGGGCAAAGTTTTTTATTTTGGCGGGCGCAAAAGGGTCCAACTGGGATATGGTTTCAAAGGCCCCGTTGCCCTGTGGTCCTCCTCCCTCCCCCTCCTGCCTGAGGGGTGAGGAAGATGGGTCATTATCGGCGTCGAAGTGCACCCCCTCGTCGTTTTCCTCTGACACAATCTCAATTTCCAGCGCCTCCCCCACTTCCTCGTGGCTTTCTCCCTTGAGGGAGGGGCTGTGACAGTACCGTCGCGGAGTACTAATAAGAGCGCTACTACAGTGTAAGGGTGGTTGCCCAAGTGGCAAACACCGGAGAGTTTGATAGAAACGGGACCCCACCAGTCGCTCTGCACCGTGTCCACCGCTAAAGGGGTCCCCACGAAGGGGGCAATAATGAATACCGCTACAGTGACGCTTGCTGCACTTGCTACGCTGCCGTCCTAACCCTCCTAACCTTTGCATTGGTAATAAAGGGACAACCAAGAGTACTAAAAAAACAACAACAACAACAACACAAAAACACTATATACCGTGGTTTGTGTGTATGCGTGGGTATCTATATATTTCCTTGTATTCTATCCCTCCTCTTTGTTTCCTTACTTTGAGAAAGTATATATATATATATAAAAAAAAAAAGAGGAAGTCTTGAGAAGGTGCGAGTGAAGTAAATGGTACACTCCCCATTGTACCCACTTTATAGTTTTTTTTTTCTTCTTTTTGCTCTTCATACAAGAACAACAGTAACAACAAAAAGCAAAAATGTTTTGTATAATTTTAATTCAACCAATAATTCCAGCAGCTTCCGTTTTCTGTGCTTCTCTTTCTTTCAAGTATTCATTGTAGCGGTCGTAGTCTAGTCCCTGTGGATGGGTGTTGATCACCTGCCTCACAAACTGTCCGTCCGACACGTACAGTATTCGGTCCGCGTAGCACTCCAGGTCTGGGTTGTGGGTCACCATGATGAGCGTGCACTGGGTGAGGCGGTTGAGCTTGATGAGGAGATCCATCACGTCAATGGTGTTGTAGGTGTCCAGGTCACCCGTGGGTTCATCCAGCAGTAGAAGAGAGGGCTGGTTGGCGAGGCTCCGTGCGATAGTGACCCGCTGCTGCTCCCCTCCGCTCAGCTCCGAGGGAATGTGATGAATGCGGTTTCGAAGACCGACCAAACCCAGCAACTCCTTCGCTCGCTGCGTCCGCTCTTTCGCTTTTAGCTGGGAGAGCAACGTCATGGGTAGCTCTACATTCTCCAGCGCGGTCATCGATGCTAGCAGGTTGAACGTTTGAAACACAAAACCAAGTTTGGTAAGACGAATGTTCGCCAAGTCCGATTCCTTGCACGTTTGATCAATGACTGTGTCGGTCAGCTCAATGGTGCCGCTCGTACAGGAGTCAATCGTCCCTATAATATTCAACAAGGTGGTCTTACCACCCCCACTGGGCCCTCGTATCATCAGAAACTCCCCCTTCTTCACTGGAGGAAAGGCTGTGCAAGCAGCGCCACCCTCCCCATCCCCTCCTCCTCCTTCCTCTTCACAGAGGTGGATATCTCGCAGGGCCGTCACCTTCTCCTCAGTGCCTTGAATGGTGTACTCCTTCTTGATGTGTCGGAGGCGTAGTTCGACTGGTTGCTGCTTCAGAAACTCTTGCCGTTCACTCTGCATGTACGATAATATCCGCTGTTTTTTTTTAATTATTCTTGTTTCCTTAAATTTATATCGTTTTGCTAGAAAACATAAAAATAAAAGGTGTTCAAAGAGATAGTTAGAGAGAAAATATAGCTAAACAATAATAATAAAAAAGATTGAAGTAGCAAAGGACCTACTACAAAATACTAAGCAAAATAGAGAAAAAAAGGTGGCTTGGTACCGGCATTATTTTTGCTTAATTATTATTTCTCTGAGAGGACCAACACAGTTCAAAGAAATATGATTTAATGCGATTAAAATAAAAAACTATTATTCTGTTTTTACGACTATTTCCTTTTCAGACTCACCGTTTCCCATTGCCGTCTCTAACGATACGTCGACAGCGTCCACAGGAACACCTCTTCTCCAGCGAAGGAAACCTCTCCTCCTACAATACTTGGTCCTACACGCGAGCGCCATCAAGACCAGCCCACCAACAAGAAGAAGGAGAATAAAAAAAGCCTGCGTGCGGTGTTTATCTTTGGGTGGTTTACTTTCTTTCGGGGGATTCGGCCTTCCTGTGGTCTCGCCACCCTCCGTGTTGGTCTGGTGTTGCTTCGGATCCATCACAAACCGGTAACGAATTTCGAACCCCTTTCGTACCCCCTCCCAGTCAGAGGTAAACTCCAACCGCACCTTTCGGCCTGGGGAGAGGTACACTCGCTGCCTCGGCTGGCTGCCTGTATCCGACCGTCGTAGGCGCCACTTGCCGTCGTTGCTTGGCTCGTATAGTTGAAGGGTGTCATACGGGGACTCGAGGTCGATCCATTCATAGTTTAGTTTCACTACGTACCCCTCAGGGGCGGCCACCTCCCAGACACACAGGGCACTATAGGGGTAGGTCGGATCCCCGTTGATTTGTATCAAACCCGTGTCAGAGGGAGGGAGGTCGGCGATGACCACCGGTGTACCGTCTCCCTCTTTACCACACCAATAACTTTTCTCCTGGCAAAGTGGTCCACCAAAACCGAAGCAACACGACTCGCAGCGGTCCCCGGAGTAGCACCCACTCTGACCGATCGTCCTATCCTTCGTACACGCACACACACCCGTGGAGGCGTTACACAGCCCCCCGTGCAGACACTCGCACCGGGAGTCACAGTGTGGACCGTACCAGCCTTCCTCGCACACCCCACACGAGGCATCGCTAAAATGCCCCGTTCCATGACAGTGACAGGACACGGAACCTTTTGTACCGGTCACACACTCTCCATTGCCATGACACCACACCTCGTTATCGCACCGCCCACAGTCTACCCCTATAAACCCTTTGGAGCAACGACACTGTCCTGTGGGTGGATCACAGGTGCCACGCAGGGAGCAGTTCGTGGAGGGACAGTGGACTGTGGTGGAGTGTTCGACAAGGCAATCCTCGCTCTTTACCATTTCTTCCAAACCGGGCGCCGACACGACAAGGGAAAAGTTCTGAGAAGGGGCAGCGGTGACGGAGTAGCCGAAGACGTATATCCGATAGAGGTGGTCATCTCTCCCTTCCACGGAGAGATGCACCCTCTCGACGTTGTTGACACGATCATAAGGGGAGGAAGCGGTTTGGTTCACGTCAAAGGACAATGGGTAATACAAGTTACCCTTTTCATCGACCACCACCAAGTCCAAGTCGTGGACGAGACTCTTGTGGGTGGTCTCCCTCTCCAGCGGTGCGGCCACATCCGTCCACACCAGCGTTACCTTGACCTCTCGAAGCAAGGAGGAGTTTATCGGCGTCGGTCGGGAGAGACGAAGACAGTAGGACACCAACTCGTGATGGCGAATAGCGATGCGGTCCTGAAAGACGACGTTTCCTCCCTCTGTCAGAATAGAGGAGAGGTTGACACTACCGAATCCGCTCCGACGAGGGTCCCCCATGCTAGACACCGTCACCGCGCTGTGAAGAAGGACCGCCTTCAGAAGAGCGGCACTGGGATTAACGTGGTGCCGCTTCTCTCGTAGGTATTGCCTCATCAAAGCCGCCGCCCCCGCCACCGCCCCGTTTGCCATCGAAGTGCCGTGCTTGGTGGTGATCCCGCACTGATACTGGGTATTCTGACGGAATGCCCTGGCAGAGGCGACCCCGATCCCACCGGGCCCCAGCACTTCGGGTTTTTGCCGTCCGTCGGCGGTGGGGCCGAAGGAGGAGGAGGGACTCACATGGAGTACCTCATCGGGGAGGTTGTCGTGGGATCCTACGGTGAGCACATTTTTTGCACCGGCAGGGGCGAAGAGCTTTCCTTCTTGTCTTCCTTCATTACCAGAGGCGAACAGTACAAGAAAGTCATCGTGGCGATACGCGTAGTCGTCGATGAGTGTTTCAATCTTGGAGTAGCCAAACTGAGGGGGGAGGCCCCAGGAGTTGAGGGAGATGCGGGCACCAGTGTGGTAGGCCGCGTCGAATATATCAGACACTCGGGGAGGGATTTGCAAATCGCTGTGTCCTTGACACCCAATGTCCTGCACGAACAGTTTCGCCCCAGGTGCTACCCCGTTGTAGGCACTGAAGTCCCTCACGTCCGTCTCCGACCCTTCCACCACCCCCGCCGCGGTGCCGGCGACATGGGTGCCGTGGCCATTGCTGAGGTCGTAGGCGTCACTCGGCACGTTGGGGGCGTTACAGGGCTGGTAGGAAATTATTTTCCGGTGCTTCTCGTTCACCGATGGGTAGTAGGAGACTGGTTGAGCGACGTCGTGGAAGAAACAGCTGTAGACATCCACTCCAGAGTCCGCAATGGCAATAATTTCACCTCTTCCAGTGAGACTCCACTCCTTCCAATGGGGGGTCGTGTAGTGGGGACCCCTTTCCGCTTCCGTTTCCATCTTTCCATGTCGTACCATTCCTGTGGCTTTACGGTTCAAGAATACAACGGGCGATGTAGTAGCAATAGGCACTACAGGGCACACGGGGCGGGAGGTCGTCAAGGGGTGCTGGTGCTGCGTGCGACGATCCCAGTCCACATGGTCACCTTGTAAAGGAAATCTATTCGCTAACCAACATAGAATGATAACTACAATGTAAAAGAAGAGATGTATCTTTTTCATTTTTCAAGCACGCTCATATACACACATATAAGGACGAGTGTGTGTATATGTGTGTGCGTGCGTTTGGGTCTTTTTTGTAATGGTGTTGTAGGGAGAAAATAAAGTGAAGAGAAGGTAAATGACTTTTGAGATATTTTTTTTTCATCCATTATTATCACTGTTGTTATTTTGAAGGACGGTAAAGTATTTCAGTTATCATGAGGATGAAAAATGTAACATATATAAAGTACAAAGAATAAACATATTTTTTTTCTCTCTTGTTTACAATTTTCCCTTCCGGTGGAAAGAAAAACAAAAATAATAATTAGAATAGTGCAACTAAGTTAATACTTATAATAATAATAGTATTTAATCCTTTCACGAAAAAAAAAAAGTAAGTGAATCAAAGAAAAATCCCCAAAACACTCTAATAGGTACCTCGTGCAAAAATAAAGACATAGAACTAATAATAATAATAAAAATAGTTCTGTTAGTCCAATTTTTTTTTTTCACGACAGGCTAATTAATTTATTTCCTTCATTATCTGTACTATTATAATTTTTTGTCTTAAATAATTGTTGTGTGTATAGTGGTGCGTTTGTGTGTGTGTGTGTCCATGTTTGAATGTCACTTGTTTGCTCACCGTCGATATGGGAAATAGTAGTAATAATAATAATGATAATAAAGTTTCTTTTTATATATATAAAAAGATAAAGGGTTTGTCGTTACACGGTTCGAATTGTTAGAGATAATCCAGTGTCAAAAACAACAACAAAAACCCTGTAATAATGAATAATATATATTATTTAAGTTTGCTTCTCGTTGTCACTCGTATAAGTCGTCGGGTCGTTAACATCGTCAATCTTCAAAAGCCGCAAAATAAGCTCCAACACCTCCTCTTGCTTCGCTCCCTCCACCCGGCCGACTACACGACCCTTGTGATACCCAAGAAAGGTGGGTAAACTACGTACATCGTGAAGCGCGGTCAGCCGTTTGTTTTCATCTGTGTTCACCGTAATAAAACACAACCGGTCTGGAGCGGCGTCTATCTTTTCGTATATCGCTTCACGGAGTTGCATACACGTCTTTTGATCCTCTGGATTCATAGTTTCTAACATGGCACGGAAGTTTTCGTTGGAGTCGGTGTTGGCGTCGGCGTCGGCGTCACGCTTGTAGGTGGTGGTGCTACCCTTCTCTTCATTCGCCTCCTCCACCTTTCCAGTCGCGGTCTCCCGCAGCATGTGGAACCCCTCCCCTACCGTCGATATCAACTTTTCTCGTATCGCCTTACACGGACCGCAGGCGGGCTTGTAGAAGAAGACGAGCGCAGGTCCATGCTGGACGTGGTCGATAAAGGTATTGGGGTGGCCGCTGAACACACGATAGCCTCGACCGCTCACTAACAATGAAGAGATGGGGGAGTTGGCGGGGAGGACTCCCCTCGCAAAGGCAAAGTTGAGGCATACATCGTGGGGTGCTCGGTGGGAGGGGACCGGCTGGAATCCATTCTGGACGAAGGCACTAGGAAAAGAAAAGGCAGCCAATCGCCTCGGTACGACTCGCATTGTGGTTTATTTTCTTCCTAAAAAAACAAAGCAAAAAAAAAAAAAAAAAAAGTCTGTTTAAAAAGACTCTAATGTTCTTTTTTTTTTTTTTACCTTTAGTATATTATTTGTGGAGGAAAACTATTCTAGTCATCACAAACGTAAGAGATGATTGGAGAGAAAAGAGAAAGGTAGAACCGTCTACAAAAGAGAAGTTTTAAGAAAATAAGAAGATAAAGCCCACCTTTTTATCTTTTTAAAATAGGCCTTTGAATTTTCTGATGATATATGTCATTGTGACACAGTTTTTTTTTTTTTTACTTTTTTGCATATATATATATATATATATATATATATATATATACTGGTATAGGAATAGTTCGATAGTGTACTGGTATAGGAATGTAGGTACGGTCTCGCGTTTGCCTATAGTCCTGCATCAAAAGGAGGACCCAGATATGCGGTCACCACATACTGCCACTCCTCCCGCTCCTCTGGAGAGAGAAGACTCCCATCCTCGTGTAGTATCAGCACCCAGCAGGAGCCCACCTCATCCTTCAGCTCTTCCATGTCAGAGGTCGGCCGGTCGGATTCCTCTATCTGACCCACATCCGTTATGGTTTCTAATCGGCCAATGTAAAGTGTGAGGTAGAGCAGTCGAAGAAGACTATTTCTCCTCCGCTTCGCCGCTGCGTCGTCCTTCTTGTGTGTCCTATAGGCACAGGCGAGTAGCGCTTCCTCGATGGCGGTGGTCTCTGCATCCACTAACGCCTCCATGGCGGAGAAATCGGCGTACTCGTCAGTGTCACAATACGGTACTACACTCCCATCCGCCTCGACTGACTCTTGTTCATAGTTGGGTGGGGCGTGCAGGCTGCTATTAAAGGCCTCTACCGACTCTCGAAGCGCCTCTTTAAGTCCCGCCAGGTCCCCTTTGATCAGCAGTTTGAGTTCCTGGACTAATGTTTCCCACTTTTGTTCTTGCGTGGCGGTATTCTGCTCAGAGCTTCCACTCATGACGGTAGTAGTAGTAGTAGTAGTATTTTTGATATAGTAGAGTAAATATATTTATAGTTCTTTTTCTTTTCCTTTTGGTGTTTCACGCACGAACACAAACACGAACACTCTTTTTCCCATTCGTGGGTACCGAAAAAGATCAAGATAGAGGGTGAAAAGATAAAAAAGGAGATAGGGAACATATCATCGCATCAAAATACGGTAACGCAATTCAAAAGGGGGAAGGAACGAAAAAAGAAACAAAGGAAACTTGTGCAGGGAAAATAATTTTTTTATCCCTCTGCATACGCAAACGTTTTCAATATTTTAGGTTTGTTTTGTTTGTGAACAACAGGTCCTTTTTTTAAAAAAAAAAACAGTAATATAATTTGTCTTTTCACTCATTAGAAGACGAAGGGGAGATATTTTTTTTCTCCCTAGCCTCGACACTCTTTTCCACTTCATATTGCCCCAACCAGTAGGCCCGCAGCTCTTCTTCTGACGCCTTGGTAAGGTCTATCCCTTTGGGAATCTCCGCCAACGACCCCCGCGAAGAGGTAAACATCAAAATAAAAGACGCCTTGTTTGTCCCCCTCAGGGTACCGCCTTGCTCCGCGGCGACGTTGACGGTGACCAGCATGGTAGAGTTCCTCACGTACACCACTCGACAGGTGCTCACCGGGTGGTCCTCGAACCGTACGGGTCCCTCAAACGTCATGTTCAACATGGCGAGGGTATAAACGAAGGGGCTCTCGGTAAACACACGCCCACAGTGCAGTGCGGCCTTCTCCATGAACCGAAGCACCGCCCCGCCGAATATGACATTGTTTACATTCAGACTATCCTTGGAGAAGGTACGGTTGACGACGACGGTGGTGGACGCCATTGGCACCTTCACCCGCTTCTTTTGGTTAGACGCACTCTCCAAGGTGGCAGCGGTAAGGGGTGATGGGGCATCCTTCATGGTGGGGAAGCGGCGCAGCGACGCGTATCGTTGATGGAGGGAAATATCCTTTTCCAAGTTGAGCCGCACGGCAGGGACGACAGGATCAGCGGACTTGCTTTCTATATTTTTCCCTCTCACCGCTACAAAGGTAACAAAGGACTCACCGATCACTTCAGGGATAGGCGCATCGTAGGCCTGTCTGGATACCTCGACGTGCATCCCTACGGTGCTGTTGGATGCAGACACCACACGGGCCTCGTACAACACTAAATCCCCTTCAAAAATAGGCTTGGAAAACACAAACGAGTTAAAAGCGACGGTGACCAACGACACTGCGTTGTCCGACCGGGTGGAGATATCCCGAAACACTTGACTTTGCTTCTCCCCGGACAGGAAGTAGGAGCCGGACCGGGCGGAGATGACGTCAATCAGCGCCAACACATCCCCAGCATCCACCCGCTTGATCTGATGCGGTACTAGCGTTCCAATCAGCTCCGCGTGTGTGACAGAGAAGGGCTCCCCATCGCGAACCCCTACTTTTTGATTTCCCACTACGATAGGGGTGGTGGAGGCACAGCGGCGCGAAGGGGGAAGGGCGCCTACTCCCCACAGAGATAGTCTCACACCAGCAAAGCGTCTTTTCATGTTTCTGGAAATCTATTAGAGCGTCGGAAATAGAAGAAGGGGGCGGGGGGAGGGGTAAAGAAGGTAAAATAATATTAATAAAAAGAGATGAAAGTTTTAACCCAAATACAAATACAACACTGACAATGAGTTTTTTAAAAGTTTACTCGGTAATAAGTCCTTTACATGTTTAGCAAGTACAAGCGCTTTCAAAAGAGGCAAAACATGGAGCGTGCAATGGTTTACTTTAATCAAGAAAGAAGGATCTAAGTTAAAAAATAAAATAAAATCTAGTATACAACACAAATTAAAGCAAAGGTGTTGAACCAACAGAACTGAAGTGAAAGAAAAAAAAAAGGAGGTATAGAGAAAGAAAAGGAAAACCCGATGGGCTAAATTCCTCTCAAGTCCTGATTGATTTCATCTTCGTAGAGATACTTGAAAGAGTCACGGTAATCCCGGCGACGGTGATATCGTGTCTTGGCCTCCATGTAGGTCTGCAGTTCCTCCTGTGAGGCATCCTCCAGATCAATGCCGTAGGGGATAATCGCTTTCTGTCCAATATCGTTATTGTTAATCAGTACAAAAGAGGCACGGTTAGTGATGACCTCATTAGACATTTTCCGCTCTGCACGGAGTGTTACGTCGACCTCCATGGTGGTGTTGCGCACGTAGACGACGTTCGCTTCCAGTGAGACCCAGTCCGATGAGAAGATGGGTTCAGGAAAGTAAACACTATGCATCCCGATAGTGTACACATTTTGGTTGCCCACAAACATACGCCCACAGTGGACCGCGTGCTTCTCCATCCAGGCCATAATTTCACCTCCGAACACCGTATTGTTATTGTTGAGGTAGGAAGAAAGAAAGATTCGGTTGGCGCTTACTTTAGTAGAGGCGATACGGATGTGTGCCCGCTTGCCACGGTTAATCTTACCATTCACCACACTCGATACCAACACCTTTTTACGGTTTTCCTCCGCCATAGCCCTGCTCTTCCCCTGTGCCTCCCTAATGGCCTGATAGCGTAGGTGCATCTGAACATCAAAAGGGTCGGTGAGTACCATTTGCGGGGCTACCTTGGCCGATTTTAGTTCTGGGGTGATGAGCACCATCGTAAAAAAAGACTCCCCCGCAGCGGTTTCGATGCGGGTGGTGGGGGAGGTGCGGTAGAACCGAATATAAATACCAAGGGAGCTGCCCCCCGCATGAATTAGTCGACCCTCCATACGGACAGAATCGCCGTGAAGTACAGGGGAGACGAAAGCAGTGTTGTTGACCGCGACGGTGCAGCTATTGGTGTGCTGCCCTGTGTTTCGACTGGCCGTCTCCGACACCTTCTCCGCTACACGGTAGGCGCAGAAGTCCAGCATGGAGAGTAGTGAACCGGCGGTCAGTCGCTTGTTGACGCCGTCAATACCGACAAGGTCCGTCCAGGATAGACGCAGAGGCTCAGCGGTGCCATTCTTGGCATTCCCGATCGTAATGGAGGAGGGACGGGTGGTGGAGGTGGAGGTATTCCCTGGTGATGGGGTGGAGTGGCAGCGGAGGAAAGTAGCGAGTCCAGCGCGAGACGGAGGGACGAGTACCTTCCGCATCATTCGGTGCATGTTTTTTTTTTTTTTTTGAAAGGCTAGAAGTCAAAAAAAAAAAAATGGAGAAATAAATAAAAGTAGCAGCCCGCATTTCTAAATGATTACAATGATAACACCATTTTTTTTTTTTTTCATTTCAATTCTCTTCGTTTTTATCGGTTGAAATTGAGACGGCCATATAGAACGGCTATAGTACATGATGAGTGAAGAAGTGATAATGTACATTCTTTAATATATAAATATATGAATCTGTCCAGAGAATAGACGTGCAATGAACATAAATCTGGAACAAAGAAAAACAGAAAAGAAACAAATCAACACGAAAGAAAACAACAACGACAACGACAACCGGATGTCAAATCCGTCAGAGAGCAAGAATGGTATTTAGACAATTATTCTCTCTCTCTCCCCATCTCATTCCCCTTTCGTCAGCAAGTTGTGCAGTTTCTCCACCGCCTCTAACCGCTCCCGAATTAACCTCGTAAGTTGATCTTGTTTCTTTGTACGCTGACCTGGTGTACTGACAGTGGCGACATCAAAGCGCAACTGCCAAATCTTTTCATTGAATTGTCGAATATCTTCCGTAATGAGGTGTATTTCATCATCCTGGGGATTACGAATCGCACTCGCCTCAGCCATCAGACGGTCCAGGGAGTCTTTACGGGAAGTTTTGCGCTCTCCTCCCCCTATAGAGCTGGGCTTCTCGTTTGACGTGAGACGCTTCCTTGGGGGTGGTGGCTGCGGGGTCATCTTTTCATTCACCGAGCTGTTCCCCGCAGTGACGGGGCGGATATCATCGACCTCTTTAATACCATTCGTGAAACGGTCCAGCAGGTCTGCGGTCGCCGTTTTATTCGTATTGATTTTATCACTAGGGCCCGTTTCCTCCTCGCAGCGGTACATGGCATGAGGCGGAGAGGTGTCAGTGGGGGTGGTACTAGCCCTTCCATGGGGGGTGATGGAGGTCCGCTTGCCAGTCGTCTTTTTTGGGTCGCTGGCCCGCTTCCCATTCTGTACACGAGGGAGACTAGACTTTCGAGGAGAGGGCCCCCCGCTGGTGGGGTTGGACCCCGTCACACTGGGCCGAGGTTGGCTGGGAAGGGAGGTCTTCTTGGCTTTTTTGACTGGTTTTTTAGACGGGGATTCGGCCTTCTTGGCGGGGTTCGCCGCCGTTTTGGATTCTCCCTTTTTGATAAACTTGTGGGGTTTATTTCCTTGCATTTTTTCGCGCAATGCGTCCTCGGATTGGGTGTTGGGAAACATGTTTTCGAGGGTGAAGACATTGTCGCTGCTTTTTTGCGCGGTGGACACGACACCGTCGACGTAGTGTCGGGTCTGAGGTTCGTCGGAGCCCACGGCGTAGTACTTTCCCTCCCCGTGAAGCACATTGTGGTTCCACGTGCACTCTAACCGATTTCCCTCCACAAAAGTAAACACCCCTCTGCCGTTACGCTGAGGTGTGAGTCCTGGCATTGCTTCATTGTCGTCGGGGGAGGGCTCGACCTCGCCCTTGTAGTGGTCGCCGTTGAGGTAGCGTATCTCCCCCTCGCCGTACACCCTACCGTCCTGATAGCTACCCTTAAACTCTTGCAAGCCCTGGGAGGTAAATTGCACCGTCGCCTCACCATGCGGTCGACCCTGTGCAAAGTCCCCTTCAATCACCGTCCCACTGGGTAGTTTCATCGTCCCTTTTCCGGTCAGTTCCCCGTTGGCAAACATTCCCTCGTAGGTCACTCCACTCTCCGAGTCACGCCATACGCCTTTACCGTGCCACTTCCCAGACGCGAAGTCGCCCTCGTAGTGAATGCTCCCAATAGTCTCTACACCGTGGCCGTGTTTCTTCCCCCTCTGCCACTCCCCGTTGTAAGTCACCGAGTCGCCTCCGCCTCTGGTGGCCTCCTTGTTATACACCCCTTTACCATGCCAGAGTCCTTCCCGCCACTGTCCATCATAGCTCTCCTTGAGCAACAAGTGTTCGTAGCGGCCCTCTCCAGAGGGGGCGCCATTGGCAAACTCGCCCTGATACTGTTCCTGGGCACTTTTGTACTCCCCCACGCCCTGTGGGGTCCCTGTATGGACCGGTCCGGCGTAGTAATCGCCGCCGTCCCACCGCCACACGCCCGTCCCCTCCGGCACCCCTTGACTCCACCTCCCTTTGAATCCGCCGTTCCGCTTATAGGAGAGTACCAGACCTTTGCAGCCAGGAGGTACACTGGGCTCGGAGGAACTTTGTGGAGAAAACGACCCAAAAGTGGACCCAATTTGCAGTTGTCCCTCCCCTTCTCCCTCCGGTTTACCAGCAAAAAAGTTGCCTTCGTATTTTTTGATCAGCACTTCCGGACCAAAGTGTTCCGAGGGCCAGTACGTGGCGATTCGGTTCTCTAGTGTTCCTCTCCCATTCGGCAGTCCCTGACGTACCTCGCCAGTGTATACACTCCCGTCAAGATAGCTCACCTTGGCACCGTCCCCAGTGAACTCGTCCATCACAGTGGGACCGACGTAAGTGACAATCTGTGTGTCGCGGGGCTCGGAGGACTGGTGGAGTGCTTTATCCGAGTTGCGGAACGTCACGGTGCCGTGGATTCTATCGTCCTTCCACGTCCCCTCATACACTCGTCCATCCGCGTACTTCATTATCCCCTTTCCGTGCCGTTTATTACGGGAGAACTGACCTTTGAACCCATCCCCGCTCTTCAGCTCCAATTCTCCATTTCCTTCCCACTCCATGCGGTCCACATCGCCTCGGTAGACACTTCCATCGGCGTAAGCGATCTCTGCCGGTTCCCTTATTTCCATGGAGGACGCCACGTCTGCGTAAAACGGCCCTCTATACTTTACAGGGGAAGAGGTGATCAAGGAGGAACCCCCGCTCCCTCTAAAGTCACGGGGAGCTGCCACTCCCCTAACCCGTGCCGTTTATCGTTCTGCCAGTACCCAATGTACACTCCACCGTCCACATACCGGCAGGTCCCAGCAGGGCCACTTCTATGATCGTTTTCAAACATCCCTTTGTACTCGATAAAATCATCCGACGGGCCCCCACGAAGGGTGCCTTCGCCATTCATGTGGTCACTCACCCACTCCCCCGTGTACTCCCTTCCATTCCCAAACTTACAACTCCCTTTCCCGTGGCGCCGACCGTTGACAAACTCACCATCGTACTCGTAACCTTCTGCCCCTGGCACCACCATGACTCCTTTTCCATGGGGAGCATCGTTGGCCCAGTGACCGCGGTAGACGGTTTGATTCGCCCAAACATACTCACCGACACCATCCTTTATATTATCCCCAATCGCCTCGCCGTCGTACCGATCGCCATTTTGATAATTTTTGGTAAACTTGAAACGTTTTTGACTCGACATAACTCTCCACGTCCAACCACTATTTTACCACTGTACGAGAAGATCTTAAATATATATAGAAAGAAAGAAAGAAGAGGGTAAACGGGTGAAGAGAGAAATAACAGTTAATTCCACACTGACTAACAATAGTGATTCTAAAAAGGAGCACAGTTGACCTCAATAATAATAATAGTAATAATAATAATAATAATAATAATATGGATGGTTAAACAATTCACTTCGTGATTGTAGCAGTCTTCTGGGAGGGGGAGATTCAATAAAAATAATATAGTAATAACACGTAATAAACAGTTCTGAGTTACATACAACACTCCCCCACGTCGAACCGATAGAGGAAGAATAAAAATAGAAAAGGTAAAAAGCAGATTATTAAATAACAGAAAAAAAAAAGTAGTAGTAATAATAGCAGTAGTAATGTATATAATTATTCTTTAAAACGCGACGGCTCCTCTCCAGCCGCCATAATGGTGAGACACTCCTCCCAGAGTTCCACCAGCTCCTCCGGCAGACCACACTGACGACCAAGAGCTGGACCCAGCAGTAGATTCTTCTCCTTTACCCTGTACTGTGCGATACACTCCCGGTGACGACCGCCCTCCGTCGTGACACAATACGGCACAAATGTAGGGATCGCATCGATAGGAAAGGGGTTGGAGGACTCCTCCTGGTCACGGTCCTGAAAAGCGGTCGGCTCGTGAAGGAGGGACACCCCAGTGGAGAGGATGTCAGCGGGGTACACTGGTACACTCCGCATCACATACCACTGCAGAGACTCGAACGGAAAGGGTAGTTCCTCCTCCTCCTCCGCCGCGTCCTCAGCGACCGCGTCGTCGAGCACTTCAGTAAAGTGGGTCGTCAGCAACACCACTTCGTTTCTCTGGCTTAACGTGTCTTCCTGTCCTGGTAGGGTCCCAGTAAAGTAGCGAAGCACCGACCCGGTGAGCGCGATAGCATCCTCCGGCGTCGTTCCTCGTCCGAATTCATCGAGCAAGATCAATGGTGGGTACTCCTCCACGGTATCCAGAGTGGCGTGGTCCTCCGTCGCACCTCCCTTCCCTGTCTGAGACTGCATGTTTGCCTCACACAGTCGAAGAATACGATTTAAAGAGGAACACTCCTCGGTGAAGCTGCTGTTGTTGGCCCCTACCCGTGCGGCGGTGGATACAGTGGAAAGGATTCCCCCAAATAGTCCAGTACGGACCACGGCGGCAGGCACAAAGGACCCTAAGTGGACGAGGAAAACGATGTGGGCCACCGCACTGAGCAGCACTGACTTACCGCTTTGATTCGCCCCTGTGATAATGTTGACCCGACGGCTCCCTCGGTCGGAGCGAAAGGAGAAAGGGGTAAGGGTTCTCGCCTCGGAGACCAACTGGAGCAGCGGATGCCATCCTTCTTCAATAGAAATACAGCCTGGAGGGGAGTCCAACCTCGGGCACGTCCAGTGGTGCTGAAGGGCTACATGCGCAAAGCTTAACAGGCAGTCCAGCTCCGCTAGCGCCCGTGAGGGAGGCAACATATACAGAGAGCGAAACAGCAAGGACTCGTCCAACTCTTTACGTAATTCGTCCTCCCGGTGATGAATCTTCTCTCTTAAATCCCCGACAACGGCGTCCAGATCCTCCATGGCGGCATTTTTGAAGAAATAAGTGTTTTTTTCTTCATGATGAAGGGTCCATCCATACTGGTGGCTCATAAACTCTAACACTCCAGGCGGGTGGGGCAAGCCGCTCGCTCCTCCCTCACCCAGAACTTCGTCCTTGGCAGCTTCCCCGTAGTATTGTTGTATTTCTGCCTGACAAGAGAACAGTAGCTGTTCCCCATCCACACAGAGCAAATAGCCATAGGGGTGAAGGTAAAGACATTGGGCGAGAAGAGAGGCACGGAGGTGCGGAGAAAGGTTCCGAAACGCTTCTTGGGCGTACAGACTCAGAGAGTTGCCCATCTCCGATAAACGCGCCCAAAGCTCCCGGAGCAGACCAGTAGGGTCACTGTCCATCCTCACTGCAATATGTGCCTTGTTGGTCGGATGGGGTACCCCTCCTCCTTCGGTCTGTGGTCGACTTCCCACTCCATCGAGGACCGACTCTAGTTGGTAGGCCATGTTGGACAGCTCCCCCGAGTCGTAGCTGTGGACCAGTTCAAATAAAAAGGGGAGTTCATGCGCGATGGGTGACACCGCCTCATACACCGTCAACATGGACCGAATGGTTCGAAATAGAGACTGATACTTTCCGGTGGTTATTTTTCCCCTTCGCATTAGAGTGAAAATACGTCCAGACGGTTTGACGTGACGAATGGCGCGGCGTAAGTGAAGGAGAAGATCGTGACGAGCGGGATCGGTAAAGTAGCGAACGACGGACTGTCGGCGAGCAATCTCCTTCGCATCCCCACTCGGGAGAACGAACCACTGTCGAAGCAGCGACCTCCCTAGTGGACTCTGTGTGTGATTGATGAAACTGAACAAGGAGAAACCCTCCTTGGAGCGCCCTACTCCTTGGTAATCGCAGGGGTGCAACTCGGTTCGGGTGATCTGCAGCACCTCCGCGACCTCGGGCTCGATGTGTAGGATACGAAACGGCCCGGTCTCGGCCACATCGCTGATGTTGGACTTGACCGCAGAGACAAAGTGCAGTAGGGCGGAGAGGGAGGCTCTCATTTTGGTATGACGAGGACGAAACCGACTGTCGAGCTCCTCTGCACTGGCATCGGGGTACATTACCTGGAGTCGTGAGAGGAGCTGTTGATCGTCAAAGGCCGTTTTTCGATTCAAGTAAATCACCTCACACTTGCCTGTCAACGCCACCACACTGGCGATGAGATTGTTTTGGTGGTCCTGGGGGAGGAGAAGGGTGGGTCGGATGAGTCGCAGGTAGCGAACGAGCCACTGCAGGGAGCTCGGTATATCCTGCTCGCTGAGTAGAACAAAAGGCTCGTTGGAGGTAGTCCGCCCCGTCAGCTCCCCCCCAATGTGGACCCCCACCTCAAACGTTTCGATTCGACACTCCTGTTGGATGAAGCGGGCGACGCCCAGCCTGGACTGGTCATAGTAGAGAGAGGTCACCTCCACCCCAAGCTCCTCCGCCTCCTCCCCATCGTCGCTGCTCTCTGCATCGGACATGAACTCTATTAGATTCGGATCGCGGCTGGGGTTAGGGTTAGTACAACGGGAGAGAAGGGTACTTACGTTTTCCCACTGCATAAGACTTTAATAATACGGTGCGGTATGGATGGGTGTGGTGGTGGGTGGTTCTATTTGGGGTGGGTGGAAGGAAAAATAAATAAATAAAAAAGGAAAATTGAAAAGAATAAATGAATAACAGAGAGGGAGAGAGAATTCAAAGTATTATTAACATTAATAGATGACCAATGCGTTATAATGATATAATAATAATAATAATAATAATACTAATAATAGTAAAAATATATATATGTATGAACCTTATAGCACGAGAGAACGTTATACATTGTATTTACATTTTTAAATTTCTAGAAGTGTTGTGGTAAATAAAAGCGAAAAAAAGTGGATTATTTTATTTCTTTTAAGAATTAATTTAGTTTCTGAATGATAGTACAAAATGGAGTGAGAGCCAAAAGATCAAAAGAAAATCTAGAGTGAAAAGGAGAAAGAAGTTGCTTAGAATTCTCTGTTATCGTTTCTATTGCCGTTCTCAAACGGATAAGTGGCGCCTCCAGCGATTTGCGCCGGACTACCGCTAGATCGCACAGTGAGTGCCCGACGTATTTCCTCCCTCTCCGCCGCAATCTTCACCTCTTCTTGCTTCATCAGATGAGACCGGTATTCCACTATCTTGGTGCGACGGGCCAAAACTTCCTCGTTGTTTTCATCGACAGGGTGGACAAACTCAATACCCGCCGCATCGAGCGCCTCTTCCGACTCCTTAAAGTCTTCCAACGCATTGGTCTGTTTCTCCTTCAGCATCGCCAGCTCCTCCTCTACCCCCTGTCTCAGTCGGTACAGCTCCTTCTTCATGTCGGCGTGTTTTTTAGCATTAGGGTCAAACGTCTCGACACAGAACTCTAGCTGAATATGGGTGGTACGTATATTACGGTCAATCTCCTCTAACCGCTTCTCCTTCTTGTAGATGAGGGAGCCGAGGGTGAGGTAGAGCATGCGGAAGTACTCCAGGTGTTCCTTGTGCACCTCCAGGCGGAGGGCGGCCAAGTCTTGATTGGTCTTGTCGAAGCGGGCGCGAATATTGGAGCAGCCCTCGGACACCATTTCCTCCGTAAGGCCGGTGCAGCGAATCGCGAGATCACAGTTGTACACGGTGAGCTCTAACAGTTTCTTGTGCTGTGCGGCAATCTCAAGGAATTGTTCATACTCCACCCGCCGCTTTTCCTCCCGATCAATCTCCTCAATACGGCGCTTCACCTCATCAAATCGGTCTGTGCCTAACTTTTGCAACTGTCGCTCCAAGTCCTGGATGCGGTTCCACGCGTCGTCCTGCATGTCCTCATTCTCTCGGATGTAGCGTTCACTCTTTTCCTTGTTCGCCACATACCGCTTCGTCGCCTCCGCATCCTCGAGGTCGGCTTTTTGAATGGTGTCCTGAATGTGCTTCAGGTCTGCCTCGCAGCGCTGCTTGAGCCTCCGCTTCTCATCCTTCATTTCACTGGTCTCTCGATTCGCCTGTTTCTGAACTTCGTAAATTTCCTTAAACTGAGAGTTTTCCTCCTCGCATTTCCCAATAAGGGAGAACTTATCCTTGAGCAGCTCAATAAGCCGCTCCTGCAACTGAACCTTCATCCACATCTGCTCCTCCGCGACTTGCATCTCTCCGTCTTGTAACGCCACGTTTTGGATCTCATTGGTCTTTTCTAACTGTGCCAGTTGAGTTCGCATCTGATCATCGGTGGAGGCCAGGGCGTTTTGAATCTGGGTGGCGTTCATGATGTCCTCTGCCATCTTTATCGTCTTGGCTGGGACTCGGGCGAGAGGGGTGGCATCCAGCTGAGAGCGGCGGAGCTCCTCCTCCACCTTTTCCATCTTTGCGATACTATTATCGATGAACTGCGTGAAGCTCACCACACGGGTCTTGTTACGGTTTTGGCGGAGGTCTTGCAGTGTCTTTTTGACCGCGATAATATCCATAAACTGGGGCTTGTCCTCCGGTCGGTACAGCTCCCGCTGGCTCATGTCTAGACCGCACACCCGCATGAGCTTGGCGAGGTCGTAGGACTCGGTCAGGTTCCACCGTGTCCCCACCTCCACCGAGGTCAACAGCTCCACCGCCTTTTCATGTGCCCCTCTCATCTTCTGCCGCTGGGTCTCTGACCAGTCCGATACGTGTAGCTCCTGCATCAGCTCCTCGTTCTCTAGACAGGCCGTCTTTAGCTTGAGATTGTGAATCTTCTGCTTGCGTGCCGCCTCCAGGCTAGTAACCTCGGACGACATGGTGAATAAGGATAGATTAAGTTTTTTTTTTTTGTTGTTGTTGTCTTAAAAAATTTAGCGGTGTATATAGGTTTAACTTTTGTTGTTCGACTCTTAACATAAACGCACACATACAGTGAAACAAACAAACAAAAAAGAAGAAGTGAAAAGGCAGCAGTACACACAAAGTAAAGGGAGGGGGTACAACCAAGTAGGAACAGTAATAGCATATATTTTTTCTTCGAAAATAGTAGAAACTCAATTCATTACGTTACGACAATATTATGTTTGGTATTATGATCAAGTATAGTATATCCAGTTAAATAGAGCAGTGGCCACTGGATATATATGTTTAAATGCATTTGTATGTAACAATTAAAGCTGCTTATCCGTATAAACCGCCCACCGACCGCCGTCACGGGAGTAGTGATCCATAGGGTACTCCTCTCCCCACTCTACCTCACCCAGGGCGACCTCTGCCTCGTACGGGGAGAGAAAAGGGCGGTCGAAGGCGTACCCCCAGTCAATGGACAGACGTGGGCAGGCGACCTGTATGTAGGCGTCTATCCCCTCCAACTGGGCCATTTTATCTGGGAATATTTCAGACATGAGCAGCAGTGTTATCTTTTTCCCTTTTCTTTTCGCCAGGGCGATGAGGCGGTCGACGATGCGGGGGTTTCCCTGTCGTCCCAAGGTCCCCATCACAATGGCAAAACTCTGAGCCGCCCTGGCGGTATCAATGGCCGCTTTTCGAATCGTTCGCATTTCACTAAACGCGTAACTTTCTCTGGTCATCTTCTTTTGATACGGGTCGTACTGCAGGGCGTCGAGGGTGGGGTGGGCGATGAGGAACGACTCCAGGTGAAATCGTCCATCCCCTACGTAGATCACCTCATCGACGGAGGCGGGATCCACCTTGGGGCTCGTACAGCCCAGTATTTCGCCCGTAGAGAGCGGCCTGTTCTGCGGGACAATGGGGGCGGTGAGGAAGTGGTCACGCAGGAGGGAAACCCCAGCTCGCATCGAGGAGATGAACTGCACCGTGGCGATGACGGCTACCCTCTTTTCAGGGGGCACCAACTGCTTGACGGTATCCACAAAGTGTTGTACGTCAATGTCGATCTCAACAAACACGTAGAGCATATTGGGGATGGAACAGTCTTTGATAGAAACCAGACAACTGTGACCGTAGTGAATTAAAAAGTCACAGCCCAAGGCGGATGCGGCGTAGTCGTCCACACAGCAGGCGCCATACGTGACGTCCCCTAGAATTACCATTTCCGCTCCAGTGAGGGATTCTAATACATCAGCGATAGGAGCCGCAAACATTAGCAATCCCTCCGGGAACTGAAGCGCGACACGTCTCGCTCCCTTTTCTTTAATGCGCTTCACACACTTCTCAATCTCCAAACGGTAGTTGGTAGGAAGGCCAGCGGCGATAGAGAAAGCGTTATCCTGTTTAGAACCGTCCCCACCGCTATTACCTGTTTCCGCTTTCGAGGCACCACTACTTTGTACGAGAGACATGAGACCACTTTCTCGTTTTCTTATAACTTTTTTTTTTCTTTTAGAAAAAATACAAAAGAAAAGAGAAGATGAAATGCAATGAAAGTTAGTTAATAGTACTTTTGGGATTCAAAAGACCAACAAAGGTAAACAACAAGTAACAGAAAAAAAAAAGGTAAAATAAAAGGGAGAAGTATTCTATTGTACTGATACACCTTTTTTTTTTTTTTACAGAAAAAAAAAAAAGAAGAGAACGGGATCTATTTCTACCGGGAAGAAGTTCTAGAACGTTTTTTGGAACGAATACTTTGCAGTAGCTCGTACTCTGAAGGGTTGGGATCCTCCACACTCATGTAGTGTACCATGTACTCTAGCCGCAGCACAGTCCGACCGCAGAGCTCCGTTAGCCACTCCACCTGCGTCTCGGACCACACATTATCGTCGGAGAGAATAAATAGCGACCGCAGTGGTTGCCCCCCATCGGTACTTGGATCCTTTGAGTAGAGTCCTTGTTGGGCGTTTTCCAACACCTCCCTACTAGAGGACTGGACGACACTGGTACAGCCCCCACACTCCAACACCCGCTCAAACCCCTGAGCCCTGGAGACGTTACTGCAGGTAAGAATGACGCTCCAGTGGGCGAAAGGTCGTTCAGTCGCCTTCCGCTGCTTACTGCACGCCTTACCTAGCGCTATTGCAGAAGAACGAAGTCCGCACCGCTTTACCCGTTGTACATTCCATTCATGCATCGTTTCCTTGACAAACGTCTGACGCGCTCCAGAGGCGGAGAGGTAGCTCGGGGCCACAATCCATTTACCAGCCGCAAGACAGCATAAAAACAACTCTGTTTTTGCCAATTTTCCCACCACGAAATGAGTACACTCCTTCACCTCGTTGGTTACCCGGTAAGAAGCCGGGATCGACTGGAGAAGGGCTTCGACGTTCATCTCACTGTACACATCCTTGTTGATCAGCAGTACCGGCTCCACGCAAGAGGAGAGTCCATTGTCGTTCTCGTCCTCCATCTCCTCCTCCTCACTCACAGCCTCCTCTTCAGTGTGGTGAACCGGGGGTGGGGCGGAGGGCTGGACCACCGGGGGCGTCAGTCCTACGCCCATCGGGAAAAGGGTTGGAAAGGCGGTCTTTGCGTAAATAACCTCTTGAGACTCCATCGTCTCCGGCCTAGTGGACCGTTTTACGGCAGAGGGACGGGCAGAGATGGTATTCCCGATTAAACGAAACGCCGTAGAGACCCGTGGGGAGGTGACGTTGGAGGGCGGAACTCTTTCCACAGTAGGGTCGGTGACGGTGCCGTTGTGGGAGTGACCATCGTTCTGTCCGCTGGAGGTACCGTGTGAGCTGCCTTCCGTGGGACCACTCCGTGCTACCGGTGAGACACTCCTCTTCCCTTTTAGTATCCCGCCCTCTAGATCCATCAAAAGCGCCTCTAGAGTAAGGGAAGGGAGAGACTCGTCGACCACTGGTAGTGTTTCCTCCTGCCGCACAGACTCCATCGGTACCGGGGATACCCTTTCCGTCGTCTCCCTCCTCTCCCGTAGTTCCTGTGGTGCCTCTGCGGGCTCGTGCTGGGAGAGGGAGGCACCCTCTTCAGGGACACATTCCTTGGTGGGTGTGAAGGCGGCGTCGGCGTCGGCGTCGTCAGACGGAGGGCCGTCCTCCCCTTGACCTCTTGCCTGTGTAGAAAGAGTGGAGGGAATGACGATTGGGTTCGATTCCCAGTACGACTTGATGTCCTTCTGGGACGGCATTTCTATCCGAAAAAACTCCCAGTCTAACCACCTCCCGGCTTGGATAGACTTTACTACCCACTGGACGTCAACAAGATGACAGACGGGGATATCTTTGAGCTGCGCCGCGAACTCCGCCAGTGTGATGACCTTACGCGATCGTAGGTAACCCTCCTGAGGGACCACCAGATGGGTGGTGATGTGGGTAGCGTTGTGTTTTGCCGAACAGCCATTTCCCAGTAGTAAGGAGCTCTGTATAGTGCAATGTAGTTTCTTTTCTACCAATTCCTGTTCTAATTTTCTCTTCTGTTCCGTAGAAATGGAGGAGAATACAATGACGGGGGAAAACTCTACTGGAATCCGAAAAGGAACACAAGAAACCCGCCGCCGTTCTCGCACACATTTTTCTAACCATTTCACCGAAACAAAATCTAGCCCTGGACGAGGGAAGAAAACCTCCTCGCACTCTTCGCCTAGTAGAATCACATGCGTCGTCTTGTCCGTTAACTCCACCGACACGCTAATTCCCGAGAGGGTGAGGAGTTGTGTAAGTCCAACATAGCTGTGCAGCTTCCACGGAGGACTCAAGCACGCCACCACGTCATCCATGCAGGCGCTCAAGTCGGAGAAAGTGTTCCCCATGTCGTTGTAGCACTCCTGCGATCGGCCTTGGCTCATCGACAGCGGTGTGGTAAGAGTCTCTCTACTGTCGCGACGTGGGGCGGTCAGTCGGGGAGGAACGGCGCTGGAGCGAACAGGAAAAGAGGTGGAATCTGGATCTATTGTTTCGGGGGGTCCGTCGACCGGGACAGGTTGATAGTCGGTAACAAAGTGTTTGAAATTCACCAAGGGAATGTGATTACGAGCCGCAAATTGTATCTTTGGATTGCCCGCGTTGGCACTGAGAGAGGGGTCGGTTGACATACTATCGGGTATGACCAGAATGCTACACTTCTTGGTGAGCGTACTATTGTACAAGGCTAATTTCTGCCCACAGATTTGCTCCAAGGTCACTTTATCTTGAGCCTCTAAACTAGTGGAACATATCTCCTTCCCTTGGATGCTGTTGGTTACTTCGTACTTGGCTAAGGAAGCCATATCACAGTTCCCCTCTAGGACCCAACCAGGGGTCACACACGGCAGTCGTTGGCGTCGTGCTACTGCGTACTTGCGCGAGTTTCGATTCCCCACGACTAACACCTTTGTAGAAGCGGTTAGGTCACCGTTCCAATAAAACCGATTTTCTTTTGCGAGTTTTTGCTGAATGGCCTCCAGAGCAACTCCGTATATTCCTGTGGTAGTGATCTCCATTACTCTGTCGAACGATTTTTTTTTTTTTGGTTTGTTTGCCTTAATTTCACTGCAGAGACTTTACTAAGCAGTTATAAGAAGAAAAACAAAAAGAGAGCAAGGTAAAACATATATATATGATGAGCGCCTCCTTCCTCGGTACTCCACACCAATACATTATACTTACAGTAAGCAGAGAATATTTTTTTTTTATATAAAAATAAAATAGTAAAATAAATTTAACACATGGGAATCATAGATTTGTTTTTAGTAGAAGAATCCGAGGACCTTGCCACCAGTGTTGCGAGAGCGGGCCTCTTCGTGGTCCATGATGCCGAGGGAGGTGGTGAGGACGACGAAGCCGAACTGACGGGAGGGAAGAATGTTCTTCATCCACTTCTCGTACTCGCGGGTGTTGCAATCGAAGCGGGGGCAGATGGCACCGCACTTGTTGAGGCGACCGTTCAGCGTGACGACAATCTTGCCGGCGCGGTGGTCATCAATGATCTCGAACTCACCAATGTAACCGTGCTTCTGCATCACCTGGAGGAACTTCACGACCACCTTGGAAGAGGGGCGGATCAGCACCTGACGCTTGCCGCGGCGCTCTGCACTGCTGATAGTGCGGAGGGCGTTGGCCAGAACGCTCATCATGGTCATCTTGTCTAAGAATTCCCTTTGCGCAAAAACGGAGTGAAAGGATATAAAAAAAAAAAGGGAAAGTGAAATGATGATAATAATAATAATAACAATGAAATATTCAACAGCAACTAAAATAAAATGAATATACACTTCATTTGATGGTCAATGAAAATCTGATGTATATATGTATATATATATATATAGATATATATACAGTAATATGGAATCCACTTCCAAGAAGCAAAAGCTCAAGTGTAAAGTGGTCCAATATTTGCAAAATTCTGAACAAAGCGGTTTTGTTGCGACTCTTTGACGACTATTGGTTTAGGAGCCTCCGATTCCTCATCGGAGGGGCGATCCACCAGGGTGCCTGTTCCTTGACCCCCCGCCTCCGCTACAGAGAGCTCAGAGTCTACAAAGGGGGCCCTACTCTCCTCGTCTGCGATCCCCGCTGCGCTGTTGACCGGGGCTGTTGCTGCTGCAGAACTCTCTGTCTCTGACACCCTCACCGTGGGTTCCCTCTCCGAAGGGGTAGGAGAAGGTCTCGCGTTATCGGCGGACGGTTCCTTGACGGAGTCGTTAGTGGGGCACAGGGAGGGCGGATGGCACTCCTCAGAGGGGCTAGCGGTATCCCGCTCTGTATCCCTTGATGGGGCTTTTTCAGAGGGCACGGTGACTGTTGGCTCTGAGGGAGGGGTGGGAGGGGTATTCGGTGACGGATCGGTTCCACTGGGATTGGACTGGGTCGTGTGCGGGTCGAGGGAGCGGTCAACAGAAGCAGGGTGCGGTGGCTGGGACTGGTCGGCAGACGGCACGGACTTGAGGGCCGGAGAAACAAGGTGGTTGGAAGAAGCTAGCTGGACTCCGTGAAGTGGAGATTCCGCAGTCTGTGGTGTGGTACGGTGCACTAGCGGGTTACTGGATAGCACCGTCGGGGTTCGAGCGTCGCTTCCACATTCAGAGGAATACAACTGTATCGGTTGTCGTTTTTCTGCAGCGGATTGACCGTCAAGTAATTTCTCTCTGACGTCTTCGTACTGTTGACGCCATCCGGAGAGAATCGCTTCCGCCTCCCCGGGATGGAGGCACAAGTCCCTCCACATGAGTGCCTTAAACTGGAAAAATAAAACAAACAAGAAAATGAAAATGTGGGAAAGAAAATAGGTAAAGGTAGAATTGTGCAGTGATCTAGAGCAGATGCAGTTTAATGTTTCTCTTTTCATCCCTTAAACAGAGTAATTGTTCTTCAATTTTCTATTCCTATGGTCTGTTTTACATTTTACCTTTGCTTAAGATCGTCGCTAGTGTCGATGATCACTGCCGTAGGGGTACACAAGATGGCAGTTTTTTCTTTAAAAAAAAAATCAATTTGGTTAGAAAAGAAAATAAAAATAAAATAAAATGAACGGAGAGGGAAAAGGCCGCGGTGCTAACATCGCGAACAGATAAAAAAAGGATGAAACATAAAAAAAGTTTCTTTTTTTTTATTTATTTGCATCTGTGCAAGAAACCCAACTATCCCCGGGATAGAGTGCTCTTACTTTTTTTCTGCTCTTTAGAAGCACTTACTATGGATGATACTGGGGCCAGATTCGTCGTACTCACCCTTCTTGATCCACATGTTTTCGAACGTGGAGAGGGAGGACAAGATGGAACCACCGATCCACACACTGTACTTGCGTTCAGGGGGAGCCACCACCTTCGGCTTGACGGAAGAGGGGGCGAGGTTGCTGAGCTCCTTGCCAAGACGCTCGGGGAGGTTCTTGAACATGGTCGTACCACCGGAGAGCACGATGTTACCGTAGAGGTCACGACGCACATCGATGTCGCACTTGTTGATGGACTCGTACACGAGCTCGGGGAAGCCGGCACCTTCGTTGAGACCGAGGAAGGAGGGCTTGAAGAGGGCCTCGGGGCAGCGGAAACGCTGGTTGCCAACGTTAATGATGCTACCATCGGGGAGTTCGAAAGGCTCGTCGTTGGAGGATTTGGCGCTGTTGGCCATCTCTTCTTCGTAGTCCAGGGCAACGTAGCAGAGCTGCTCCTTGATGGTTCGGACGATTTCCTTCTCGGCGGTGGTGGTGAAGGTGCGACCGGTTTCCATGAGAATCTTCATGAGGTATTCCGTAAGGTCACGACCAGCCATATCCACACGCTTGACGGCGTGGGGAAGAGAGTAACCCTCGTAAATGGGGACCGTGTGGGACACGCCATCACCGGCATCGAGCACGATACCGGTCACACGACCAGAGGAGTACAGGGAGAGCACGGCCTGGATACCAATGTACATGCCGGGGACGCCAAAGGTCTCGAACATAATCTGGGTCATCTTCTCACGGTTGGCCTTGGGGTTCATGGGGGCCTCGGTCAGGAGCACGCGGTGGTCCTCGGGCTGGACACGGAGTTCGTTGTAGAAGGTGTGGTGCCAGATGCGCTCCATGTCATCCCAGTTGTTCACAATACCGTGCTCAATAGGGTATTTGATGGAGAGGACACCACGCTTGGCCTGGGCCTCATCACCAACGTACACCTTGTCGTTGGGGTCCATGATACGGGCGTTCTTGGCACGGCCGATGATGGAGGGGAAGACGTGGCGGGGAGCATCGTCGCCGCAGAAGCCGGCCTTCACCATACCAGAGCCGTTATCGCAAACGATTGAGGTGGATTCGTCAGACATGGTTGTAAAGTGTAAGTACGCTTATATAATCTACGTGAGAGTGAACAACAACATCAAAAACAAAAAAAAAGGAGAGTGGGGAGTAAACATAGATGAAGCGACCAACGGTAGGGAAATCTTCCCGCAAGGTTATACATTTGTGTAAGGAGAGCCATTTATACCAAATAAAGCAATAGTAGTACAGGGGGAAAAAAAAAAAAAGTAATAGTAGCAGCCGAAACGTAACGGATAAGATTAATACACTAACTGCAACCTAAAAAGAGTAGAGTGTGATGATCGTTGGGACAGTCTGGCAAGACGAGTGTCTTCAAGCTGGAAGGCGTGTTGATGGAATTTAGATATTTTTGATGCGTAATACCACGAGGATTTCTGCGTGGTCTACTTCCAAAAACGACTCCCAAAAGCTGACGAATGGGAAGGGCTGTAGAGTTCAGTTTATCGCCAGTACCCAGCACCCTACGGTTCGAGGATAGCTCCTGTGCTTGAAATAAAGTCCGATACACTCTCCCCCTTGCAACGTATTCAAAGACAGCCTGCTTAATCATTACCAAAAGAAGTTTCAGAGACGCAGTCTCGCAATGACACAGGTCTATTCTGCGCTCCTTGAGCATTTCAGAGAGAGACTGAATGTTTGATATAATCTGGTCTGACAGTGTGGAAGTATTCACCTTGACTTTATTTTCGTCAGAGTCATCTACAGCCCATACACTAAGGATTTTTCTGTCTTCCAAAACTACGTGGATACACTTTTCAGTATTCCGTATGTTGGAAATGAAATCAGCCCCTCCAGAGGCTGAGCTAAGATCGAAGGAAGAATGTTGGTCCGCAAAGCGGTCCGAGAACGTGAGAATCCGACTGGAGTAGGACGGCTCGTATCTATCGGAAAAGACAGTGCACTTCACGAGAGACGGTGGTAACAGAACAGAAAGCGAAGTTGCAAATTCGGCACAGTAAACAGAACTGTTTCCCGTCACCACTATTTGTGATCCTTCAAAAAGGGTGTGTAACAACAGTTGAAGTTGTTCACTGTTATTGCTATTTTGTTCCAAAAATTCAAGAAACCATACAACAATTGGTTTCACTGGTGTTTCTAGGGCACTTTTCAAAATGAAGCTGTTCTTTAGTCCTTGTGGGAGTGTATCAGTGTCATTTTCTTCCACTAGTGAAATCTCTCCCGTAAGAAGAGACCACTCCTCCAACAGTGGTGTCAAATTGCCCTCATTGACGAATCGAACTTCTCGGGCAGAGAGGGTACTAAAGAATCTTGGAAAACTAGATTCTACTAAACGATGAACCCCTTTCCACGCTTCAGTGTATTCAAAATTTTCTAAAGGAGAGATGATTTCAAACAAGCTTCGCAACGTGGTCTTTCGCGCCATTTCCCTCGTATTTTCTAAATTAGCAACGGTGTTGTACTCCTGTAGTAGTCTTTGCTTTGCACCATCCTTCCAAGTGGTAATTATTTCGTGTGCCCATTGCGAAATCAACTCCCACTTTTCTAAAAGTTCCGCAATATTAGGATGCATTATGACGAGGCAAAACCTACGCTGTTCTCCTCGGGCTAAAATATCGGACAGTGTGAAAGAGAAGCAGCCGAAAACTGGTGTCCCTTCTTCTGTCAAGACAGTTGTTTCACACCTGTCGTTGTACGAAGTAAGTGTACGAGCAATTATGGAACAAATATAGCGAGTGTATCTCTCTCTAACCTTTCCACTAACAACACATGATCCCACCATGCAACTACCTTCCACAAAATGGATCCCATCGAGTTCTGCAGACCTTCTCGGGTCATTGTTGTACGGACGACGAACTAATTCGAATACTGTGTCTACTTTAGGACCATCAATGGAGTCGAATTCTCCTAAAAATACGCAACTTGTGTTTCTAGCCATTCAATCATCCTTTACAAAAAAGAAAAAACAATAAAAAATAAAGAGTATTAAATTGAAAGAATAATAAAAAAAAGCTATAGTATCAATTCATTATAGTTGATTGTCATCATAAGTATAGTAGTTTACTATAGGAATAACATCCCCAGAAAGGCAAACAAAAAAAGTAACTTTAAATGAATTTTTTTTTTTTTAAGAAAAACAAATTACTAACATTTAAGATGTAAGACTAGAGGACCAAACCAAACCAAACCGGACCTTATCAAACAGCCTTTTATTACCGTTTCTAAAAGTGATTTGACCTTTACTGTCTACGCCAACAGGAAGACAAAGATTAAATTCGAATCTTCCGCTGGGAACTGCACCGAATAAAGGGATTCGTGTGATGGTAATACCTGCCCCCACTGAGCACGCACATTTGCGCAGCCACGTGTACATATCCTTCAATTCCTCACCAGTTGTAATCATCCTATTGTTTCCCGCATTAACGAAAAGATGCATAGCTGCCAAACCGTTATTTGGAGCAAACAAAAATGGGAAGTTAAGGCAGAGGGATGTAGCCCACATCGCATTGCCTCCAGTTGCCGCAAAACGTTCAGCTTCCCCAAAGTCCATAGTTGACGGACCTATTGACTTAAAACCTCTCACATGGCAGGTGGACAAGAAAAGCCTATCGTTCAGTGGAATTCTGCTTTGGAAAAACGGGTATATTCCTCCAATTCGGGTCCCCCATTGCAGGCTAAAAAATGGACCCAAAGGCCAGTATTTGGAGAGCTGAATCTGAGATTTTAAAAAGGTAAACCCCTCGGAAGGAGCACCAGTGGCAAACTCTGATTCCACAAAGGCCTGTGTCCCATGAATAGGGAGAGGGTACATGTTAAATAAATACGGGTTAGCGTGGTAAGCAGTATTTTGGTAATTTAACTCATATTTAATGTATCCTTTGTCGGTAGTGGAAAAATCAGGCACCAAGTCGGAAGGAATCTCGCTTTTATTTTTTGAAACCAATTTTCTTCTCTGAACACCAACAGAAAGTTGTGAGTAAAGACCGGGCTTCTGGTTGGATGCGGTGGCGCGAACCTCTTCAATTTTCTCCGCATTTGCAACGTGGTACGTCTTGTTTTCGGTCCGTCTACCAATATAGTATTCAGCACTTTGACCAATGAGGGGCACATTAGATAGAAGAGAGAAGGAGATGGAATGAACCCGAGAAGCTGGAGGGATGTAATTTCCCTTTACGGTGTACCTACCTCCCAAAACATTTTCTAGCGACATTGTCACCTCTGGTAACGAAGTATCGGTAGTAAAAATACCCACACTTTTTTTGGGATTTGCCTCCTTGACATCAATGTGAACACAAACGTCATTGGGTGCCCCATCAGCAGTGGGTTCCAAATTATAGTTTACTTCGTTAAATATTCCCATGTCCATCCATCGTCTTTTAATTTCTTCCATGGAGACTACAATATCCTCGATTTTCCCACACCTCTTGACAGCCTCAAGTTCCTTCAGAATCACCTTGGGGTGAGTGCGAACAACACCAGACACCTTAACATGGGTTCGTACTTTCAGTTTAAGGGCGGAATTGATGTCCTTTTCATGGATTTTAATTTGCAATGTAGGGTCTTCTGACATCGAACCGTAGAAGGGTTTCTAAAAACAAAAAAAAAACTTAATATAAATATAGGTATGTGAAAGATTGCTTCTTTGTAATTGCTAAAGGAAATATAGTAATAAAAATTAAAAAATGAATAAATCAAAAATAATAGTAATAATAAAAAAAAAATAATATTGACAAAAATAAAGGAGTGAAAATAAATAAATAAGGGTATTTAGCTCAAAACACACAAATCAAATAAATGAACCGCTCGTAAAACGAATTTCAATAAAGGATAAAAATAAAGTAAAAATAAAACGAAAAAGCAACGGAATGTCACTTGAAACTTTTGATGCCGTAGTTGCAAAAACACTGGGCTTATGAAAAATAACTAAATGTTCATTCTAGAGATAAATATATATGTTTACTGAAATATTTTTTTGTAGTACTATAGAAGTATATATTTACCAAGAAGAAAAGAAAGATCATTTAATTATTACTTGTTGGCTGTAACGTACGCTCGTCCTCTATTAAAAGAGGGAGGTGTCCATTCTTGAAGTACCAATTGAGGAAACACATTTGGTTTCAAAACAGACTTCCCCAACAGCATTCGCAGGCATTCTTGGAACCCCTGAGTGACGGTAGGGTACGAAGTTGTCATACCGATAAGATTCGCAACAGACTCTCGGTTATGCACTGCCAGTGACGCCAATTCGATAATACTGCTCGCGTGGGGGCCAATTGCGCGAACTCCAAGTACTTGCATTTTTGTGTCGTTGGTGACGATAATTTTTACGAAACCACGGGTATTACCCATGGCGATAGCTCGGCCCACAAATTCGTATCCATAGCGGGCCATTTTGTAGGAGATATTATTTTTTTGGCACGCTTGCTCGTTCAGACCAACCGCAGCAACTTCTTGATCGAGAAACATGATGGTGGAAAGATTGTCCAGACGGACTTTAGTTTGTTCCTCAGGGTAGGTATCAAACATGTGATCTACAGCGGCACGAGCTTCTAGTTCACCGACGTTGACCAAAGCAACTCTTGTGGCAACGTCCCCGCAGGCGTATATGTGCTTGAAGGGAGCTACACGCATGTATTCGTCGCGCACGAGACGGCCCTTTTGAACATTACCACCCACTTTATCCAGTTGGAGGCCCTCAACGTTTGGAATTCTACCAATGGAAACCAAGGCGCTGTCCACAGTGTGTTCACTGGTTTCTGACGTTTTAATATCTTTGAGGGTATAAACAAATTTATCATTCTCAATTTTATTCGCAATCATTTCGGATTGATGGTGAAAGTGAACATTCTTGCTTTCCAGCAATTTTTGGACAAACATGGCGACGTCTTCGTCTTCCATAGGGAGAATTCTTTCACTTTTTTCGATAATACTGACTTTCGTTTGGTTAAAATTGGCGAAAATAGACGCAAACTCACAACCAATGACACCAGCGCCGATAATCACTACGCTCTTGGGAAACGGCTGAAGCATGATGTCATCCGATGTAAACACCACTTTACCGTCCGCCTTTGCCGTGGGATGTGGTCGTGGTTGTGCCCCTGTGGCAATGACGAAATAGTCCGCTTCAACAGTTTCAGTTTTTCCATCGTTTAGTTTTACTTGAAGTGTATTGGGGTCACGGAAAACACCCTTTCCGTGCAATACGTCAATAGACGAGCATTGTAATTGATGAATCACCTGTGCTTCTCTAGTTGTGGCGGCCTCAGTGATTCCTTTCAGCACATTTTCGTGCTTTAAGGGTGGGAAATTGGCGGTGGATTTCAAAAACCGCCGTGCTGTTTTTCCATTTAGAGTCTGATAAAACTTGGCCATTTCCCACATGGTTTTGGACTGCAAGGCACCGTTCCAAAAGTCCGCCCCGCCTATCCTGTTTGGTTCGATAATACATGACGTTTTTTTGTAGTCCACCGCCCGGAGGGCTGCTGCAATACCAGCTGGACCTCCACCGATGACACACACGTCAACTTTTTTAGAAAGCAACACTGCTGCTCTGAACATTATTATTTTCGATACTTTATCAGGGAATGTAAAAGAAAAAGATAGAGTGAGAGAGCAAGTGTACTAATATCAAATGCAAAAAAAAAAATATAAAGATCAGAAATAAGTTTTCAGTAAAGAGAGAGGTGAAACACAAATATAATTAAACGTAGGTGAATAGTGGAATGTTTATATTTATATAAGCAGTTGAACGGTATATCCCGTGTAAAGATGTACATTACAAAGCGCGCCTTTGATTAAAACAAAAAAAAAAAAAAAGAAAAGAAATGAATAGTGAAAGTCGGAGACAGGAATATAGAAGTAAATGTTGGAGGCGGGGGTGCCGGCTTCAGAAGCGTTGCATACTGTGGGCTGCTGGGGCGCTGAGGCGCGGTGGGGCAGAGGCGAGTGGTTCTCAACCCCCTGCTCTGGCTTCGGCGTCGTCCACCGCCCCCGTGCTTCTAAACAGCCGCAGTTCAGGTTTTCTACTTCTACCCCTAGGTGAGTAATAACAGTAGTGCCAAAAAAAATAAAAAAAAAAATACACTCACAGAGAAGCTGTTGGCAGTGAAATGTCCCCCCTACCAAAAATTATGAAAAGCAAAAAAGTGACAGGAGCGGGGTTCGAACCCGCGCCTACGAATAGAAGAGAACTTGAGTCTCCCGCCTTAGACCACTCGGCCATCCTGCCCATTGTTGCTTCAAATTTTTCGTTCACAAGTAGTTTTAGCAATTGTGGAAAAGTTAACACGCCACCAGCAGGATTCGAACCTGCGCGCGAGATCGCAACTGATTTCGAGTCAGTCCCCGTAACCACTTGGGTATAATGGCCTCGTTGGGTGCTAAATTTTCCTTTTGGGAGTTGTCAGTTGTGAAGGTGGCTTTTCGATTTTCGTGGTTTGCTGGAGTCTGTCCGTTTTTCTTTTCAGGGTGGCGGTCTTAACGGGCCGTCACTCTATTTTTTGAGGGGGCCGCAAAGGATCCACGGTTACTTCCCACCAGTTATGATAATCTTTCAAAAATTTCTCTTTCCAGAAATAACTTGAACCCCCTGCCGAGGGTATCGGCAACCAAACCGTGACCGCAATCGACCCTCTCTTTTTTTCTTTTTGACACGTATTGTGTCCACAGGAGAGGGGGCGGAGGGTGTTTACATTTTTTTTTTTGTGTGTGTGTGTGTGTGAAGTTGAAAACAGGGAGAGAATGGGAGAAATAGGGGAGTGGAAAACTCAATCTCGTAGTAAGTTTTTTTTTTTTTTGGAAGTCTTTCAAGTGGAGGAAGGGGATAATAATAATAATAACAGGTAAAACAATAAAGAGAATTGATTCTAATTCTAACTGTATTTCGTTTTTCTATAGTTTTAATTGATCGTAGGTGGTGGCGTAGTGGTCTCCTGCAGTTCGCAGCAGTTGGTGTTCCTCGGCAATCTCCCCAACGTGATTCAGCTCCTTCTCCAAAAGCGCCTTCAGGGCATCCGCCTCCATCGACTTTTGCTGGAGAAGCTTTCTTAGTTTTTTGTTGATGTTTTCCGTTCTGGCGTCTACGGCGTCAATGTCGTGGTGTAGTATTTGCTGTTGTTGTTCAAACTCACTCACTTGTCGACTTAGCACCTCAATGCGCTCCTTCAGTCGTTGGAGGTTCTTTTTGGTCCACTGCTGCGTCGCCCTCAACCCGTCTTTCCACAGATCCCCCGTCTCGTTCGTCTCGTTGGGCCGTTCCTCGACCGATCGCAAGCGGCTCTGTGTGTGGTCCATCTGTGTCACCAGGGCGTCTAGTTGTTGGTGCAGCTCCGCCATCGCCGTCTCGCACCCTTGCACTACTTTCTGCTGCTCCAGCGTGGTGGCTTGCATCTCCTCCTTGGTACAGAACGGGTGGGATTGTAGTACCTTGGCTACTTCCTCCCGCACCAGTGTGGGCACCGCTTCCCGGAGTGTGTCCAACTCCCGCTGTAACTGGGAAGTGCGCTGCTCCTCCCGTTGGAGGCGGGTGCGGAGCTCCTCAGACTCCCTCCGTAGGTCCTCCTCTTTTTCCTCCTGCACACTCTGTGACAGCTTAACCAGTCGGGTAAGATTCGCCATCCGTCCGTCGAGGGAGTGGCACTTTTGGTGAACCTCTTCTAAATTTTTGGTAAACGCCTGGGAGGTAAGGATGCCGCACACCAGCCGTTCAATTTGTTCTTCCAAGCCTATCCCGGTGCAGCGCACTTCCCCAGAGGGGATGCTCGTTTTTTCATTACCGGTTTCGTCGAAGCGACTGCGCCCAAACGGGTGAAGGTCGCTATAGTTCATCTAGTTCTTTTCTAATTTAGAAAGGGTAAACTGTTGTGGGGGAAAGAGAAAAAGTTAAAGGGCCCAGACCACAAGAAAAGTGACTCGTCAGTGAAAAGATCAAAACAGAATAAAAGGTAACAACTTTTTTTTTTTTGGACAGCGATTCATCCCCAATGTGTGTGTGTGTGTGTGTGTGTGGATTCCACTGTATACCACAATCAAGAAGCGGAGTCCTCGAGTATAGCTAAGCGAACATGGAGTAGTCTTTTTTCACTATCCCACTGTGCCTTCACCTTCTTCCCGTCCACCCTACGCGGAAGGGCGGCATCGAGGTAGTAGATGGATGCGCGAAGGAAAAGATGGTACTCCTCCACTCTAAGAGAGATTTGGGAAAGGGATTCTACTTTTGGTAGTTCCACCTTTACCACAACCGCAGAGCTCTCCTCGGAGCTGCGGAGAGGGTCGAGTCCGAGGTAGACGTCCTCGGAGCCCACCGTTTGTTCCAACAACACGGTGTGGGTGGGCTCCACCGCCTCCGCCGGTGGGACGGAGGGAACCTCGTCCTCCCCTTTCGTTTCGCTCTGAGAGAGTAAAACAAAGCCTTTTTTCTTATCACGGAGGTAGATCCGCTCCAGCTCCGCCTGAGACCAGATTTCGGTTCCGTGAGGGAGGTACTGGCGCTCCGCCTCCTCCTTTTGCTGCTTCGCCTTTTGACTATGGGAGGGCTGTGGAAGCCCCAGCTGGACATCGACGACAGTAGAGGGCATCGGAAGGGAAGAGGGGTTCGGTTGAGGTTCCGTCGTCGCCCCACGGGTCTCCCCACCACCACTACCACCGTTCAGGGTGAAGCCGGTCTGCTGGGTAGCGGGTCGGATAAACCCCCGTTTTTGATCGAGCATTTCAGCCAAGTTTTCAATATGACTAGGGTTCATTGCAGCAGCCTACAAATAAGGGGGAACTAACTAGTGAACGAGAAGGAGTAAAAGGGAAGAGAGAAAGAGAGAGAGAGGGAGTGAGTGTGTGTGTGTGTGTGTGTGTGGGTATGCATTCGGTAGGTGCTTTTTTGTTTGCTTGTTTCAATATACTTTAGCATTCTCTTTTCAAAGGCGGCTCCGTCGTCTGGGAGGAACTCTAATCCCGGAACGCTGCACCAACACCATCAGGTACTGTTTCGCCTGCAGACCTGTCATCACCTGCGAGACGAGAAACCCCTCCTCAATACTAATCGTGTTCAACGCTTTATGATGAGACAGCCCAATATGCAACGCATGACGCTCTTCGACGGACAACTCTTTCCACCGTTCTAAAAAGTCGATACACTCACGGTGGATGTAGCGAAGGGGGATGCGGTCCACAGGACGATCAATTGTGTGGTAGAGCCGTTTCAGCATCGCCTGATAAGCGGAGAAGACGTACATGGATTGATTGTCAGGGTCCTCGATCGCACGGGAGGTGTTGTAGTATTCCATAAACTGCATTAAATGAGAAGGCCATCGCAGGACCAGACGCTCCCCGTCCTGTTCCTCCCCTTTCGCAAAGTACGCGGCGATGGTGTGGATGGAGTGTACTTGGTAGGTGTGCTCCACCATTTCTCGAATCACCGGCTCCACCTTGGTCACGTATTGCTGCAGCTCCGGGACCCCCATTCCCACCCCTCGGAGCATGTAACCTCTCAGGTACTCCTGCGGCCGGATCGATGGAATCTTAAACCGCGCCGAGCTAAAGACCGTCTTGTAGCTCGGGGGAGGGGGAGGAGGGGTGGTGTCCTTACTGGTACCAGCGGGGCCCTCCGGTGCGGCAGCGGGAGCCAGCAACAAACTAGTGGGCAACACAGCGGCCAAGGAGGGGATCATTACAAGATAGCCACAGTGTGGTTTGAGGGAGTTGATGGGGTTGGGAGGGGAGAGAAAGGTAATGACGGAACCGTTGGCGTCGGAGATCTCGCTGTTTAACACCTTTTGAAGAAAACTGCGAGACCCGGGCGACTCAAAGACTACGGCGTACGTATGATCCTCCACCGCCCTCGCCGTTGCAATGACCGCCCCGAGACTGTGACCCGTGTAACTGATTACCCATTCCTGCTCGTCAATGTGATTTTGAAGATTGTGTTTCACCTGCTTGGAGAACTCCTCAGCAAGGCTGAATTGAATCGTCGGTTCATCAAAGTACACCCACACACCAGCTCTCAGACCAAGCACCTCCGCCGTACCACGCTGCGCAATCACACAGTGTTTGATGGAGCGGTTGACATAGGCGATCGCAAAGTATCCCTCTCGGTCTAGCTGGAAACTGGTGCAGTCCAGCAGCACTTCCCAACCCTTTGGGAGAACTACTTCTTGTCTTCGATCCGTCTCATTGGCGGCCTCGCCTTGTTTATAGGCGTGTGCGGAGAGAGTGGCGTAGACAGTGTTGGACACCAGGCCTAACGATGCCACCTCGGACGGTGACAACTTTGGGGAATGTTTGATATCCTCTATGGTCGGCAGATCTTCTGCACTTTTGAAATTTCTATTGCCCATTCTTCTACACCAAAAGTTAGATGGGGGCTATTATTAACCACCACAACACTAACAAAAACGATAATAATAATAGCAGCAGTACACTGTGGTGAGATGAAAAAAAGAAAAAAAGAGTGTATATATGGAGTAGTTGTCGTAACAGGCAAAAAAATTTCCCTGTGAGTGAGGAATACGTAGATAAACGCGAAGAGAAAATATCTAAAGTAAATGGCTCATTGGTTTAAAACTAAACACAAGGACAAAAATGAAATGTCGTATAATCGTATTACAGTTTATTAATCTCATTAGTAGGTAGTTATTACTATTATTATTATTATTATTATTATTACTTCCTCTTTAAACTCCCATGGACGGCAACACCCTTGGTAGTGCCCCCTTGAATAGCGTGTAGATCCTCAAAATCGTCTTCTTTAAATTCCACTGACGGGTGCTTCGCCTCGTAGTGAGTCTTCATGGTTTTAAGGTCTGGTGTTTGTGCCATGCATACTTTGCAGATAAACTTGGAGTGACCTGCCGCACCACCCTTACGATCCTTAAGTCCTTCTTTACCGCCTCCCATGTTGGTGTTCGCCAACTTATCCTTTCGGGCCGTCTCCGCCGCCGTGTGCTTCGTCGGTTTAGCCTTTCCGCCCATTTAGTCAATTAATGTATTTTTTTTTATATATTTCTTCTAATATAAAAACCGAGACACGCGTAAAAGCGCACTGCTATTGGCTTAAACACAAGAACTTAAAAATATATACAGTGAAGAAAACAAAAATAAAATAAAATAAAGGGGAAAGGGAGTAGTTCAAAGTGTGACACTATTGTTCTGACATACGGGTGGTTTTGACAAAGAAAACGGTAAACCACTCAATATCAGAAATAATGGGTTGCGAAAAGCAAAAGAAATAAAGGACGGAGTCCCCCAACCGCTTCGTGTATTATACAATGTTTTGACTCCACTGTGCGCCGCTTTCACACAGTTCCATCCAGTCTCTCTCTCGTGCACTATTCGGTTGCATCCAGTCCCGTATGTCCGTACGAGGGTCGGTTACTTTTATCAGATGCCTCTTTTTCAAAAACCGGGCGAGGGGTGGGGTAATGTGACTGCGTGTTACCGTGGGAGGTGTAACCCGCCCCGGCGACAGCAGGGACCCCCACCAGTCCGGGGAGTACTGATGATACAGCGTGGCCCACTTTGACTGAAGACTGCCCGCCGTGTCTGGGAACACCGCGCCTGACAACAGACGGTGATGAAGTCGGGTGTACTGGGAGGCAATCTGCCGCAGCACCTCGGGGGAGGCCATACCCCCTTGAGAGGCGGCCCACACCAGGGAAAACGCGCACCACCGGCACTGATCCTCAAGACTGAGGGAGGACTCTTTTTCAGCCAGGAAACGTGAATAGTACTCCATGAAATGGGGGTGTTCCCCTTCCTGCATAATCAGCAGTATCAGGTACAAGTTGCGCCTCGAGTCCACCGATCCCCCTGGTGCGGGGTCCTCTTTCCGGTACCCGTGGGGAGGAAAGTGAGTTTCCAAAATGTCGTCCAGTTCCCTTCGCCAGTGCGGTAGACGGCGACAGTGGAGTAGTTGAAGGTGCACCTTTTCCTCCTCTCGCAGTCGAATCACTTTATTCTCCACTAACGATGACACCACTTCGGTAAAGTTGGACATGGCCCCTTGCGCAATCACGCACAGACAGTCGAACCACTCCTTACTGTTGGGCGAGACGGAGTGCGAGTCCCCCAACAGTAGTTCGAGGCACCACATGGAGAGATCCCCCCGCCCCGCATCGGCTGCCACTTTGCTAATAGCGTTACACACCCGTGCCGAGGGGGCGTAGGACGGCCTCACTCCCCTAAAGAGATCCACCCACCGCACCGCCCGGGCGGTCTGCCGGGAGGCGGCCAAATAGCGTAGATAGAGGGTCATCAAGGCCTCCTCCTCCTCGGTAACCGCCTGTCCTCCCACAGCGGGGTCCAGGAAGATGAGGTCGACGTAAAGAGAGACGTACTCCACCACATCGTTTCGATGGGCGGAGAGAGCGGTCTTGAACAAGAGGCCCCATAGTGTGGGGGATACCCATTCCGACGGGGACTTTTGCTGGACTTCAGCGTTGGTACTCGCCTCGGTGAAAAATTGCAGCAGTGTCGAGGTTCGTTTGTGAGCCGGGGTTCTCTGATAGTGATAGTGGTGAACCGACTCGAGCAGAAAAGTCTCCCTTTTACTTTCCGAGATGCCAAGGGCTGGGAGAAGGTCTAAGAGGGTACGTTTCACTCGGTAAGGAAAGGAGTCGTCGTCTTCGATTCCCCTTTTTCGAAATTGATTCAGGGAAAGGTGTTCGAGGGCGTGAAGATAAAACTGAAGCAGGAACCGTTGCGAGGCTTCGTTTTTTCCCTCACGAATCTGCGGTGAGACACACAGCGTGATATACTCCGCCAAGTATTGCGTGTCGTGTGTTCCCAAGAATAAAGGGGTGAGGTAAGAGGGAATCTCCTCCACACGAAGCGGATCGTCCTCCTCTCCTCTTAATTTCACATACTGACGAAACACATCCAGACAGTGAGTGTGTAATTCAACTCGATAGCACAGCGCACACACGTCAAGGAGAAGTGGAATGGGGAACATCACTGCGTTTTGTGGTATCCTTAGCATGAATTCCGCTATTCCCCTCACCTGTTTGGTCTCCTCGCTTTTCTTTTCACTGCTGTAGTTGGTACTCCTGTCCGACATGAACCACATGGACTGGTTTGTTTGTACAATGTTACTTTCGTGCTCCTTCAGATACTGTTGTACCCGACCAAAGTCCCACGAGAGGTCAGACCATGTTTCACGGTGACTGGGGTCAACGCCCAGCTGCTGCCCCAACGACTCCACGTCTTCTGTTTCTAGAATTAACTTGGTGGTAATGAACTCACTTTGTTCTGCTTTCAGTAATTGCTGCTGGGCGTCGTCTGTCCCGACGTCGGGGAGATCATTCCTCCCCACATTTTCGCTACTGGACAGGGAATTCTGCGTTTCCTTGACAGTACTAATTCTATTCTTCTGAGTGGCGGGGTACCGGAGTCCCCTTTCGCTATGACGATAGGCTCGAACATAGGACGATTTCTGGAGCTGTTGCAACAGCTTCAAATGTACCGCTCGTCGCATGGAATCAAAATACCTAACCTATTTTTTTTTTTTTTTGCTGTGCCTTTAGGGTAGTGAAATATTGGAAGAGAAGAGGATAATGGAGAGGGGGAGCATTAAAGAGACTATGTTTTTTGTTTTTCTCTTTTGTGAGGTGAACGCCAATTAAAGCAACAGTAACAAACCTCCACCATAATTACCGAGGCCAAGTTTCTTTGTCGGATAAAAACCTCAATTGTGACGGTAATAATAAAAATAATAATAACAACAACAACGATCGTAAAGACGGTTCGAGGTAAAACGAATGCTACACACATTAGAATACCTAAACCCCTTGAGAACGAGAGGATGGCGGTGGCAGTGGTGGTAGGTAAACTGTGTTTCTAACTTCCATCCCACCGTTGTAATCCCATTCATATTCCTTACGAATTCTTCAGCGCCTCATCGTTTTCCTTTTGCTCCTGATGCATATCCAGAATAATGCTACAAAATTCCGCCTTTCTCTTAGCCTTCTTAGCCCTCTGGCGTAACTTGTCCGAAATAGGGTGAGGGGTGCAGGTCAGACTAGCGATTTCTTGAACCACCCCTTGCAGCTCTTTCGCGGTGTAGTGATTTTCTAGCTCGAACTGTGTAATGGATGGGTTTACCCAATCCTTTCGTTTCTCTTTTACGACACTCTTTGGTAGAGCAGAGGGGTTCTCCATCATTAGCTTGTCTACATTTTCGGCTGTCACCAGAAGGTCACCCTCCTCTACCGCCAGATTCGTCTTCTTTAGGTCCAACACTTCATCATCCGGTCGCTTCCGCTTGAGTGTCGTCTCCGGAGGGGCGGAGGTGGACGACGACTCCTTCGATGGCACTTCCTCCACGTCGACTGTTTCTCGGTTTTTCTGAAACGACGCAATCAACCAATCCACCACGGTGTTGTTTTCGTTCGTTTCCATGATGTCTTTGGTGGGGAAAATAACATCCAGAAGAAAGTTATTCAGTAAGGCCGGCTGTGCTAACCCTCGGACACCTTCTAGCACATTGGGAGCGACACCACAGGACTGTATCAGGCGATCCACTTCCCCCGTTACCAACGTACTCAGGTAACGGTCTACCCCGTCAATCAAGTACTGTTCTACGAAAGGGGAGTCGGAGAGACTGTTTTCCTCCTCAATTTGTAATATCAGTTGAATACGGGCAAGGAGAGCCCCTGGCATGGCGTCGGAGAAAGCCTCCTCTAGTGAAACGACAGAGGCCGGGGATAACAAGTCCTCTTTAATAGCCCTCGACACGGTCAGTAGTGCATTCATTTCATCCTCGTTCTCGAAATAAGCCTTGATGTTTTCCTCAAACACCTCCAACGAATGACGTAGCACTGTATGACATACATGGTCAGGGCGAAACAGGGCTGCCTTGTCGGTGAACTCTCCATCTTCATTCATATCGCCTGGTGTGAAGTTCTGCAGACCCACATTATCCAAAAATGCTAATAAACGGAATAGCGGCTTATTTTTCCATCTTAGCGCGACTGACATATTTTGTTCTAATAGTATTTTTACAGGAGGAAAAAAAAAACTTCGGGGCAAAAATGGAAAGAACATGTAGTCGATTAGTCTATACACACACACACACACACACACACACACACACACACATACATAAAGTGTTTTTTTTTTTTACCAATATATCTGTCCCACCTCACACTGCGACCTTGGAGGACTCCCTGGTGGACATTTCCCGACGTCTCTTCTTTGTATTTTTAGTTTCGTAGTGCACCCACAGTTCTACCAAGTCATAACTCTCCCCTTTCTCCGTGTTCATCCTACTCGGGAGAATGACAATATCTTCCCTCCTGAACCCTTCCCCATTCCTTACGGTGGTCGTGGGTCGGAGGGTGTTGTTTTCATCCCTCAGCGCCACCCGTGTGGTACGTCCACCGTACCGGAGAGCCCCCACTTCTACATAGCGGACGTAGTCCCCATCGTCAGGGGAAGACACCCACGTATCGTCTACTCGCTGGTACAAATAGAGACCCGTGTTCCCTCTTTGGATCCAACCTTCCCTCACAGGAACTTGAGCCGTTCTCTTTTTCCCTCCCTCCTTCGTGGTGGTGATACTATTCACTATAACGGAATGGGAAGAGGTGGGAGAGGAAGTAGGTCCACTGCGTCCGACCACCTTGTCGTTCATGACACAGCGGAGGCGGCTCGGTGTGAGGGCAACAGGAGTAAGATAAATGGGAAGTTGGTCACATCTCCAGTGAATGGGTTGGCATTGAATCGATAGGTCTAACAAATCTAATGGTTTATTCATGGTGTAGTTTCTATAGGTGCATTGGATGGCCAAAGAAGATAGCAATAATAAAAGAAAAGTTGTATTTCATATATATATATATAAGTAACAAACGATAAGAGAAGCACCTCAATTTTGATTCAAAACATAAAATTAAAGTAAAGTAATTCCACTTTTTTTTTTGTTGGAAGAGTGAAGCAAAAGTACACAAACAACATGCACAAGAAATTTCCATTTCACATTTTTCGATTCCTCGCCACTTAACGTTGTTCTCTATTTTCGTAAGTCCAGAAGGATAAACAGTCAATGATTAGTGCGGTAAACAACCCCGCCTGAGGGGATCGAATGAATTCTTCTCGTGTCACCAAGAGTGGTTCGGCGGTTGGGATGAGGTCGAATACTTCTTGAACAATGGTCTCCTTCGATGGCACATCAAGACCAGCGGAGATCAACTTTGCGTGCGTTTCTCTAAAAAAATAATTCACCGTCAACGGTGTTAACACCCCTGTTCCCTCGAGGTCTAGTATTTTCCAGAAAAAGTGTGCTCTGGTGCACTGTGGAAGCATCTCTACGGCGATCACAAAATCCACAAACTTTCTAAAGTCCATCTCTGACCCCGGCATCATAACGTTGGTCTCAAAATAACGATCGATAAACAGCGTGGAAAGTGGACTGACATCCGGTGGAAGTCCATCGTCGGTTACCGTTGGAAGACCTTTTTTGTAGCACTTTAGATTGGCCACGTTTAGGGTGCCTTCGTTCCGTCGATCGAGGAGGAGGAACTTCTCGTAGAGCTGTTGAGTGACCACACCGCCGAACCAATTCTGTGGACTATCCTCCGAGAGCAGCTGTAGCCGGGCCCACTCCTCCATTACACTACTGTTCAACAAACGGTCGATGCGGACCGCTCCCCTACCATAGGGGTCGAGATCCCAAAAGATGCGGCGGCTGGCGGTGCAGCAGTAAAAGGGGATGAGGTCCTCCCGTAGGTCTCGAAGCGCGGCAATACGGGGAATAAGATCTCTAACATACTCCTCCATCTCGTCTTCGGCGAGTCGGCCGTCGTTGTTGGCATCATAGAGAAGCAACTCCGCTTCACACTTCACGAGGGACACTTTTTTGGCAAAATTTTGATAAATTACAGCAATATCGACTTCCTCGCTGCGGAGAACATTGCGGGGTGCGGTCAGGAACAGCTCCATCGTAGGGCGTGGTGGGGTGATGGTGTTGGTAAAGAGGACTTCCCCCAACAGCGTCGCGTCGTGGTAGGGGCGCTGGAGACTTTCCTCTACTACCGTTTCCAGTCGTCGTCCAGTGCTGGAGCCGCGGCAGGTACTGGCCGACTTGGCATGGGCGGTGGGATGGAATACGCCTTCCTGCTGTCGCGGCCTCGGGGACAGTGGGGGTTCCTTCGTAGAGTCCCGGGCCGTGGTAGTTAACTCTGCCTGCGGGGCCTCTATCGCCCCCTGTGTGCTAATTTCAGTGTACCACGCGTTGAACTGTTTCAACACTTTCATGTACTGTTCTACAGAGATGCTAGTCTTTGGGGGGCTGGAGGAGCTCGCCTTCTCAGGGGAGTCTGCCGTGCCCTTGGACGGGGTCGAGGCCCCGGTGCTGGCATTGAGGAGCTCCCACAGTTTCGCGTGCATCTCATCGAGCCGTTCAATTTCTTTAAAGCGGAGGTTCAACTCAAACGCTTTACTGGTGAGTTGCAGTTGACGGAGCGCATCCTCGGCAGTGGGGTCGCGGCCTTTAAGATACATGGCGGGGAAGAATATCTCTGTTGATCGAGACTGCTGTAGCTCCTCTTTAATTCGTTTCGCCTCGCGCTGGTAGGCCTCCTCATCGCATTTCTCACTGTCCTTGGTGGGGTCTACCGCCGCCTGAAAGGACTGCAACACATCCTGCAATGTCAACACTCTAGTCCCACTCATCCTTTACTATATTATATATAATAAACTATAAAACAAATGGGTAGGCAGAAAGGCTCTATATAAAGGTACAGGGCTCATCCCTCACAGTACTATGATAGACAAAGAGATACCACAACAGCGAATACGATAATAATAATAATAAAAAGCAAAAATATGTTAAATTATGTGGATAAAAGAGTCGTTAGTGTTTTTTTTTTTTTTACCTTTGGTAATGTTAACGACCTTTATATAAAGTATACTGCTAACGTTACTGTACAGTGAAATTCTTCTTACTTTATACCTTGACCCAAGGAGTTCGAGTATTCTTTTTCGCCTTCTCCTTGAGACTGGCATGCGCCAACTGTGCCCCTATACGGTTATTCTGATCTTCCATATAAAAGAACAACACTATCATGAGAGGTAAAAACGTGGCAATGTATTCACGATTCACAAAATGACTCGCCTCTTCTAGTTTTCCCTCATTCTCCTTCATTTTACGCCGCATCCTGCTCACCACCTCGTCAGAGAGCTCCGCGTAGTTCTCCATATGCTCCGTGTAGTCGTCTAGAAGTTTGTGATAGTCGGTGTACTGCTTCCCCGCAAACTCATAGACCACCTTGTCCCCCGCTTCTTCACTGGGGTTGGTATCCGGGCGGTTCGGGGGTTGAGGAGGGCTAGCACTGGAGGGAGAGAAGTAGGCAGAGCTGACGTGTGCCGTACGGCGGAGAGGGAGAAGGAGAGAACTTCTTTGAGGGGGAAACAACGACAAGGACAATAGTGATGACGAGTGGCGCCGCATTTTCCCTTCCTTGTTGCTTTTATATATATAAATAAACCGCTTGGTGTATAGGGTTAAGGAGGATTCAAAAATAGATCAAGAAAGGAGGAACAGAAAGAAGGAGAGAGAGAGAGAGTACAAAGTCCCAAGATATCTCACCCAGTACAAAGAGAAGTTACTAATAAAATAAACAAGAGCGACATGAAAAGTGAGAAGCAACAACAAAAGCAGAAAAGTATTTAAAGCGAGTCAGATTTTCAATTAAAAAACATTTTCAGTCAGAAAAGGCTCCGAAAAATAGATGCGTTTGTTTTTTATGGATCATCACGTGTGAAAAGTAAAGCAACGACAGCAGCAGCAGCAGAAACAAGAGGAAAAAAAAGAGAAAAGCAGTAAAGGAAGGAGGGTAACAGTAGTATACTGTGATGAAGTCATTTATCTAGTGGACATCTAGAAATATTCTATATTTTTTTTCTGTAACTTTCTTCTCAGAACAAAAAAAAAAAAATGGGTGGAGTGAAAGACTATTCCAATACAGCAATGACTATAAAAGTAGTCCATATCAGCACACTTTAGCTGATAAGCAACAATAAAAAAATAACACCTAAATTTCTGATATATGATAAATCTTCGACTGCAACGAAAGCAAAATACATTTTCATTTCATTTTGGGTACCTCTCTTTACTTTCCTCTCTTCTAAAATAGTTAATTGAGAAGTGTTGGGAAAGGTAAAAGGTTATTTTTGTCTTTTTTTTTATTTGTTTACTTAATATATATAGTGGATGTTTTTTTTTAAAAAAAACTCAAGTTATTTTTTTAAAGAGAATTATATATACAAACTTCTTTACATTTGTTATTTATTTTTTTAACATCTTGACCTTTTGATTAACTGAGTGGAACAAAATGCTATCTTTGCTCTACAGTAAATACAACCCATGAAATAATAATAATAATGATAATACTTACAATGAAACCAACCAATAATAACAGTAATGCACAAGTTTATTATTCTGTTTTCTGTTTTGTTTTCATTCTTTACACGCGTGTATGTATCACTATTGAAAGATAGCCTTTTTTCTTTCTCCCTTTCATCGACCGTTAACGGCTTCAAGAGAGAGTGGGTGTGTGTGGGTGTACGTGTATGCGTATATAGGAAGAAGATCACTACGCTAATTCTCCATTCTCCTCCGAGTGAAGTGGTACCGCACTGTAGTTGATGTTCACCACTCCTTCTGGGAGTTTGGACACCAAAGACTGTGACACGTGAGAGATTTTAATCACAACATCCTCGTCCTTGGTCCCACAGGCGGGAAGGGGTTCCCCGTCGTACTGCATCGTGCGGTCGGCAGGTACCCGCAGCTCAATGGTGCCACCTTGAGCGACCTTATTGGGCCTCCGTGATTTAGTGGTGGCCCCCACCATATGCCATACCCCATCCATGGACATAATTTCCAGCTTTTTATCGTCTAGTAGCTGCGGGGCGAATTTTTGCTTGGGATCGGACCACATCTTGACGCCTCCACTGAAGGTGATGACGTTCAACATAATAAGCGACTTTACCCCGCTGCGGACCTTGACGGTTTCTCCGTCCACCTTGAGGGAGACTCTATCTTTGGGGAAGGAGGAGGACTTCACCATCGCCCCACAGCCAAAGTAACCGTACCACATTTTATTCTTGGTTCGACTGTTACACTTTTCAGGATTCTTATCCCTAAAATCCCCAAAGTTCTGCGCGACCTCCGCGTCGAACCCGACAGAGAAGTAGTTGATAAAGTTGTGCGAGTAGACTGGTTTCTCCTCCTCCCCCTCCCCGGCTGCCGCCGGGTACATTGGATTAGGATTGTTGGCCGCGTTCTTGTAGACGTCCACCTTGAAGCGATCGACGTAGCATGGGACGGCGTTGATGGTCTTTTGTATCAGGGCGGCGAATTTTTCTTTGGCATTGATGGTAGCCACCGCATAACCTCCCCCGAATCCTAAACTGCGACTGAGATCGTTACCGGTACCCATAGGGAGAATGGCCACAGGACACTCCACCGAGCCCAGCTGGCCCTCCTGTCGAAGGGAGTCTGTGATATCCAATCCGAGGGAGATTGTGCCATCCCCTCCGGCGACAATAAGAATATGGGGGCGATGCTTTAGAATAAACTCCTTGGCCGCGTCAATCTTTGGCCCTTCGCCTTTTACAGGAAAAAGATCAAAGATTCTATCCGCGGTGAAGATTTCTTCCAGTTGTTCCCGGACAAAGTCGGCAGCAGCACGTTCTCCACTGTTTTTATTCAGTAAAACAGCGACTTCAGGGTCACCGTCTGTCTCGAAGATGACGTCGGTGGGTAGTTGGGCCATACGAAACGGTTTAGTAAAGAGTTATCACCTGGAAATATAATGATAGTAATTCGTAGCGATAATAATAATAATAAAATAAAATCAAGCAAAAAAGAGATGAATGTTAAAAAAAAAAAAAAGCAATACAGATAGAAGCTAGGTGAACAGCGGAGGATGGAACCTTTAAGAATATTCTACTAAAGTAAAAGAAAAAAAAATAAAGAGAAGGAAAGGAACAGAAGAGTACTATTTTTTCCAACAGTAACAATACTAAAAAAAAAAAAGCCACAACAAAAAGATGAAACGGAAAATAAAAGAGGAAAATTATACCACTCTACACCTTTTCCTTCTCTTCTTATTAGTATTCTCGAAACAGTAGAACGCGGATTTCTTCCGACCAGTATTTGGACCGAATCCAGTCCTCCCGCTGCAGCCGCTTCGCCACCCCCAGCGCCATCGCCTCGTTGGATAAGAAGAGCCGTTTCGCTCTTTCGTCATCCTGTAGAGAGCTTTCTGTCGTGTCACCCTCTTTTAGCAGTTCCACCCACTCGTAACGACGAAGGTGAGCGGCGTGGACGCCGTCGGAGGCATAACTCTCCGGGGGTCTTTCTGCAAGAATAGACTCCTTTTCCTCATTGGTAAACCGTTCCGTCCAGAGAAGTTTGGCCACCACACGACATCCCATGTAAAGAGCCGCGTAGGGCCTATCAAAGGAGTCGAGAGAGAATTGTGTTTTGGAGTCATAAAAGGTCTCTTGCTCGTCCGTGTCTTGATCGACACGACTTAAAAACGCATGAACGGCGTTACGACACTTTTCGGTCAGTGGGAGGATCCGCTCGTGGAGGGCGACCAAAGTGTAGCACAACAGGGAGAGCGAGCGGGTGTCTAGCCCCCCACTGGAGGCGGCGACAGCCCTTTGGTACAATTCTGCGATAGAGATACAGTATTGAACCGAGCACTCGTTGGTGACCTCGCGGGCCGCCCATCGCAGTCCATAGTCGATCTCCCGCCGACACACCCCGTCGATTAGATAAGCGACCTCTTCAGTGTTCTCCTTTAGAAGGGCGCCGACGACGTGGGACTCCATCAACATGTATCGGTGGCACCACGCCGAGTTGTTGAAGCAGTCCATGTGAATTAGTTCCGTTGTCAGGCTGAATTCCTCTCGTAAGGGACAAGGGGGGAGGGAGCGAAGGGGACCGCTCTCTGTCTCCTCCTCGACTGTCTCGTCGAGTGAAGTGGATGCACTGTCTTGGTAATAGGCGACCCACTCCCCCCGCTCTGGCAGCTGAAGTAAAAAGCTGAATTCGTGTATAAACCACGTGCGGTGAAGCCAGACATGATAGTTCTTGGCGTCTCTCTCTGTAAAGACGCGGGCGGTGATGGTTCGTTCGTCCATCTCGCTAAACTCCACTTGGTGCTCCTTTTGGAGGTACTCCTTGAGTCCGTCGGCGCTTGCCATTACGGTGGATAGCTGTTCCGATGGGATGCTACGAAGGGCTCCTTGTAGAAGCACCCGCCGGTGATGCCATACCTGAAAGTTCTTACAGTACAGAAGGGCCACACAAGCGATGGTGGACAGTTCCCATCGGACCGCCCTCCACACACTCCCGCTGTCCCCCAAGGCGGAGCGGGAGGGCAACCACTGTTGCTGTACCTCCTGCACGAGCTGCACAGAGAGAGAGGAGGGAATGGCGTAGTTCAACTCCTGTAAGTTTTCTACAGTAGTGTGTGAAAGCGCCTTTGGGCTCAGAATAAGTTCCCGACGGTCCCTCCACAGTGTGTAGTGAGAAGGACACTGTCGGATACCAAAGGCAAGGAGGAGCAACCACCTAGCAAGGAGTCCTGGCATCGTCGGCGCCGGCGACCCCCCTGTCCCACGGCTCACCTCCGTGATAGTACGCAGACAGGACTTTCGGAGGGCACGGTGGGCTCCAATGACTTCGTCAAATGGAGCACTAAAGTGGATGGGTACTACAGGGTGACTGACGTTGGGCTCCGGGACCGATTCTATGCCATCTAGAAACACTTGCATCACATCCACATGAGAAACCAAGTGCATCTGCATCTCCTCAGGGGAGGCTGAGGTCAGACTAGAACTAGAGGAGGAAGTGCTTTTCTTCGACATTTTTTTTTCCTTTTGACTCTCTCTCTCTCTCTCTCTCTTTTTTTTTTCTTCTTGTTTTGGATATCTTGTTAACGATTTCCGTTCTGGGAAATAAAATAAAAAATAAGAACAAACAGTACAAGGAAATTGACACTTCACGTTAGATTTTATTTCTGAGTGAGTCCACACTATTATTTAAATCAGACATTGAATGACGTACAAGGGTTGACCACGTGTATAGAGGGAAAACGAAAAAAAAAAAAAAACATAAAAAGCGCGTCGATATGTATAATTCATACGTATTGGTATATACTTATGGTAGTTGTTTTTTGTGTTTTTATTTTTTTTAAAAAATAAACATAAGTTTTTAATTTTTGGAATGAGATAACTTTTGAGCTCCTTGTTATAGCTATAACAATATATATATTTTTTATATATAAACACTAGTAGTAGAATTTGGCTGAATATGGGGAAGTTTCCTAGGACAATGCATTCCTAGGAAACAACTTTTTCTCTTTGCTTTTGTTTTTTTTTTTTACGCTAAAAGTTTAGCAAACATATCATTCCCCTTATCATCGACGATAATAAATGCTGGAAATTTCTCCACTTCAATCCTCCACACTGCCTCCATACCCAATTCGGGGAAGGCGATGCACTCCACCTTTTTGATGTTATCCTTGCCGAGCGCGGCCGCGGGACCACCGATACTGCCCAGGTAGAACCCTCCATGATTCTTGCAGGCGTCCGTCACCGCCTTACTGCGGTTGCCCTTTGCCAGTGTGATGAAGCTGCCCCCCGCTCGCATAAAAGGCTCGACGTAGGAGTCCATGCGACCGGCGGTGGTGGGACCGAAGGAGCCAGAGGCGTACCCAGACGGCGTCTTGGCGGGTCCGGCGTAGTAGATGGGAGAGGTCTTCATGTACTCTGGGAGGGGCTCTCCGTTGTTGAGCATCTCTTGCACCTTGGCGTGGGCAATATCACGGGCGACGACAAGGGTGCCAGTGAGCTCGAGGCGAGTGCCGACAGCATACTTACTTAATTCCTTGCGTACTTCGTCCATGGGCTTGGAGAGGTCAATTTGGATCGACTCGGCGCTGAGGCCCTTCTCGGTCACATCGGGCAAGTACTGGGCAGGGTCACGGACCAACTGTTCAATGAAGACACCGTCTTTATTAATCTTGGCCAATATTTGACGATCGGCACTGCAGGAAACAGCGAGACCGACGGGACAAGAGGCACCGTGACGAGGGAGGCGGACGACACGGGCTTGATGGGCAAAGTACTTACCGCCGAACTGGGCGCCAATGCCGCTGTTGCGGGCAATCTCCATCACAATCTCTTCCCACTCCGTATCTCGGAAGGCTCTGCCGTACTTATCCCCCGTGGTGGGGAGGGAGTCGTAGTAGCGGCAACTAACCAACTTTACGGTCTTCATCGTCATCTCGGCACTGGTGCCTCCAATGACCAACGCGATGTGGTAGGGAGGGCACGCCGCCGTCCCGAGGGTTTTGAGTTTTGCCTCGATGAAGACCCGAAGCGACTTTGGGTTCAGAAGTGACTTGTTCTCTTGATAAAGATAGGCCTTGTTGGCGGAACCACCTCCCTTCGCAATGAAGAGAAATTCATAGTTGTTCCCTGGAATGGCGAGGAGGTCTAGTTGAGCGGGAAGGTTGTTACCAGTGTTGGCTTCCTTGAACATGTCTAACGCTGCGGTCTGACTGTAACGAAGGTTGTGACGAGTGTAGCTCTGCCAGATGCCTTTGGACAGTCGGCTCTCGTCATCTCCACCGGTCCAGCAAAGTTCGCCTCGCTTTCCCAGCACGATCGCCGTCCCGGTATCTTGGCAGGAGGGCATAATACGGCCTGAGGCGATACAGGCGTTCTTCAGGAGGGTGTGGGCGACGTAGCGATCGTTGTCGGACGCCTCAGGGTCATCCAGGATTCTGCGCCAGCCTTCCAGGTGGTCTTTGCGGAAGAAGTGGTGTATATCGGAGTAGGCGTGGTGTGCCAGCTCCGTCAGTGCCTCCGGTTCCACCTGCAACACCTTTCTGCCCGCTGCATCGATCTCCTTCACCCACTTTTCACTTCCTTCCAACTTGTAGTACTCGGTTTCGTCGTGGTGAGGGTCCGAGGGTTGAAAGATGGGGGAGAAGTGAAATTCAGAATCCTTAGGGGCGACCTCTTCAATATCTTTGACGCCATTCATGTGGCACGCCAATTCACATTCATCGCAGAGAGACATGGTTGCTTTTTTTTTTTTTTAATTCTTCGATAAGAAAAATTAGTGGTATCCCTTTAAGGAGAGAGAATATACAGAATAGAGCAAACAAAACAAAACAAAAAAAAGAGGCGAATGCAGGATTAAGTGAAAAAGGACATTTGTGTATGAGAAACAACACAAAAGAAAAAAGTATTTTCAAAAGCATTCATCGTATTGGTTTACTGTGGTTCGTTTGCACCCTTCCCTGATCACGCAGACTTCCACACATTTCCATTGCTGTCGACCAGGAAATCAGGGAGGGCGGAGGTAGCGGATCCATCGTACAATCCCCATGAGTGCATTAAAATTCGATGTGAAATAGAACACAATTGCGACACCGACCACTCCTCGGGGCGTAGGAGGTATTGAAAGGACATTGCAGGCGCCCTTTTCCAGTTCATAGTGGAATTACCACTGCCCTCTACTTCCGTTTCCAACTTTACGGGTGACGTCTCCAGAGACTTCTTCCCCTCGTGGTACCGCGCCACCTCCTTGGAAACCACAGAGAACTGTTGCAGCCATATTTTGGCTGTAGTCTCCGCCGAGTCCCCTTCCTGAAAGGAAAAGTGGTCCGTAGAGCTCTTCTCCACCCCGTCCCACTCCACCGCCCCTACTGTGTAATTTTCCGTTAGCCCGACCGCCTCTCGCAACTGGCGAACCCTTTTGGAAATCTCCACCAGAGACATGGTGCTAGTGTCAATGTTCACTTCTCGTTTAGCCATCTTTAAAGAGTGTTCCAGTTGCTCGACCGTGCAGTCCTGAAAGTAACTGTCTTCGTATGGGTCCAACACTTGTTCGAATTTTTGAATCAAAGAGGGGCTACTGTACAGCATATACCGCGGGGAGAGCGGTAGCACATGTCCACTTTTCACGCAGTCCACCACCCAGGAGCAGTGGACCACACTAATCGTAGCGTATTGCCGCAAGTTGGACTCCCCCTTGGAGCGACACAGCGCGATCCAGTGAGCGACTTTAGGGGCGGTGGCGGTGGAGGCGAGTAGCACCGAAGTGCGTGGGCCGGGGGTGGCGGCTACCTGCGCCCCATGCCGCAGGAGAAATTTCTCCAAACTCGTCTTATCCTTTAGGTAGTCCTTGTACTCTAATCCACTCGACTCACACGACGTGAACAAAACACAGAACTCGTAGCCCTCAAAGAGGCGATCCTCGAGCTCGGTGTTGGGGTCAATGGTGGCGACCGCTAATGTTTCACGGATAACGGCGACTTCTTTAGGCAAAAGCGAAGACTTGTACCGACTCCCAGCCGCACTGTCAGTAGGAGCTGTATCACCGGCCTCCGCCACCTCTCGTCGCCGCTTCCACTTCTCTGACAGAACGGTCAGCAGTTCGTCATTCCCATTCGCTAGTTTTTGACGAAGTGCATCCTTCGATGCGGCTTTGATGCTGTCCACTGTTATTCGGTCCGTGGCGTCCTGTAGACTCTTATCCCAACGAATCCGCTTCATTCGTGGAAAACGTACCGTGTAGCCTACTCGGTAGTTGACGCTCTCGGTGAACGAAAATCCAAACACCTCCACAACAATGGAGTGTTGAGGATGTACAAAGACTTCAGGAATGAGCTCACTTTTCACAGGTCGCCATCCATCCAGCCAGGCAGGTATTTTATCTCGGTTGGGCATCGTTTCCCAGTGCTGTTCCAGACTGGCATTGATGGTCATTAGCTCCTCGCTGGTGTATCCGTTCCCTATTTTACACACTGTATGAAATTTAGCGGAGGGATCGGTCGGGGTGGTGGAGGAGGCGTTATCCCAAACGGCCAGCATGAAGTGGGAGAGGTGTCGCCTCCCGAATTTGGTGCCATAGTATCCCCCCACAATGATGAGGTCCATGGAATCGGCCAGCCCAGAGAGGTGGTCTATTTTGAGCTTTAACCAGTTATTTTTACGCTCGGCGGGTACGTACGGACTGGTACTACTCTTCAGCACGATGCCTTCTTTATCCTTCTCCACCGCCCGCTCCAAGCCTTTTAAGATCTGCGCTGTACTAGTCACGGACTCGGAAGGCACAATTTCCATACGCCTTTCCTTTTCCCGTATCACTCGCTGGAGCAGTCGGCGTCGGGAGTGATACGGCAACTTGAGAAGGGAGCGTCCATTCAGAAAGACAATGTCAAACACCATGTAGCAAAACCACTTCGACTCCCCATCCACCTCTTCCTCCCCCGTCAACATGATCGCTTCCTTGGCGTTGGCAAAGGTTCGGTTGCCGCCAAAGTCTGCGAACGTCCCTGTGTTTTGATCAAACACTAAAAATTCCCCATCTAGAATCGCATTTTCCAGCTTGTCCACTTTTACGGCTTCGCTCGCCATACCTTTACGACGGTGGGAGGGGTCCTCGGCGAGGTGGGTGCCCACTAGGAAACACTCCCGCACGGTCGCGTCAAACTTTGGGCCGTAGAGCGGGGTATAATTCTTCGCGTTTCGCGTCCAGTACATTATAGTTTCCTGACTGATGTGGAGCATGATTCGTTCCCCATCGTACTTGGGTTCCATCGCGAGGGCGTCGGTGCCCAGCAGGGTTTCCAACTTTTTTCGAGTCACCAGACTCGCTAGCATGGGTCGGAGGGGTTGGAATAAAAAGATACCACTCTCTATAGATCCAGGGACCGGTCGCTTCATCTCCTCCAGACAGGTATCACAGACGTACTGGAGGTCGTTGTTGTTGTTGAACAAGTCTAGTGCGGTGGGGTGAAAGGCAAACAGAATGGATTGATGCGTTAGGCGAAATTTCATGTCTTTAAGTACAATACGCAAAAACCACTTCTGTTCTAGCGGTGTCGTTTTGGTGAGTAAACCGAGGAGCGCCTCCTTTCGCTCTGTGTTGCTGTGAAGGGAAGAAAGTGTATCCAGAAAGGCATTGATATCTTTGATAGAGAGCGGGGAGGCATCGCCAGACGTGGAGCGGTGGTTAAAGCCTCCCTTGTTCTGTAAATAGATAAAGATAACGTCGCTGAAGCAGGTGGTTTCTATTTTACTATACGATGGGTCCTTCCAGCGAAGTAGTCGTTCTGCCTGTTGACTTTTCGGAGGCAGTCCCAACACCTCCACATACAACTTCGCGAGTTTACTTTCCTTCAGGTTATACAATGGCCTTTGTTGGTCAAGTTGAGGAAGCAGCAGCCGCATGTACGGGAAGAAGGATTCATCCTTGGGGAGGGACTTCCAAAAGCGTTCCAACACAAGGAAAGCTGCATTTCGGGAACTGCAACTCAAAAGGTTTTCCAACACCCGACAAAAGTGCAAAAAGGTAAAACGACTGACAAATTCCACTTTGTTGTCCTCTTCCTTCACTTTTATTTTTGCATCTTGCTCCGTAGTCGGTTCTTCTTTCTTTACCTTTGATTCCTTGTTTTCTTCCCCCGCCACCACCTCGTCGAACGGGGAAATAAACGTGAACTTTACGTTTCCCCTTTCCATTATTGCTTTTTAGAGAAACTTTCCAGAAGCAGAAAATAGAGAGAACAGGAAACAAAAAAAAAGTCCTTATTGATATAACCCGAAGAACAGTCCGTGCAAAATAAAATGAAACATCCTACTCCTAAAAAATCAACCCTAACTACAGAAAATACAATAATATAAAAGGGTGTTTCAGAACAGTAGTTCTTCATGAGCTGCCATTTTTGATACATCAGTAAAAGATATACAGTTAAAAGCTTCCTGAGGCACGGTACAGGGAGGGAAGCGAGCTCCACAGGTGATGCGCGGAGAGAGAAAGGGACTCCATCTCACCTACTAACTGATTCACAGTAGAGGCGAACTGTTTTTGGTTACTTAAGCGGTTGGGAGGATAGCGTTCGTTTGTTTCTTTCAGTTTTTGTATACAGGCATCGACGTTGCGATAAAGTTCCCACGTCTGTTCCGCGACGTGGCCGTAGACGGCAGACATGTTCTCCGACGTTATAGCATCGACTGCCTCCACCGTCAGCGCTGTAGCCCCTTTAATCATCTTAGCCTCCATTTCGGCAAGGAGAGTGGCGTAGTTCACATCCTCAGCAGAGGGTGTCTTCACCTTTGGGATCTCCTCTTCCGTCTTTAACAGCTTGTCCATGCGTTGATCCAGAAGTGCTTGCTGGAAGGCCATTTTGTTACCTTCTAATGTCTCCAGTTTCTGTTGCAAGTTGGCCTTCTCCTCCGTCATGTGATCTAGGGTCTCTTTCATCTTGGCATTCTCCTTCAGCAACCGTTCGCGGTCCAGTGCCCTAGGACGCAGCATGTCGTTTTCGACCTCTAATGCCGCCGTAATGTCCTCGGCTTGCTCCTTCACGGACGCAAAGAGGGAGCCCAATTCCTGTTGGCTAGTGAACAAAAGGGAGTCTTTAATATGCTGAAGTGTCTCACGTAACTCTTGCACTGTTGCCTTTTGGCCCTGGCAAACGCTTTGTATTCTTTTGTTCTTTTCATCCGAAACCTGTTTCACGTACTCTAGAAGAGAGGAATCATCTCCGTCTTGTAGTAGCTGACGGATTAAGGATTCGGTTCTCGCGGGACTCTTTTCTCCGTTCATGTCATCTAGTGAGCTGGCTAACGCTTCCGCCAACACATTCACCTGTACTTGCTGCTGCAAGTTGATTGCCGTGAGGGCCTCCACCTCCTTCCTGTCGACCTCACCTTGTGCACTGAGTTGACCCCGTTTACTCTTTTCCTCTGCTAGTTGTTTTTCGGCCTCCTCCAACTGTTTTTGGGTGTTCTCCGCAGCCACCTCCACCTGACCCTTGAAATCCTTTTCTTCCTCCAACTCCTTTTCCAACTCTTCCACCAAAAGGTTAAGTTTTTCACGTTCCTCTGTGAGTCGTTTGTTCTCCTCCTCTACCGCTTGTAGCCGGCGGTCCCACTTCGCTTCCTTCGAGTCGGAGGTGTCTAGCAGCTTTTTACTCAGTTTATTCTTGTTTTCAATTTGGTCGAGTAGCCCCTCCTTTTCCAGTTGAAGCGACTCGGTGTAGTTGATTAGAGTTTGCAGCGCTATTCCAATGGGAACTGGCTTCTCTTCCTTTTCCCTCTTGTTTTCTTTCAACTCATGAATGGTCTCTAGAACGGTGGGGAGAAGTTTCTTGAGTTCTTCTACTTGCGTGAGAAGCAGAGGAACCAGGGCCTCACCGTAAGACTCTGGTTTTTCGTTTTTGTAGGTCCCATCCAAAACGCTGAGAGCCGCACGGGCAGACAAGCGGAGTTCATGAACGTCTTCTAACTTCATGCGGGCGGCGATACGCATCATACTAATTTTGGACTCTAAAGGCCCCATGGAGTTCGCCCTCCTAATGGGCATGTTGCGGTGACGAAGTCGTGTGAAGGACTCCTTGGTGGGGTCTACCGCGGGGAGTGGCTTTTTCTTTGGCTTCAGACTCTTGGAGAAGGTTGCCACCGATGAGAAGGACGACATACTCGACTCTAGGGTCTCATCGTCGTTGAAGGCCTTGTCCAAACCTTTCATTAGAATTTCGGATTGTACCCTTTCCTCCTCCATTTCGCGCATTTTCGTTTTCAGTGCCGAAAAACTTTCCTTTAAAGGGTGCGGGGGAGTGTTCGTCTGTTGGGTGATTGTTCTTATTTCGTTGTGTATTTCGGCAACCCCTTTAGCGCTCTCTTCCAAAGTTTGCGTCAGCACTTTATCCATCTCTTTGATATTGGCATCCTGGTCTGTTTTCTCTCCCAACGCCTCTAGTACGTGCGATGCACTGTCACGGTAACCCACCACAGCATCTGCGAGTTCCTGCACCGCCTCACAGAGTTGCGCCTCATCCTGGATGGGGAAGTGTTCCCCGAGGACTTGCTGCGCCGCTTTCTGTGCGGCGGCGAGGTGCGCCTCCTTTTCCCCCTGTGTATCTAACACGTGATTATACTGGGAGAGCAGATCGACCGCCTGTACCAGCTGGTGGTGGTATTCCGCCACCACATCCCATGTTGCAGGGGCCTCCGGGTGAGTTCCGATGACGATTCCTTCCTTCAGATGTCGATGGACCAGCGTAGCAGCCGCCGGGGTGTTGCTGTGTAACAGAATTGCTTCTGCATACTGAGAGGCATCCCCGGCGGGAGGCACAGGATTGGGTTCTGGGTCCAACCACAACTGCTCCGCCCCCTCGGTCGCCTCCCCTACGTGTGGCTGCATGAAGCAGTGAAGTCGACCCGCCCCGTCCCGGAGAATGTTGACCAGAAAGACACAAAGCGCCTCTAGCTGTACCGCCTGTTGGCTCACTTCCTGGAGTTGAGCCGTACGAGCGAAGGCGCACTCTCTCATCTCTCGCACCACCTCCGACGTGAACCGTTCCTCTTGAGGGTCCGAGTCAGCGGGTTTCTTTCGTGGCTCCTCTTCTTTGTAACTTTTCAAAAACGACTGCGACTCCTCACTGATTTTTTTCGCCAAGTCTGTCAGCTCTGAGGGAGTTGTTTCCCCTTGAGACAAGAACTGCTCGATGAGGGGCTCGACATGATTCTTTTTTTCCGTATCGGAAGAAGTGACGGAGGGATTCTTTAGCAAACTTGTGACGTATTCAATGACTTTTTTATAGTTGGAGAGCTCTTCCTTTAATTTCTCGTTTTGAGCGGAAAGAGCATCACACTTGGCCTCATTCTCTGTGGATTTATTCTTGAGCTCGCGTATTCGGTCGGAAAGAGGGCCGGGTTCCGATTGTCCTGGGTCTGTGATGGACTCGTATACTTGGGAAGAGACAGCCTTGAGGGCTCGAGGGATGTCACTGGGGTGGGTGTTTACCTCTCGGGAAGGGGTCGGGGAAGATCGTTGTCCTGGAGAGCCGCTTCGTACCGAGGCAGACCGTCGGGCACTGGTCGGGAGAGAAGGATTGGCATCCCCACCCAGAAGCGTCAACGCGGAAGAGGCGGCGTCGCGTAAATCGTTTATTTCCTTTTCTGTTTCCGCCTTCACTTTTTCAAACTCCGCTTGTCGTTTTTTGGCTTGGGTTTCCGCCGCTGTAAGGTTACGCCTGGCCTCTAGGAGATCTTTTTCACACTGTCGTAGTTTCTCTTGGGCGTTTTGCAACTCTTTTCTCAGTCCATCTCTCTCCTTTGTCCGCTCCTCTAAGCGCTGCGTACTGCGGTCTTGGGTACGTTTTCCATCGTCGACTTGACTTTTGAGGTTTCGAATTACCGCTTTGAGCGGCAAGTCTCGTTCTTCCGCGGTGAGTGAGTTGGACACGTCTCTACACACCGAGTTGACGGTGTCGACGATCCCTCTAATTCGACGTTCTGCATTTCTGGGTGTCTCTCCTGACGGGCTGGGCGCTCTCCTGTCTTCTTTAATACAGTGCGGCCCACCGAGTGTCTCGCAGGCCTTGATCGCAGCCTCACCAAGGGCGGTGATACTCTGCTGAAGTTGATTCGCCAGAGTGTCGTTTTCCTTTTTGAGCTGATTTATCATTTTTTCCCGTTCGGACATTTCTTTTTCTGCCTTTTTGTTGTCCAACAAATTATCCTTTTCCCTTTCTTGCAGCTCATTTTTGAGTTCATCCATCTCGAGAAGAGCATCCTCCAGTCGATCGATCCTTTCCTTCTGTTTCGCCTCCTGCTCCTTCATTTTTTGGTGTTCCGCACTCAGTTCCTTCAAGGCTTGAGTCAGCGGCTTTCCATTCTCTTCCAGCTCCGAGGCCTCCGCCACCACCCTATTGAGGGCACTAGAGATGTCATCCACGTTCATCAGAGTGGGTTCAACTTCTGTTTTACCGTCTAGCAGCTCAATGGCGGCGATGGCAGCTTTTTTCAAACGTTCCACCTCATCGGCTTTTGTCTCCCCCATTTCATCCAGTTTTTCCCCCACACGTTCACAAAGATCGATCAACACCTCCGCAGGTTCAACCCTACCTTCACTACCCCGCTTCTCCTCGAAGGATTTCCGAGGATGCGGAAGAGCGTCTTTCCCTCTGTCCTTTTCCCTTTCCTGACTGGTACCCTCTCCCTCGCAGTACCCCCGGAGTGTCTCTCCACTAGTCTCGATCACCTCATTAAGCGTTTGAATCTCCTCCAGCAGTTCCTCCTTTTCCTCTTTTAATTGAGTGGCTTCTCTCCACAGCTTTTCTAACGACTCACTCACCCGCTCCTCTGCCCCTTCCGGCGACCACAGCGACGTCAGTACCAACACTACTACCATGTCTTCACACAAGTTGCGGAGCGAGTTCGCCATCTTTCTCGTACGCGCCTCTCCCTCCTCTGGAGTTTCCCCCTCCCTAGCCTTGAGTTCCTTCGCATCACGACCTCCTAGTGTATCAATGGTCCTCAGCACTACCTGCTGCAAGTCTTCCAGTTCACGTTGGTATATTTCCAGCAGCTCACTGCCCCCTACAGTTCTCTGAATCACTAAATTTTGCCAACGAAAGAAGTACTGTACTAGTTTTCTCTCTTGGTTGATGTGCTGTAAAGTTCTAACGTTGGATTCCTTCCGCTGTTTTGTTTGCCTCACATATTTGCGCCATTTCAGAAAATAAAGTCGCACAAAGGCTAGGGCATCTTTTTTACCCTTTAGCGGGACCACCTTGGGAATAGTATAGAGACGTTTCACCTCATTGGACAATTTTTGTTGTGTAAAGGCACTCCACAACACATAGTAGCGAGCGTACAAGTCTTTCAGCGCGTTATGCTTCAACATCACAGAGCAGCGCTTCAGATGCACCAGTAGTTTTCTTTGTTTAAGAAATTGTGTCCATAATGAGAAGACTCTCCTCTGATTCTCGCGTTTCACACTTTGTTCTAGTACTTCTAACTTGTTTTTGTTTTGAGCCGATATATTTCGTTTCATTTTGTGTTGTTGTTACTATTGCTGGAAAGATAAAGGCTATTCCTTTTTTCTTTTTGATTTTCTACTTTACTAAGAAAGAGAGAGGTTTACTTAAAAAAAAAAAGGAAGGGTAGTACAAATAGTAAAGATATTTTTCGCATCTTTGAAGAGACGAGAAAGTAAATTTGTTTCACTTTTCTTTTTTTTTTTTCTTTCGTTTAATTCTTTGTTTGTTTTACCTTTTTTTTTTTTCTTAAAGCAGAAGAAAATCAAGTATTAAAATGTCTGAAGTTTGCAGGTGTTGCATGCAGTGTGAAAAATTAAAAAGCTGAGTGGGAATGATTTCCCATTGTTGTATGCAGCGTGAGATTAAAAAATCTCTGCTGGAGATGGTAGCGTGAAGAGGGTTAGGGTTGTGACCTGGCCGCACGCTCGATTCGAGGGGAAGATGAAAGCGTTGGTCTGTTTTAATTAAAAAGGCTAAATTCAGTAAGGACCTCAGGTAGTAGTGGGAACAACGGTCGGATATTTCCCTTGTGTTGACATCGCTGGAGATTTTTTTAAAATAACGCACCACCTCCACCATAGCACACGTGAGCATATAAAACGAAAAGAGGTCCCAGTCCGAGTGATGTCCGCCTTCTGTTTCTTCTGTGAACTGTAGCAGAAACACCGACTGCACCAACACGTCCCCTACTTGGGCGATGAAACGATCTCCTTTCATTGTGTCTAGCGAATCGGCAGAGGGATGGGTATCTGCCTCGTTAGCCCAGACAGAAAGGACCGCGAGGAGCCAAACAGGGGCGTGCTCGAACGTCAGTCTCCCCGTGCGGACGTACATTCGTATAATGTCCACCAAGAGGGGTATAGGAATGGGCTTCACCCCACTGTCGTGATGCAGGAACCACTGCACCGTTACCGCGGCGCTCTGTTGTACATTAGTGAGAGGGAGCCATTCCGTCTGCAAGAAAAACTGTAACAAAAGGGGTTGATCGCCAAACGCCGAGAGACAAGGAAAGTTCCGAGACGGTGTCATTGTCGCCTGTCCTGTGGGAAACGCAAGACAAGTTTTGGACGGAAAAGAAGAAAAAAGGAGCAGTTCATCCGGGAATAGATCCAGGCCCACTTTCAGACGCTGGATGGGATCGTCACTGGAGTCCATTTCCCGTTTTCGCTTACCTTGAGATGCAATTCGTCGGTAAAGTTGAACTGCTTTCATTTCAGTAGAAGTGAGTGAAAAGAGTGAGTTTTTCTTTTTCGAAACCGCTTGACCACTGTTTCGGGGAGCAGTGTGTGGTAAGGAAGAGGCAGCAATGGAGGGGGTGGCCCTGTAAGAAGGGGTGGAAAGAGTTCCTCTTCCCCTTTCTCTCTCGGTGAATAAAGTTGGTGCCAGAGTGCTTTCCTCTGCATCTAACATCCATTGATTCGAGCTACTGGGCAACATGTACGGGTTCTTTTTTTAAGCCAACCTGTGAGTAATTGTCTTGATAATAAGAAGAGCCACGAAGAAAGAATAGATGGACGCAAAAATTCAGGAATTTTGAAATAGCAACAGAGTTTGTATCCAGGGGATAAAATGTCATCAACAACAATAATCTTCCTTCTTCACGTATTAGTGTAAAAGAAACTTTTTACTGCGCTGTAAACTCATTATCAAGACTGGTAGACGGATACTTTAAAATTTCATCCAGTACTAATGTAATTCGAATAGAAGGCTGACTCCGAGCGTGAGCTTTGGCAGTTTCTGTGATTTGAAGAATGCGCTCCTCCTCTGGAAGACAGCGGACAAAGAGTTCTAAAGGAGGAGCATTCTTGGTGGTACGAACCGCTGATATTTGTATAAACTTATCCCAACACTCCCGACAAGGAAAGGGAACCGTTTTGATGCTCAACGGTTGTTTTTCCTTCTCCAAGGGAGAGGCGCTTCCGGTAGAGGAGAGAGAAGCGGCGACCAAGTAGATTCGATCCACCTCTACGTAACTCAGCCCGTGTGCGGCGAAGGCGCCTAATGCGTTCTGCTCCGCACAGCCTTTTAGAATACCCTTCAAAGTACCATGAGAACCGTTTACAAGGGTGTGGAAGGCGTGGTTGACCCCTAAGAACTGCCGCGGTTGGGGCGGTGGAGTACTACTACAGTGACACTCTCCACTCAACAAGGAGCAAGCTACTAGGGCACGGTTCGGCAGTTCGACAGGGATTTCTTTTTTAGCCTCTTTTGTCCTTCGGATCGTCTCTCCTAAATAGTCTAACTGACGTTGATGGTCGGAGGGAAGTGCGTGATAGGTGGTAATGGTCAAATTGGGAAGCGGTGGGCGTACGGGGGTTATAAAGGGGTTTGAAGAAGAGGGAAGAACATCGTTCGTGGTGGTCACTGTATCCCTAGCGGTAAAAGGTTGGGTAGTGGTCAATGCACGACGACACCCGTATAGATGTGAGCACGGCCCATAGTTGTGAAACCTACTAAGACACTTCATTCATCTTTGAAGGGGGGGGAAGAAAAATATGAGAGAATATAAATAGAAAGGATAGCTGACGTTAACGCTTGTTTAAAAAGATAAAATAAAAAGCCAACAAATTATGATAATTAAACGGTGTAATACACTACTGTTAAGTGATTTGGATGTGAATACGTTTGGGTAGCCGTTATCCTTTCAATTTTAGTATTTTGACAATGTATTGAAAACTACACTGAAAAATCAAAGGGTCGAATCGCGATCCCAGGAGGCCTTGATGTATTAGGGGAAGGCAGTCCAGCCGGTCCACCGACCGAAGTCCATTACTGACAATTTCGTAATGGTCCTGACACGAGTTTAGCAACGTTTGGAGTTCATCCAAGTGCCTTTTTTGCGCCTCGTCGGTGACGCTTACCTCCGCAAATGCAGGGAGAACTTTAGCCTTTGGTAAGGACTGTTTTTCCACCTGTTCCATAAATCGGAGCAGCACACCTTCATTCTGTAAAAAGGAAAAGGAGCACGTACAGTATATTAAGGTGCCCCCTTCCTTCAACTGGGCGTATCCGTTCAACAGCAGTTGAAGTTGGAGATCCGGAACCGACTTGGTGACGTTTGGGGTACTTTCATTGGCTATATTAATATGCTTGGTTCGGTACAGATTGGTCAAACCGTCTGTCTGGGAGGACGCTTCCCCGTCGTGGAGGTCGAGATGGGCAATGGAGCCGTCGTGGGTGCATTCCGCATCTACCAAAACACGATCAAAAAGAAACCCGTCCTTTTCTTGACATTTTTTGGCCATTGTATTCCTCGCCTGTAGAGGGGCGTAGACAACGGCTTCGATTGGGGGGGAGGTGACCGGCTGCCCCTCTCGCTGTCGCTTTGATTGTAGTCGACGCTCCTCCCTGACGGTGAGACCATTTCCCCTCACCTTTACCCGAGTGGGAGTGGAGGTGTCATCTAATACCCGCTGCCCTGTGCTCCAGTCAAACCGACATCCATCCGCGGCGAACAACAAAACCGAAAGAGGGGAGGGATTGTTACCCATTTTCATCAGTACAGACCGGGCCACATAGAGGCGATCTACCGAAAGGTCTACTCCAACTACCGCGCCAGATGGTCCAACGCGCTCCGCGATGGCACCGAGTTTCATCGCCGGGGCACAGCAAAGGTCCAGGACAATTTCCCCCTCTTGCGGTTCTAACGCGAGCACGGCGGCTAAGGAGGCTACATCCATGGGCACCATGCGGCCACTGGTGTAGAGAGGGAGACCGTGTATTCGGATACGCCTAGGAATGGCGTAGCAGTGAGGCAGCCATACTACCGGTCTTACACTCTCCACCGAGGTCCCCAGGGCGTCTGCAAGAAACTTTTGCTCCTCCACCACCTCTTTAGAGTCGTTCGCCTGGTGGACAGTAGCCGTCGGACGCAAGCGCACATATCGCGGAAACTCGGAGAGTTGCCGCCCGATTTCGTAAAAGACTTGAGGCGGAACAAAACCTCTCCTACAGTGTTCTATAAGAGCGGGACTAAAGCTGCTTGGATAATCTGGGGTTAACGGTTTCTCTGTCATAGTCTCCCGCTCCACTATTTCGTCGATATGACAAACCAAAAAAGTAGAAGAAAAGAGTTTTCAAATAAACCGGTTGGAGGCCTGCCATCCATCACGACATATTTTTTTTTGTTCATTTCTTTCACCCGTAATATTAATTTACACGTTATAATTGTGAATAGCATTTATTTACGAAGGAATAAATGGCGTTGCTACTTCCTCCTTACCGTCTTCAGGGGTCTCCCTCTTCTCTGCCTCCGCCGACGTCCCTGCCGTAGAGGCGTCCGGTGGCGGTGCTTTTTCCATCAACTCGGTAGGGTAGTGAACTCGCTGGAGAAATAGAGGACTGCCGCTGGAAAATTGGTTCCAGCGATCAATAAGGTCCAACTGCACGCGGTTAGTGGAGAGTACATGAACATCTGCTTCTGGGTTGAGTGTCTTCATCATCACCGCCACCGCCAACACTCGCTCTACCGAAGACAGCTTCCCTTTACTTTGAATAAAAGAAGCCCTCTTCTTTTTATTTTCCTTTTCCCTTTCCCCTTTCCCCATCAACGCAACTGCCTCTGCATCTCGCACCACAACGGTGGGCGTGCCTGGTTCCGCTTTTACCGAACTAACTTCATCGAGCAACCGTTGCCCAAATGACGTTGGAATTTTCTTTGCCTCATCCCGCATCTCTTCCAGTGCTTGGGCCGAGAAGGGGGTCTCCTCCGCGATGTAGGTGTGGGAAAGGATTTGATGAGAGAGCGGTATCACACGAATCATCCTCCACTCTTTGCTGCTCAAGGTCTCTGCGAGTCGAAGCAGCACCATTCGCATATAACGACCTTGCTTAGAATCTCCGCTTTCCCTCTCCCGTCGAACGAGTAAACGAACGGAAGAAAAGGGAATAAAGATAGTATCATAGTGGTGAATCAGAGACTGAAAGCGGGGGGAGAGAATAACATTGTGATCCACTACCGCCACACGACCTTGGACAATCCACCGTAGTGCTGTGGTCCCCATCTCCCCTAAGTTTCTGGAGGCTGGCCCTACTACATCCCCTAGATTCGATTCAAACATCTCCAGTAGCGTTCTCGCGTCGTGCGGGCGAGGATGGGCCAGAAGGGAGTCTAGCAGTGCCACCATAAGGGGAAGGGTGGTGCGAACCGGGTTTCCAGTGTCCTTCCGATCCTGGGAAAGTTCTTTTTCTATAAACTGTACCGCTTCATGATCTAGGGACCTTTGAATCAGGTTCATCAGCAAGGCACGGTACATGGTGTCGGTGACAGGCATACCAAGGTGGTGGGCCTCGGCAATACAACGAATCGTATGTGAAATATTATGCGGTTGGAGGAGGAGGAGAGTGCTCAGCGTTTCCTTACTAGGGAATACATCGTGCTCCTGCATGGAGTGATACAGTGACACCCCTCGCTCCCACTGACTTCCCCCAAGGGTGGTGAGCACCGCATTATAATGACCCGCGGTGACATCAATCTTTCCTCGGAGGGCGTCCAGTATGGCTAGCCCGTATTGCCACCGCCCGGGAAGGGGGCGAGCTTGTTCGACCAGACGCAGCAGTTCGAGGTACACCACAGGGTTGGGTCTACTGCCTTCCTTCACTGCCTTGGAGAAAAATTGTAGTCCTACGTACCATGGCGCGTTTTTACGGCAGCAGTTCAACACTGAATGGAGTCCGTGGGCATCGAGGGTCACCTTGTCGTCGAACATGGTATCGCAGTGTTGGAGTGCACTACTCCATTTCCCATCATTGCGATAGGCCTGCAAGAGGGCACCGTGTAGTTTGGGGTTAATCTTTTGTTGCCGTACCGCATCCTCCCAAAACTGTAACGCCTTTACACTATTGCGCTCGTCGTTGGCATGGGCCATCAGTAAAGAAAAGTGATACGAGTTGAGCATCTTTGGTTGAGATTCCTTCACAGCTTGATATATAATTTCATTTCGATCGAGGCGTTTAAGGGATCGATTACTTCGGAGTGCGGCGAGCAAGTCCTCCTGAGAAAGTTCCTTCACCGAGAGGGCGTGTTTAACGGACCCCGCGAGATCCTCTTTGGATTCTCTCTCTAACAACAAGGGTGCAGACATACGGGTAGGACTCCGCTGATGCACTGTATTCTTTTTCCTTCCATAGAGCAGTTTTCCGATCTCCGGTTGTCCCCGCCGGTGGGCAACCACTAAACTTGTTCTCATTCTAACCGAATAATAATAATAATAATAATAGGGATGACAGAAAAAAAAAAGAAGAGGAAGGGAAAGAAGAAAACTTAGAATGACTTAGACATCATTTTTTTTTAATTTTTAAACAAAAAAAAAGTCCCATGGTGTCTGAAGGCTGTGTGCTTTAGCGCTCCCTGTAAAAAACAAACAAACAATCCAAACAAAAAAAAAAAAAGGAAAAAACTATAACTAAAACAGTTACAACAGCAAATATGAAAAAACACTACATATAGTTACTTACTTATATATATATATATATATATTTTAACTATACAACATAGGATATATTTTTATAGATTTATATATGTATATATTTCTGGCCACATTTTGGTTTTGTAGCCGTCCTTCTATCGAAAGCGGATAACCCATGCTTCCTCTTCCCCCTACCCTATGAGGCGAAGCAGTTTATCCGAAACGTGTAGAATAACATCGAATCCGATAATTGAGTTTTGTAGAATCGTAAAATCCACTAAATAACCCTTTTCATGTCGCTCATGAATACGTAGTACGTGTACTTTAAAGCGAATAGGGAAGGAGGGTCGGTTGTAGGGGATGTGCGCCTCGTTGGGCTCATCGGGGGAGAGTGGGGTGGCCAACGAGGAGGCCTCCGACTCCGCTCTCCGCTCCATGACCCCCCACGTCTCCGCCGTCGTCCTTACCGCAAGGCGAAACGGCGCTAATACTTTCCATTCCATCCGAAACTCTTTGAGCACACGATACACCGCACTCATTACCTTTTCTCCATGAAGGTCCGTCATGATACCGACCCTCCACCCCACGTTGTGCTGCACCATGAATTGCTCCTCTTCCACGGTGTACACGTTGTGCTTCCTGGCGACAGACCCCACCCGGGGCTCGTTTAAGCTGACCCCTAACTTTGCACTCGAGGACAGCTCCTTCTTATGACTGCTACTAAGACTCCCGGAAGAAAAGGCCCGGGAGGTAATACGGAAGGACCCACTTACGGAGGAGTTCTCCATCGGAGACGTTAGAGAAACCGTCCCCCTCCCCTCCTGTGCAGAGGCAGGGATGAAGCTGCCACTGTTGTAGGCGTTTTTATTGATGGAGGCATCGTTGTGGTCCAGTAGGGCCTCCATGGCAGGGCTTTGTGTCAGCATCAGTCCCATGTTCAGCTCCCTCTCCATCGCCTTGGGAACAAAGGACGAGGTGTCCGTTTGTTCGAGGGGAGAGGTCATTCCCAGTACCCCAAGCTCCCGTACCTCGATCGAGATATCCTTCCGTCTTTGCACGTCTAGTAGAATATTATAGGCGACGTATGCCGGACCCCCTCCCATTTCCAGTTGCTGCCGCACCTCTTTTTCATGGATGCCCAACCGCTTCGCGGTGTCGCTCACTAGCACTGGATTAATGCGGTCCTCCTGAGAGGTGAAGAGGGATTCACTGTAGGTCAGTCGCATCGGCAGGTTGACGTTAAACCACGAGTTGTCTCTGATCTGCGGGATAGTGAGTCGTACTAAGGGATCGACCACTAGGATTTGCTGAATGAGTTGTTTGGGACTTTCTGCCATCGAGGTCGGAATAGAGTACTTGCCCTTCTTAATCTTGGAGAATAAAACGGGAATACTGTCCTCATCAAACGGGAGACAGCCGCAGAGTAGAGCGTAAAGTATCACTCCACAGGACCACACATCTACTTCGGGGCCAAAATACAACTTCCCAGAGATTACCTCTGGGGCGGCGTAGTTGGGCGAGCCACACGAGGTCGTCAAGAAATCACCGTCTTTAGTAATGTTGGAGAGTCCAAAGTCGATCAACTTCACCTGAAGTCCAGGCCCGAGGAGAATATTTTCCGGCTTCAAGTCACGATGAATGACACGAAAATGATGGCAGTACTCAATCGCACAAACGATTTGTTGGAAAATATAACGACCCTCCTTTTCCGGTACCCGCCCTCGCTGTACAATATAGTCGTACAACTCTCCTCCCTCGATGTACTCCATGATCAGATACATGTCTGTTGGGGTAGAGATGACCTCGTACAAGCGACAGATATTAGGATGGGAGAAGAGTTGAAGAATTTCAATCTCGCGGTTTATTTTTTTATCCATATTGGCGCTTTTGAGCTTTTGACGGTTTAGAATTTTAATCGCCACCGGTTCATCGGTGTGGACGTGCCGACCTTTCTTTACTTTACCAAAACTTCCCCTTCCCACTGTTTCACCGATAATATAAGCCCCTATCATTTGCTCCGGGTTACCCGTGGAACTCCGGTGTCGTCGGCTTTCAGACATTTACCTCTTGAAAATTGTGAGGAAATAAATAAATACTATTATTATGGTTAGGCTTATTTTTGTGTTATGTATGAAACAAAGAAGGAGAGAGGAGAAGAGAAGAAAGTGGGGGAGCACTCCTTATGGACTGCACACATAGACCCAACTACGTGTGTAATGAAGCAACAACAAAAGCGAAAAAAAAAAAAGAGTTCAAATCACTACTTTGAAATCAACACTTTTTCTATGGAAAGAAAAAGGGAAAAGTGAAAAACAAAAGAAAAAAAGAAGAAAAAAAAAAGACACGATGTAAAGTTTTTTTTTATTTATTTTAAACTTCACCCTTTACAGAATAAAATTTATGTAAAGAACTCTATTGTACGGATTGGCACGACGACGTCACAATGAATCGTCTTTGACCGTTTACACTTTACTTCGATCTCTTGACGGTCTTCTTGGCCTTCTTCGCGACCTTCTTTCCCTTGGTAGCCTTCTTCGCAACTTTCTTCGTCTTCTTCGCTGCCTTCTTTCCCTTGGTAGCCTTCTTTGCCTTGGAGGCCTTCTTGACACTCTTCTTGGCCCACGTCACGGTACCTTCCTTCTTGGCCTTCTTCCACAGTTCTCCCACAGCGGCGGCACGCTTCTTGGGAGGTAAGTGAGACACGGAAGCCCAGTTGGCCTTCCTGAAGCTGAGGAAGGCAAGCATTTTAGGGGAGGTGGGGAGTTGCTTCGCTTTTCGGTCATACACCGCGCGCTGAGCAGGGGTAAGACGACGCCAGTGGCGACCTCCGACGGCAAAACGATTATAAATGGTCGTGTTCTTCAGCTTTCCCTTTTTGTTCAGTTCCGACACGAAAAGGTTGAAGCCATTTCCGGCGCGAAAAATAGGAGTGAAACGAAGCATTTTTGTTTTCGTGGATGTAAGTATTTTTGAGTTGAATTAAAAATTATCTACCGTGAAAGAAAATAGGAAAAAATAGAAAAAAAAAAAGGATTTGGTGAGTTGCTGATACTGAAGAGGTGGTACACTTCAGTGTCCATACTTTTTTTATTTTTAATATATAATTTAATCAATACCAAACAATAATCAAGAAACGAAAAAAACAACAACACAAACAGTGGTACTTATAATTATACCAAAAAAAAAAAAAAGATAAAATAATGAGAGTCTATGGAAAGGAATTCTATTTCTTAGAAGCCTTTTTGCCACTTCGTTTTGCCACTTTTAAAGTTTTTTTCTTACCCGTCATCTTCTTCTTCAATGACTTAGCCGTTGTCGTCTTCTTCTTCCCCTTCCCTCCTTTTAGTGCAGCCTTGTGCGCCCTCCACAAGTCATTTACCTTTCTATGTCGGTCTACCGCGGAGAGTCGCTTATAACGATCCCAGTTGGCCCGTTTGAATGCCAAGTACTTTTGGTACGCAGGGGAGTGCTTCACCTTTCCAGAAGAGGCAGAAGACGATACGGCTTTTTTAGCAGTAGGACGTCGACCCACCGGCTTCGTCTTTCGGGTAGCAGTTCTTTTAGTAACGGTGCTGCGAGACGCCTTGGAGGGAGTTTGGAGTTGCTTGGAGAGGTTCTTGACAATACTGTTGCGTTGAGAGTCGGGGAGACTATACAGTGCCTTGGAAAGATCCTTCAGAAAGGCGTTTACGGGGGCGGCCCGGCGGAAGAGTAAACCCACCCGAAACATAATATCTCAGCGGAAAATAAATCAATCGACTTGACGTGAAAGGGGAAGGGTAGAAAAAAAAAAAATACAAATATACGTAAGATACTCATTACACTGAAATAACATTCAACAACTTCTATTCTTCATTCTCGTCATTTTTTTTTCGTTTTGTGTTTTCGTCTTTATTCTATGTTGTTCAGTAACATATTCATCTTTTGTTTTCTCTTTTTTTATTATTAGGTACTGTCGTGTACCACACATATCTATGCTAATGCTTTTTTAAAAGTAATGGATCCATTTTTCTTTTACTTCTTCTTCTTAATCTTCCTGAGCATGGAGCTCTTGACCTTTTTCTTTTGTGTGGTCTTGGTCGCAGACTTTTTCGCCTTCGTCGGCTTTTTGGCCTTCACAGCCTTCTTTTTGATTTGTTTCTTAGCCTTGGGGAGCTTGACAGTACCCTTGGTCTTCAACTCCTTCCAGAGCGCTGCCACTTTACGCTGCCGCTGCTTCATCGGCAGATGCGTGAAGCGGTGGGCGTGCTCTTTTTGAAACCGATTGAAGGCATCTAGGGCCGGATAGGACATACGACTCGCCCTCTTCTCGAGTGCTGCGCGTTCGACATCATCGAGACCGCGGTACAGCTTGGAGGCCGCTTTGACACTGCTTACCTTTTTGCCCTTTTGGCTCAAATCCTTTAGAAATACAGAAAAGGCGCTGACCCGAAGGGTTACCTTGGATACGCGCAACATCAGGAATGTAGTATTTCTAATTGTAGAGAGCGAGAGAGAGAGAGAGAAGGATAGGGTGTACTGCATTAGCTACGGTACTCATGAGTATTCTTTTTTTCTTCCCCTTTTAAACTCTAAGAGGAACAAATGGGCCAAATAATTAGTTTATTTTATGTTAAATATATACAAATGACGTAATGTACACTATTATCGAGCAATTCTATCCTATGTTGAAGGCGAATACTACACCGTACGTTTCCTCTCACTGCTCTACTGGGGTTTCTTTTTGCTGAACACGAAAGGAGGGTCCATTGGATCGGCAACAAGGTGGGGAACGATGGTGTGGATGGTGTCGGCCGGGAGGGTCACCTTCCCCACGAGAACACCAGATAAGATGTGGAGAATTTTCGAGACCGAGGTGGAAAGACGCAGCACCATCACAAAATCAGAGAGCATTACCGAGAGAGATAAAGGCACGCGCTGTAGGGAAAACTCTACCGTTCGCGAGGTGGTTTCTTTCCCTGTAGACCCCAACTTTATGGTACGTGACATGGTCACAGCTGGCGCCGAGAGTTGCACCGCCCCCACCAGTCGTCGACGGAAAAGAATCCAGTAGAGAATGGGGAAGAAGGGGAGGTACAGAATACTGTACATCACCACTAATATCGATTGGATGACGGCGAAGATGGAGAGACGGATAAAGGCAAAGTAGGCGTAGAACACCCCTAGCGTTGGGAATAGAAATGTGACAACGGTCAAGAGGAAGGAGCCCATTAGCATTTTATCCACCTGAAACTCATGACCGTCCACTCTATTTCGAAGCGGGTTATATTTGTTTCCTCGAAACTGTCGGGAAAGGGTCCCAATCAGCAACAGGGCGAAGCGGTAGACGTAGGTGTAGACATGACATAGGAAACGTAGGTGAAAGGAGACAACGTTGGTGATGTCACACAATACGGCGCAGACAAAGCTAGCCCCCAGCACCGAGCAAGCGGCGAACAGATACATACTAGGAAGAAGCCAGACATAGTGATGCGGAGTGGCGTTGGGGGTACGACTACTGAAGGAGATACCCCATTCGTCCGTGTGTGGACGACCGAAATAGCCCAACATCAACGCGTCCCAGCCATGCAGGACGGCCCTCGCAAAGAGGGAAAATGTCTCACTGAGATCTTTATTGAGTTTCAGACCACCGGGGTAGCCAGCGAACCACTCCATGTAATCCACGTGTATTTCATACAGCATACCGCGAGGGAGACGCAGCTCTAGCAAGTATGTCTGAATAATAATGAGAAAAAAGGAAATGACAAACCCCAGGACGGCGTCTACCAGTACACGAACAATGTAGTTGTAGAGGCACACTTTCTTGGTGTGATGCCTTACTTTGTGCGGCAAACCTGGGTGTAGCCCGCAGGTAGTGGTGCGACCGGTGAGGAGAGAGAGAAAGCTTATCCCTTCCCGGGCCTTTAGGTCGAGCGTTTGAGCGCAGTACAAGAAGCGACTGCCTAATGTGGTGACCCGAGACAGTAGCAACAACACGCGTAGGGCAAACTCGGCAATACGTAGGAGAAATGGAGAGAGAGTCACTACGGAAGGGGTGGTTTCTTCATTATCCCACCGTAACGAATGCGGCTCCTCTCCCTCGATACACCGTTTCACGTTTTTCCCCGCATAGCACTCCCGCAGTAACGCACTTATTTCAGAGTTGGTATCAATAGTGGTGGGGAAATCGAGTCGCGGTGGTAACGGTTTTAGCGGTTCTCCATTTATACTACCAAACTTTTCCAGGTCCTTTGCCCCAAAGAAACTACCAAAGTCGACGGCTTTATTCAGTGACTCCCCTTCGACTTCATCGCCACCGCTTTCGTTGTCATACATACTAGCAGATGGATTGATACTGAGGCTAGGCAGTGCTGTCCCCTTTTCCATAGAGGGCGCATTAAACCGAACCGTTTTACGCGGCCCACTCTCTTCCAACATCACATCTGGCAGTAGAACCCCTTCCAAGGAGGACACCACAAAATCGGTGCAGATGGGCATTTTACCCGCCAAAAGCTGTTCCACGCTATGGGAGGACCCGTAGAGGGCGGTCGCGGAGAACACATCGGGTTTTAAAGAAAGACGAACGAAAGGGTCGCAGCGGACAATGTGCAGTTGGCAACATTGAATCCGATACTTACAACACCATATTTCATCCAAGAGAGGTCCCTCCGTCAAACTCAGCCACAAGTCGCTGGTGTGCCGCATCTGTCGTTCGTTGGGGTCTATGGTAGGGGTCGCCCCACAGTGGACAACACCGAGCAATTTGAGACTTTTATACAAGTTATTGATGGGAACGAGTTTTTCCTTTATACTATCGAGCTTATCTTTAGCCTGCTGTAGTGGAATGTCAACGAGGAACCAGGCCACTATCACGGAGAGTCCCCGTGGGTTCCAACCAAGCAACCAGGCGTTTTCCTTCACTCCCATTTTTTCCAAGTCCCTGTTGACCAGTGGCCACACCAGCGTGCACATGTCCGAAGGGATGGACATGTTTGCTCTTTTCTAGTAAATAAATTGTGTTGAAAAATGGTGGTAATGATACTAATGAAAAATGTAACTATCTAAACTATATACTAGGTTAAGTATACCTATTGGACTTTAGTAACGACCAAGTCAAAAAAAAAAAAAAAAAGGAGAGAATAGAGTGAACTATTATCTGGGTTCACTATGATCAAACGGTTTCACATTGGAACAAAAACAAAAAACAATTTAAACCCTTTCTTTCTTTCGTGAATTATGTACTTTATTCAAAAGGATTTAGACCAAAGGCACCATCATCACTCTGCTCCTCCTCCTCCTCCTCCTCCCCTTCCTCTTCTGCCTCGAACTCCTCCTGCTCTATAGAATCCCCTTTTAACGGTTCCTGGGCGTCTGCCTCCGCCTCTCTATTGTCCGCCTCTGCATCGCTTTGGGGGATTTCTGGGACCGATGCCTCCGCTCCACTAGGGGAGTGTATCCACGTCCCAAGCGTGTCCTCGGCTGTCACATTGGAAGATTCGCGTTTCACGGGTGGAGGGGACTGCGGGGTGTCCTGGTCAGCGGTGGTGGACTGTCTCTCCTCCTTTACCTCGGAGTGGACCGGCTCTTCTTCCTTCATGAATCGCTCCCCTTCCTCCTCTTCCACCCTCTCGTCGCTCAATCTTTCGGTCTTTACAGCGAGTAATGGTCCCCCCTCTTCTTGGATGGGTGTCTCGTGCGCCAGAGGAACGCCCTCTTCCAGGGGATCCTCCTGGACAGGCTCAGTCTTCACTTTTCCTGGGGTTGCCACAGTGGCGTCTTCCTTATCGTGATGCTCCTCCAGTTTAACGTTTACTTCAGGGTCTGTATCTGCCAGTGTTTCTTCTTGTTTAGTCTCCACCACTTTTGTTGCCTCTACTGGGGCAACCGTGGTTTCTTCTTCTTCTTCCGCAAACGGTGAGGAAGAAAAGACCTCCGCCACCTTCTTCTGTTCTTGAGCTGCAGCCTCCTTTTGCTTTTGTTCTTCCTCCTTCTTTTTCAGTCGATGAGCCTCCAACTTTTCTCGCCACTGTGCCACTTCGGCTAACTTTTCCTTCTTTCGCTCCTTCAAATTTTCGAGTTGTCTGTGTAGTCTTGCATTAGTCTCCTGCTCCTCCTTCAGCGATGACCACTCCGCCTTCGCTGTCTCCGCCCGCTCCTCCACATCCCCTGCCTCCAGAAGTTGCGAGTAGAGTTCAAGCTTTTCCTTCTTGGCGTAGTAATCATTCCACAGTGGGGTGCCCTCGTCTTCCAGTCGCTGAGCCGCCGCATCCACACTCTGCGAGAAAGGAGAGAGAAGAAGGGTGTTGGTCTTTGGGAGGGTGGGAAGTGCTACCAACCCATTTAAACAGTCCTTTTCGTCCCTCACCACGCCAGCGTTTATTTCATCCCACAGCGGCTCCAAGTCGGCGAAAGAGAAGGGTAACGGCTGTCTATAAAGGCGGAGAAATTCTTTGCGATCTGTTAAAGAAAGTAAGCGAAGTAGGAGAGCGATTTTCAGCTTTCTCTCGCGTAAAGGTAGTAGGACGTTGGATTCTGTGGTGTCCATGTATCGCTGTGCCTCCTTCTTCAGCTCCTCCATGCGACTCGAGAAGGTGTCCAACGCGTTTTGTTGAGCGTCCATCAATACGTTTAAAGGAGAGGGACTTTTCTCCTCTTGAGAGTCCTCTAGAAGCCCATTGGAGGCGAGTATAGATTTGAGTTCTTCCGTCTTCTCTGGGGTGTCGTCGAGAAGATAGTCCACCGCAAGTGATGTTTCCTTGATTTGCTGCCACATGTGACCGTTTTGCATTAAAAGAGATTGTATAATATTCTGTCGAGAGGCAATATTTTTCTTGAGCACCAGTGGATCGAGTACGCTCCCCCCACTGGAATTGCTTTGGTCGTCTTCGTTCTTTGGGGAGGAAAAGTCCAAAGACATTAGTACATCTTGTAATGTGATTCTATTCTGTTGGAGAAGGTCTAGCGTCACCATCAGTGACACATCACCCTCGTCACAGTTGGAGGGGAAAAGACTACTAGAGGCACTTTGTACTTTAGTGTTCGTATCGCTACTTAAGGCTTGCTTTCGTAAGAAGATAACTTCCTCCTTCATCTTTTCTAATATTTTGTGCTTCCTTTCGAGTGTAGAACTCAAATGAGCGATGTCCTCAGGAGAGAGAAATCGCATCACTTCCACTGGAATGCTTTGGCTGCACTGATGGAGGGATAAAGCCGCCAATGCTCCCTCCAGATCGGCAACCTCTCGCTGCAACTTGCTATTCTCTCGTAACACCGCCGCCTCCTCCTCGACCGGAACAGCGTTTGCACTGGCGGTGTTCATCTTGAGCTGTACCGCTCCTGCCGCCCACGTGGCGGAATGGGAGCCCAGTAGCTTTAATTTGTCCTCCACCACCTTTACCGAGTGACGCAGTGTGGATGCCTCCCTCACCAGCCTTTCGTTCGCCGTGGCACAGGCGACAATGGTATCAGACATCTCTGCCAGAATGCCCTGCAATGCACTACTTGTGGCCTTGGGGGACATTTTGCCCAACAAATCGCCGATTTTCCGCTGAGATTTTGCCTCCTCCTCGATTCGGACCAAGTCCTCGTCTACGGCGACTTGCTCCTCCCAGGGAGGGAGGTCCAGCACATCGCTAGGGAGTTGAAGCGCCTTCAGTACAGCGTCCAGTGTCTCCTCCCTTACCTCTCGAGGTCGCTTATCTACACCAGTGTACTGTTGCTGCGACCACTGCTCTATCGTCTTTACTCGGCGGCGGAGGTGGTTTTTCTCACTCTGAGCCACCAATGAGGCATCCAAGGAGGGGGAAGGGGAGGCGTCCTCCACGGATGAGGACCCGATTGGCTTACGTTGAGCAAGGAATGCCTTTTTTTCCTTTAGAAAGTGTTCCAGCGTTCTGGTCTCTCGTTTCATCATTCGCATCGTCCACTCGTGTTTTTCTCTCGCCCGTTTCAAGGTACACTCCGACTCTGCGAGTTTCAGTAATATGGTCATGTAGTCATTTTCTTCCTCGTTGACTTCCTCTTCGTGGTTGGGGGTATCGAGGGGGGGCACCTCCTCCGTCATCTATAGACAAGTAGAATCACAAAATTAATATTAATAAAAAGCTATGTGGCGCTTTAGTGAAAGAGATTTGAGGGGGGGGGGAGAGAGAGAGAGAGAGATAATAAACGGGATAATTCACCGCGTATGAAGTGAAAAGAGAGTGCTCATGTCCAAAGATCTAACGACAATCTGTGAATTTTATTCGATTATGTTCGTAATTCAACGTAGTTAAAAAAAAGCACAGTGTATGGGAAACGCAAAAAAAATTCCACCACTTAAGAGGCATTAACGAACATTATAAAAAAAAAAAGTTTCTCTTTATTAATTTTTTTCTTAAATTTGTTATATATTGATGGGTATGCATTTTTTTTTTAAGCCTTTCTGTCGAGAATCGTCAATTATTATTTTTTTTTTCTGCCGATACTTATTAGAAAGAAAAAGGATTTTGTTTGACGTTTGAATCAGCACGATGTTGCGGGAAATATATTTGTACAGTGCGAGGGAAATAATAATAGTGTTTATTTAATTTTTTTGAAAAGAAAAGAGGGAAAGAGATAAAAGGAACAGCGGTGCTTTCAACAAAATGTCCCAAAGTTATGTGAGGTATAGCTCTAGAATTAAAAAAAAAAATGCTAAAAAAAAATGAATCTTAAAGTAGCAAAATTGTCAACATAAAAAAAAAAGGCATAAATGTTCGAGAGAAATGTACAATAATGAAAAAAATTTTGATTGTGCTTTTGTTATCGAAAAGGAAAAAAATAGAGAAACTTGATAATTAGTATTCAATACAAAAATTATGAATCCGTGTTGATAACTAATCGTACTGATTATAAAGGGAAAGAAATAGAACCAATCTCACAACTTGAGCTGTGTCTCATTTTCCTCCTCCGACACCCTTCGAGCCAAGTGTAACTGAAGAAACAGTACATTATCCTCGAGGGCCTTCTTCGCGAGCTGTTCACCGTGCTTCAGATGGGATCCAAGGATGGGCTGCGGCGACAGTGGCGTGTCCTCCCTATTGTCGGGGCTTATGGTACTGCTATAGGAAGGGGTGAGAAGGAGAATGGGGGAAGGCGCCGTCGGGGACCCGTTCTTGGAGACAGAAGGACGGCGGTGAATGAGAATACCCTTTATGGATCGTTGGGTGGGGACTGTCGTACCTGTAAGAGGGTGCGACTGCCCCGGTGAGGTCAGTGCTGCTGCGGAGTCAATTTCGTTCGACACGACGGGAGAGGGGCTCTTCATCGCCTCCTCAAACGTCGCATACTGCACCACTTTGGGTCTCTGTCGCCGCCCTACGGCGTATGCCTTCCAGGGGGACTCGATACGCTTCCGTTTTACTTTGAACTCGGCTAATAAATGGGTGAGCTGCTCGCGGAGAAGGGTGGTGGCCGGGGGAAGGTCCCTCCCTGCTGTGGCGGCCTCTCCATCAATGCTAGAAATAAAACGGGAGTCAAACTTTCGGTTGAGAAGCGCCGCTGTTTGGGTGTCGGTGTCGTCCGCCGACACTCTAAACCGAAGACAGTGCTCGTCGAGGATGATCTCATTCGGGCGGATAGAGCAGTAGGAACCATCGCCGTCGACACTGGTGTCCGTGGTATGACTAGGGGTGGGCTGCATGGTATCACAGGACTCTGTCAGGTACACAAATCGGAAGGGATTAGGCTTAATAAAGACGGCGCCCTCCTCCTCCTCCACCTCCGACTGAAGCGACAGTATACTTGACACCTCTAATGCCTCATGAGGGGGTGGAGAGAGGGCGGTGAGGTTGGGTAGGATGGGTACGGCTAATAGGTGTAGAGGGGCGGTGGAGGTGGAGGGGTGGAGAGAGGGGGCTGGACTGGTGGTGCGACTCGTCATACTCCTTTCAGTGGCGACGACTAGTGTGGAGGGAGGGGAAGAGCGCTCCTCAGAGGAAAGGGTGGGAGGAGAAACGTTAGAAGTAGAATTGGTGTCTCTTTCTTTGGGTACGTTTGCTATCGTATTTCCCATACAGTGATACTAAAGTAAAGTAGAGGAAGCATTAAAAATAAATAAATAAGGGGGAAAAGGAAGAGAGAGAAAGAGAGAATTTGTGTGTGTGTGTGTGTGTTTGTTTGTATTGAGCAAAGTTAATAGAAAGTTTAATAATTGGAAACGAAAGTGACCAAAAAGGAAATGTTTTGTCACTGCCTCCATTAATTTTTTGTTTCTCTTAAAAAAATTACGAAAAGGGGGATATGAATTAGTTTAATCGAAATACTTTGTGTTATTCACCACTAGCGCGCTGTTTGTACTCCTCCTCCATGGCTTTTTCCAATTCCTTGCAGCTTTGCATGTATTGTTGCGTTATAAAGGCGGCTTGTTCGTACTGCTCCCGCGGCCTCAGGGTAGCCGAGACGGCCTGTTGCACCATAGGACTACAGTGGTCGAGGGTGGAGAGAAAATCGCCAAAGTAATTCACTTCATTGATTTCATCAATTGGACTTTCGTAGTCGTCGCCCTCGTCCGGTTCAGCCCCGAAAGGCTGACCCGCCACTGTTTCCTCCCAATCGTCTACATCAGAAAAGTCATCCATGGCCTCGTCATCGGCACCCACGTCGTCGATGCCTAGTATGCCCTCCTCCGCGTCCTCAATCTCGTCCTCCACCCCTTCCCGGATGGCAACCATGTTGGCCTTTGCGATTTCACTTCGGCCCTCGTAGATTTTGGCGTTGGTGAAGAGGCAGTACTGAACCAGGGCGAGGCCGGGGGAGAGGTAGTGGGTGACGAAAGACTCGTGCGCCGCGTGGGTAGGGTTGTTGCTGATAAAGTAGAGGAGGGAGGACAGGCCGAGAGCGATGACTTTACGGGTGAGCAAGGATAGCGTTTCCACCACCTCACCGGCCTCATCATCGGCAGACTTTTTCTTCTTTCCCCTTTTGGCCGGCTGATCCAGTGAGCACCCACGGAAAAGGTAAAAGAAGCCCTCAAAGAACTGAGGATAGGCACCCGCACCAGAGAGAATGGTGAAGGAGGCTTCCGCGTTGTAGTAGAAGCAATCCATAATAGCGGCCACAATCCAAATACGTACCGACACCTCTGATTCCTGGATGTCTGGGTGAACGAGGGACTGTAGCAGTAAGGTAAGGAAACGGGTCAGTTCGCCGTCGAAGAGGTTCGGTTGAGAAGCGTTTTTACTTTGATGCAGAAACGCCTCAATCAGCATCGCGGCGGCAATTTGACATTCGGCGCTGCACACCACTCCGCCAATTAACATTTTCTGGCACATGTTAAACGTGGCGTCCATCAGCGCCGTATTGGAGACGTACTCCACCGTCGCGCCAGAGATGTAGTTATCCAACACCTCCTCCACCAAGTTGAAAAAGTCAACCCCGATACCGTTTTCTACCGTTTGGAACAGTAAGGGCAGTAATGCCCACATCTCGGGGGGAATCGGCTTGGAGAAGGTAACCGCATGCAAATAAATACAGAGTGTTTTTTCCATAAAGTCAAAGCAGTCGGGCTGCTCGAGTACTTTTTGGATCAAACGAATCAGGTCGGGTCTCATGGTGAGAAAGGCTTCTTGATTCTCGCTGCAGGAAATGACTACCGTGTAGATCGCTTGTAGAAGGGCGTCGGCGCTAAAGAAGGCTTGCTCGTACACCGCCAAGTCCGGTTCCTCTGAAGTCTCCAAGTTTTCCATATCAAAGGCGGTCGCTAGAAAGTGCTGCACCAACGTATGCCCCAACTTCCCCATGACGGGACCCAGCTCCGGAGCGAAGTGGGTGGCGAGGTGTAGAATTACCGTAGGAACAAACTTGGTCTGTACGCGGTTAAGAAACAACATGCACTCCTCCACCAATGGGACCAAGAAATTTCTCAAATACTTCCGCGCCGTCTTTTTCTCCAAGAGCGTGCAGACCGCGTCAATCGCGGAAAGGCGTACACGCGCATCCTTGTCCTGCACGAGGCCGCAGATCATCCCCACGAAGGATTGAAAGTCTTCCTCCGACATGGGCACCTTGGAGTACCGCTGACAGACCACCAGTGCTTTGCATCGCAGCGCTGGATAGGGAGAGGAAGGCTGAAGACGAGGGGCCACAAATACTTTTAGTACATTGGCCATTTCCCCTTCCCAAATTTCAGGGGCCTGTTTAATATATTTTCTCAAAATGGATAGTAAATGGAGAAAGCCGAACAAGTACGGGAAGTTGGCGTCGTTTTCCTCCAAGGTTAACCCTCTGGTGAGTACTTGAATAATTTCCTGCAACAATGAAGCAGAGTCGTGGTAAATTTTCTTACCTCCGATCAGCGCCAGAATAGCGTTGGAGGCCGCCTGACGGACGGAGTACTCCCCATTGCCAAAACTCTCTTCCAACATGTACTGAACAAACTCTGAGAGCCCGTCTTCGTCGGAGAAGATCTCGTCATCCTCCTCGCTGTAGAGGAGAAAGGGGAAAAGCGTTTTCTCGATAAAGGACACCGCATTTGGCCTCAAATGTTGACGGTACAACGTCTCGTCCAGGGTAGAAAGTTTGATGAACTTTATGGCGTTCAGGTAACTTTCTCGGAAAAGGGGTTTCACGGCGGGGGTCAGTTCAATCGCTAACCAGCGGGTCCAAAGAAGGAGAAACCGCTCGGCATAGGCGGAGGTGAAGTGGGTCGCTACGGGGGAGGGGTGCTTCTTTCTCGTACCGTCGTTGAGGGCGGAGAATGAAATTCCAGCAATTCGTTTCACCGCCTTGACGTACTCCTCCATCACCGCTTCACTGGCCTGCGAAACACGCGCAAAGTTCTCCTCGGGATACTGGAGCATGATATCGAACCAAGAGTCCAAGGAAGACGGACCAAAGTCCTTTGGCTTCGTCTGATCGAGGGCCACTTCCACCACACACTCCATCAGCTTGAACACGTACCGGTCAATTCGGGGGTCGTGATGCTGAAGATAGAGCGGAAGGACGGGGATCAAACTAAGACACACTGTTATCTTTTCTTTGGTTTTTTCCAGTAACGGCGTCCGAAATCGCTGGGCGTAGGTAAAGAGCAACTCCAACAGCGCTAAGCACTGTTCCCCGTTGGGATTCGACGTATTTTCCAGAACCAACGGCATTATTTCAGGGAGGTAGTTCCACTCAAATCCGCTAATAAGAGTACTGATGCAGACGTGAATGATACGTCGATGAGACTCGGGTGTTTGTAGCGCCCCGTGGAACAGTATTTCTTTCATCTCGTCCAGAAACCCAGGGTACTTTTCTATCGTCTCGTCTGGTATGGTGTGCATCAACGAGTTCTTGGCGTAAATAAGAGACGACAGACTCTGTTCGGGTGGCAAAGTGGGGTCTACTCCTACCTTTAGTAGCTGTATCATGTACAAGGGACCGTCAGGGGATTGTAATGCCTCCTCTAGTTGAGTGGTGGCCGCTCTTCTTTCTTGAGGAGCGCCTCCATAGGCAACTTTTAGTAACTCCTGAACGTTGAGACTCATTGGTGATTATTATTATTATGTTTCGTATCGGTGTGCGGAGTAGAACACGTTTCAATATTCCTTTTTTTTTTTTCACTATAACGTAATAATAATAATAAAAAACGTATTAGTTAGTGTGGGAAAAGGAGACAAGGTGAATCTAATAATAGAAAATACAATAACAACAACAGGACAACCTCCAGTACTATTTTTTTTTTCATTTTTGGAAGATGAAGATAGAAAGAGAGATGCTCTCTTCCCTGCTCAACTCATTTGATTTTGTAGTTGTGGATAAAAGCAGAATGTACATGGAACATTTTTTTTTTTTACTTTCTGTCGCGAACACGGCGAACCGTATTGTACGTCAGCGGTTTATTCTCCTGTGTGAATGGAGTCGTCTGGGAAGGACGGGCAGGATCGAACGGTAGCGAATCCGGTAGCGGTCTAGCGCTCTTGGATGCTATAGGAGGAAGGCGACGGGCCGTGTGGCGCTTCCCCTTCTTGGTCGGTCCCTGAGAGGGAGGAGGAGGAGGAGGTGAAAGCACCTCCGTGGGCTCATCGACGGGAGCGGCGAGGTGACCCGACCGGATCCGTTCTAATAATTCGTTATAGTTTACCTTTCGTCCTCCACCACTGGAGGGCTTCTTCTCCTCGGGTAGGGTGGCGGCCGCAACCGGCGGTGGGCGAGGGGGCTCCTTAAAGGGCTCCACCGGTGCGGGGTGCAACTTTTCGATTTTCTTCTTCTTGGTAGGGACGATCAGAGGTGTTTCTTCTTCTACAGTGTCGGCCGGCGGAGGAGCGGCGCACTCCGGGGGTGCGAGGGGTTGGACCATGGGTAGGGAACGGAGACGGGGCGCACGCAGAGAGGATGCGGTGAGGGTGGGTAGCGCTGGCCCCTCGTTCATCATTCGTCTTTGCCTAGGTTACTACTACTATTATCAGTATGTATATATTTAATTGTGTACCTAGGTGCTAGGGGGGTGGGCAACTTAATATATTAAACAAATTGAAGAGAAAAAAAAGTACTGTTTTCGTTACTGAGAAACCTCTCAGTGATGCCGTTTCCTTTAACTAGTAATCTGCTGAAAACTCTGAAGAAAAAAATAATATGAAAATAACACAGTAGTAAAGTAGGGGGAGGGTAAAGTTATGCAGCTTCTTTTCAAGAAAAAAAAAAAGAAAGTCATCGAGTTCTTTCATCTTCTCTCTCCTTCTATTTAGGTTAAAGTGTAATATTGTCCCACACAGACTGGTCTAACAGTTTGCGGTCGCAAAAGTAATTTAGAGTACATTGCCATAACCAAAACTGGCGCTCATAGGAGAGGGAAACACTCGGTCCGGGTATACCAGGGAACAGCGTCGAGTTGCGCCAGAACCCGGCGCAGGCGCGAGGGTCCGTTACCATAGACACATATCTCTCCGACTGGTCCTCCCCCATCCGATAGAAGTGACCATTGGTTCTAGCGTGACGCCGGTTGAGGGCCAAGTCTGTGACGAAGAGACCAGCGATCGCAGGCGTCATGCGAAGCAATCCACCAACGTCGCCGTCAATCATCCACTGCAGGGGTAGGGCACTGTTAGAGAGCACACGGCTCCGGATCGGCCCGGGGTGGAGGACGTTACACGTACAGCAGCCAGACAAACGGGGGTCATGGGCGATGCACTTGGACAGGGCTAATCCAAACAATAACTCGCACATTTTAGCGTTCCCATAGTTATCAAAGCGATTCAGATGCTGAGACGCCTCCGATACACTCTTCCACTCGTGGAAAGTCGACATGGCATCCGGGTAGGCAGTGGAGGCGGCACCGGAGGAGAGGAAAATGATCCGCCACGGTACCCCTCGGTGGGAGGGACTGCTCGATAGTCTTTTCTGAAGTAGTCGAAGTACGAGCAAGCTGTGCCCGACGTGATGTACCGCGAACTGCTCCTCCAAGTTTTGTGGTGACAGTCTTATCGGCGTGGCCATTGGGCCCGCGTTACAGATGAGAATCCTTAGATTAGGATCGGTGTAGATTTTATCGGCCAAAGTGGCCACGGCCGCGGTATCGGAGAGGTCGCAGTGGTGCCGCATAATCCGTCCCACCTTCCCCAGTCGTCCTTGGTGCTGTTGGCAGTGGTGGTCGACCGCTTTTTGTAAAAGCTGGGTCGCCGGTACGGACCCCTGCGCGTTTCGAAACACCGCGTGAACGTTGACGCCACTGAGTAAGAGGTAAAGCGTGGTGTAGAACCCGATTCCCCCGCAAGAAACACCCGTCACTAACGCTGAAGGCACGGCACCGGCGCTGCTGAGACCGTCTTGGAGTTGTTGGTCCATTAACGTGTCATGGAAGATTAAATCTAGTTCCTCGGGGCGGACTGTGTTACGAGTGGGGCTTTTCTCCGTCAGTTGCACAGCTAATTGCTTCTCGGCTGGAACCGCCTTATGCTTCCAAGTTTTACCTACACGAACATATTGAATCCAGAAATCAGCCAGCGCCACACAGGTGCCTCTCACTAAGAATACTAGGAATCCCCACGAGAAGAAAACAGCTTCTCTAAAGTTCATTTTGTGCTCTGTTCGAGAGTATAAATATGTTGTTGTTATATATTTTGTTAGTAATATCAGATATTTTATTGTATTGCTGTAAAGTTAAAACAGTTTTTTTTTGACTTTTTTTTTGTAGTTTTTACTGTCGTCTTTTTTTTTTGTTTTTTCTTCCTTTACGATATACACGGATCTTTCAGATCAACCAAAAATAAATTAAAAGTAGAGCAAACAGATAAGTTTGAAATAAGGAAAAAAAAAAAGGAAATGATTTTGTATTATTATCCTTTATATAAAAAAAAAAAGAATGAAATAAAGAAAGAAAAAAAAAAGGTTATTTGACGAGACGAAATAAAAAGGAAACAAAGAATCAAGACTACACATCTGGACTAAGAAGTAAAAAAATGCTGTTGAGAATGACTTTCTTTTTTCTTAAATAAATGTATTAACGATTTATTATTCAAACTTCACCATTTTTACGTGGTGTCATCTTCAACTTTCGTAGTAGACTCCTCCGCACTAGGGTCGTGGTGGAGCGTTTTCCTCAAGTTGTTTTGGAGGGCGGTATCAGTGATGGTGTCATTCACTTCTAGATACTCCGTCTCTACCGATCCACTCTCTCTACGCGTGATGGGAAGTCGGTCCCCCACGCAGTGCTTCTCCTCCAATTGGACCAACAGACTTGCCCAGTGGTCACTCTGCTTGAGCAATGTGTCATTTCCCACCATCACAAAACCGAATCTGGCCCGCGAGCAGGAAACGATTAAACGGTTCCGCATTCGAATAAACTCCGTCAGTTTTGCCGTTCGGACGAGGGAGAGAATGATGATATCGTTTTCATCGCCTTGATAGAGATCCACAGTAGACACCCTCACATCAGGGAAGTAGGAGAGCCGAATGACACTCCGCAACATGCGGCACTGCCCTAGGTAGGGGGTAATGACAGTAATACTACTCTGCAATACCCCTTGCGACACCAAGTGCCCGACGAGCTGTTGAACCATCCGAATTTCCCTCGTGTTAATCTTACTTCGACTTCCAGGGGCCTCCTCCTCGGGGTGGTGGTGTCGCCAGAAGAACACGCGCTGGGCCAGTCCAGGGACGGCGTCCACCACCCGAGTCGCGGAGGAGGTGATGAACGGTCGGGTAAGGAGGGAGGGGTGGTCGAGCAACAACTGTGGTCGGTAGAAGGGACGGACCAGGGCGGACAGTTCAGGATGCATACGACGCTGCTCAGAGAGACAGATGGGTGGGGTCTGACGGGCGAGTCGCTCAAAGAGGGAAAGATTAAGGTGATTCACCTTTTCGTAGAGGAAGGTGTCAATCTTGGGTTGAAGTTGGTAGTGGTCCCCGATCAGCACAATTTGCTGAAGGGAGTCGGTAAGACAGGCGATCAGCTGAGACTCGAGCACCTCCGCCGCCTCCTCGACCACTAGTACACTGGGGCTCAGGGAGCGGAGTAGGTTCTGATTTAACGCACAGCCTGTCGTCGTTAGTCCAATCACATCCGCCTCTTGCAGAATGGACAGTTTGGCCTCGTCGATGGCGTGGTTCCGGATGTGAACGAGGTCTTCAATAACAGACATGATTGTAAGGCAGTCTTTTGCTTTGCTGGAGATGGTCTTCTTGATGAGGTAGGCGTAGTAGTGGTGTCGTTGAAGGGGGTCAAGGCTCCACAGAGACTGCAGCTCGGTGGGGATGGTGGAGAGTAACTCGGGGGGATGGCGGGCGAGGTGGATCGCTTCGGAAGAAAGATAGGACTGGTGAAGATGGCTATTTAACTCCCTACTTTCGTCCTCCATTTTCATCTCTTGGAATACGCTCTTCTTAATGTCGTCGGCATCGGGTTCTTCAGCGGTTACCGCAGAGACTATTGTTTCGGATTTCACCGAAGACGGAGCCGTCAACGCCTCTGCGATGGGTGGTCGAAGCAGTGTAATGTACATGGTGGACGGAGGCATTTCCCCCGAGAAGATTCCCACGTAATTTTTTCCTTCTAACCACGCCTCACGACTATCGAAACTCAACGAGTTCAGCTGCTCTGTGGTAAGCCAACGCTGAAAATAGGTTCGTGGCACCTTGCCGGCTTCTAGATATTGAATTTCTTTCACTAATTTCTCCAGCCGTTTGTGGAGGGCGTTAATACGGTCCCGGAGGCTGTTAATGTTCGCCTTGTCTGCTTTCCCGTGGAGAAGAGAACCCAAGTTGTGAGGGTCTAACCGCTGTTCCTGCGACCGACCCCCTACGCGGACTAACTTTCGTCCTCTGGGGAACTGCTCCTTCTCACCACCCGCGACGGAGCGCGGAGGTTTATCCCAGAGGTCGCTGTTGAGAAGATCGACCAGAAATTCGTCGAGCGCGTGATTCTTAAACGTGATGACGACAATCGGACCATTTCTTGGGAGAAGGTCTTCACTTTTGACGTTTTTGAGCAACTCCACACTCACTTTTTGCAGAATATCCCCCGATGCAATTTCCTGCTTGAACCGTACGTGTGTTTCGACGACTCGACAGCCAATAAAGGATTTGCCAGTACCAGGAGGGCCCTGGACGAGTAGCACATCCGAAGTGCTGAGCCGCTCCAACACTTTCTCTTGTCCCTCGTCAAAGGTATACTTGGAACGAACGGACCGGACCAACTCCTTGAAGGCCCTCTCGCAGTGCGGCGGTATACACCCGATGAGCTGCTTAGGGCGATGGGCCGGAGAAGGGACGGGAGGGGTTTGGAATGGGATGATTTTATCCTTCATCGGCAACCCCATGGCCAGTGGTCCTACCAAGGCGTAGATGGACTTGGTCACTCCTACGTAACCCGTCATAAAGATGGCCGTCTCCAGAAGCTTAGAGCACGCTAGGTTTCCTTCTTTTTCATTCCGAATGAGATTTTGAGCGAGCAAACTAAACGGGGAGCTGTACTCACACGGGGAGACCACAATAATACCCGCCTTCATCAGCTCCGCATTACCCGACGAGATATTACCCCAGAAGATTTCGTCATCGGTCAGCACTGTGGTATCTGGAGAAGTGACAATAGCTACCGTTGTGCCGTGGTGAAGCTGGCGGAGGAGATCCGCCTTGGGGCTTTTGGGTTCTACATACAATAAGTAGCTAACGGGGTTACTGTAGTCACGGTCGCCGGTGACTACTTTTCCCATAAACCGAATCTTATGAAACAGGTGGCAGTGTTCCACGTCAGACTTGGTCTCCTCTGACGGGTGGTAGTGGGGAAGGTGGAGACAGGCGGCGGGCAACACACGACTCACAGCTTCAAAGGTGTCGGCACGTAGGAGCTTGCAGTGGTCAAGGGCGAAGTCCTCTGTAGACTGGTAGGTACCCTCGCCGTTGATGGGTAGATTAGAGGGAGAGAAGGGAGAGGAAGGGTCTGGGGGAGGGATGCTGAGCTCCGCCGCCCGCGGGATAACATTGCGATCCGCACGGGGGACCGACGCTAACTCCAGGCGATGCAACGCCCCACGAATCACCGAAGCGTGGACGCTGTGTCGCTCCATCATCTCCTGCAGGTAGGCTTGAACTGTTTGCATCAATGCACTACTGTCTTTCGAAGTGCCAACAGAAAATTGACACGCGAGAACGATAAAGTCGGACGCTTCAATCCAATGACTAATGTGAGTAAACGAGTCCTGTACGACGTGGTGGCGACTGTGGGAGAGGGCATCAGCGATCATGAAAGGAAAGAAGGCAGGGGCGCTTTCTGGGGTGCCCTGGGTAGAGGACGCTAATCCTAAGAAAACTTCCAACATTTTAAGATGAACTGGCTCCCTGTTCTCGAAAAAGGTGGTCAACTCAATCAGAGTGAAGACCGCATCCGTGTACTGGGTGACTTCTCCCTGCTCTTGGTAGAGCTGAATATACCGTAGCACCTCAAACCACTCGTGTTTGTGGGTCAGCAACATGGTGATGATGTCGATGGGTCGGGTCGAATTTTTACACCGTTGAAGAAACTGACGAACATCCTCCGCTGTTATGACCGACTTGGAGGGACGGACATCCACCGCTAATGGAAAGTCTCTGGAGTTGTCCACCTTAAGGGTGACGGTATCTCCTACCGCAATCTTTTTGACCCCATAGTCTACCCGGTCCACGTAGTAACGTATATCCCCCACATCCGCCACCCTCACGGTGCCGCTATTGAACTCGAAATCAATACTAATAATCACCCCAGAGCGGCGCTCCTCGGTGAACAACGCCGCATCGCTAGCTGTCTTACTAGAAGGTCCGTGGCCTGCGACCCCCTGCTGCTGTCGAGTATTATATGTGGTTTGCTTCGTCCTTCCACTAGTTTCCTTCTTTTTTGTTTACCCTCCAGTAATTTCAGCTGTTCTAGACGTCGACGGTGTTCTTGTAATTTCTTATAAATGGCGGAGCGAACTGTGGTGTGAGAGGAGTCGTTTTCTTGGCTTTTCCGTTTTTCACAGGTGAGCTTGGTGTGACCGTTCTGCCCACAAAACCGACACCAGCGCGAATCTCTCATCAACAAGAGTTTTTTCTGCTGCCACTCCTTCAGTAGCTTCACCCGTGCGGCCTCGCTTTCAGGATCTAAGAAAAGGGCTGTGGTCTTTTGCTTCTCCTCTAATCTGGATTGATAATACTCCCTTAGTTTGGGGTGGGCGTCTACGATTTGTAAAAAGGTGAAGTTATTGGCGAACACATCCGAAGGGTTAGTCCAGTCTATACTAGCATTCTTCTCCGAGTCCCATTCACTTGCCAACGGGTCGGACATTTTATATAAACGTGTTTCTTCTTTTTGTTCCCTTCTGTGCCTGAAACAAAACGCTACATGGAGAAAGAAAAGGAGAGAGAGAGAGAGAGAGAGAGAGAGAGAGGGAGATAAATTCGAAGTGTCAGCAAAAAACAACAACAAAACAAAACACTGTATTGTGTAACCACAGTATTCTACCATCTGTTTTTTTTTTTCAAGTTATATTTCATGAAGTTACGCAGACACTTTTGATTCTCTGTTTCATAAAACAGTATTCATCGCCAGGAAAAAAAAAAAACAGGGGGGATCCTTTACGTATATTTGGAGATGAGAAAACTTACACCGTACAGGGACAACACCCCCACCACGTTAGCTGAAATCGCCTTTCCTAGTGTGTCTAGCTGAGCATAGGCACCGTAGAACACTTCCGTCTGTGCACAACTGGTGAGAACAGTTCCTAAAAAAAGTGTCAGGCCACTGAAAACCTGAGCATTCGACTGTATCCCTACTAACCCCGTTGAATCAATTTCTCCTATATTGCCTATAATAGGGAGAAGCGGCATCATGACCCCGAGAACGTACCCTACAATGGCAGGAGCCCCTGCGTTGGTGAAGGCCTCCTTCGTGGTGGGTGGGTCTAGCCGGGAATACCCCAGCTCCTCCACCATCATCAAGTTGGCAAATCGGTGCTTTTGCTTGGAAAATATTTTAGTAACAATGAGTGCCTCTTCATCCGAAAGCCCTTGATTCTTGTAGATGGCGATCATCTCTTGTAGCTCCCCCGCCAGGTGATTTTCAATCTCCCACAACTCTCGCTTTAACTCCAGCTCGTAGATGGATCGCTCCAGGGAGAAACACGTCGTGGCCACGTAGGATATACTAATCCCCGCCGTTACCGTCCACAGGAGCGCCTTCACCGACTGCTGTGCGTGTCCCAACAACGGTTGAAAGAGTGCTGGGGAAGCCGTAGCAGCGGCACAGAGGATGGAGGAAGAGCATAACCCGAATAGTGCTCCTAGGATAAAAGATCGGTTCTTCATAGCGCCATTTTTCCGTATCTCCACATTGAAGGATTCCATCTTCAGTCCATGTACTTGAACCGATAGAGAGGGGTTACCATATGCCCGGCGCGCCTGGGACTGACGATCGCTGGCGAAATCCATAGCGGTAAGCTAAACTCCTTGACTAATATGAGTGATTTGAAAGTGAAAAGGAAAAGATAGTGTCAGTCTAGCGTACAAAAAACATCCAAGTCAAGTGGCAGAAGGAACAGAGCTAGTCCACATTGGATAGTTGGTCTTAAGGTAAAAAAAAAAAATAATAATGAAAAATTGAAAAAAGAAAAAGAGTTAAAAAAGAGAAAAAAAAAAGGAGTTGCTTAGAGCTTTCCTCTTAAAGTGTTCATTAACATATTACCAGCACTTTCGTAAACGGTCTGAGCGAAAGTAATCGGGTCCACAGTGGAAGTGAGCACGTCCATGAAACCGAAGATCAGCATGGAAACGATGTTACCGCGAGCGTACTCCAGGGCCCAACATTCATCTGGCATGCGGTACTGCTTCGCCACCCCACGACGCATCCAGTGCTGCTCACCCTGCTTGTACACCTCCTTGTCCCCACCGGGTAACGCCGCCCACTGTTCACCGTACACAATGGTGAAGTAGTCGTCCGCGAGGTGGCGGCCGGTGTGACCCTCAGTGCCGGTGGCAGACCCGAACATGATAATGTACTCGGAGAAGGAGCAGTGCAGGACGGTCATGGATCCCATGGCCCCACCCGCATTATTCCACAGCCAGTTCCCGGTGTAGCGAGTGGTCTGTGGGTAGGCCTCCACCATAATCTGGATGACTTCATCGACGATCTGGCGACCAGAGGCATCCTTGCCGTGAATGGAATGAGCCTTTGCGATGCCCTCTTTGGCAATCTCCTGCAGGCGGGCGGGATCGTAGACCCAGTGTTGAGACTGATCAATGTAGAGGAAGAAAGGAATTGCCGCGGTACAGAGAACCAGCAAAAGAGTGAGTAGTTTTCCCATCGGTAAAGTGAATTAAATTTATTTTCTTATTTTGAGGTGTTCGATTCAAAAAAAAAAAAAAGGCTTTGAAGTGAAAAATATTAATGACTTTTTTTTTTGAAATAAATAAAGAGAAAAAGAGGGAGGTGATGAAAAGAATTAAGCAAAAGAGGTAAAAGGGAGGTCCAAGAACGTATTTGATTCGGATCTAGTTTTTTTTTTTTTTGAACTTTTTTTATTTTTCTTTGCGTTCCGCCTTAGTGCACAAACGGTAAACAATAAGAGTAAATACATAGGCAATCATTCCTGATAAAAGTGCAAAGATCACCTTTATTCTGACTAATTAGAAATAAAATCTTTTAAGCACAATTCTTTTTTTTTTTCGATTTTTAATTGTAAAAATACAAATAATAATAAAGAGAAAGAGTATCCATTTTTTTTTTATTTTTGCTCAAGCACTCCAAACCTTGATGCAGAAGTCACTACCCGAGGACAGCAGTTGTCCCTGTGGTCCCCACGCCACACTGTTAACACCCCCTTTGTGGGCATTGTCCTGTATCTTTCGACCGTCCTTCTCCAGATCCCACAAGATGAGACTACAGTCGGAACTTCCCGATAACAGAAACTTTCCGCTAGGATCAAAGCATACTTTAGTAACAGAGAGGGTGTGAAAGGTGAGCTGCGAGTAGATGGCTGCCCCGGTTTTGGCGTCCCAGACATTCACGTTACGGGCATTGTCCCCTGTTGCCAGACGGGAGCCATCTTTTGAAAGACTAACCGCCGACACCGAGGTGGAATGTGGGATGTTGATAAGAGAGGTGAGGGTACCGCCTTTGGTTTCGTACAGCTTGGCCTCGTTATCCCCTCCCAGTACTACCACCGTGCCACTGGCGTCTGCGCAGGTCCCTTCGAAACGGGGGAGTTGAACTTCTGTTTTGGTGTCGGGGATGTGTGCTTTAGATCGATACAGCACCACAATCACTTTCTCTGAGGTCACAGCAATGGCGTTGGGGAAGTTAATATCCTTTGAGACCTCCGTTACCTGCTCGCTCGCATTGGTGTCATACGCGATGAGTTTCTTTCCTGCGGCAATGTACACCACACCGTTATGTACCGCGGCCGCACTGGCGACGTCGGAGAGGGTAGGAACCGGCGTCGAGACTCCCTTTTCCCCCATCTTATCCCACGTAAGGAGACGGCCGTCTACGGAGAGAGAAACGACCTTTCCATTCCCCGTGACGTGAAGAAAAGGAACTCGCGCCTGGTGACCCACCAACGTTTGTTTGACGCCTCCTTGCACCAACCGGACTGTGCCGCCCAGAGAGGCCGCCACGAAACCGTCCTTCACAGCGGTAATTCCCTGTTGCATTTCGTTCACATCTTTCCCAAAGCTAACCGTGTCAATGACGGCGCCAGTGTGGTAATCCATGACGTGAACACTCTTGTCCGCGCTACAGGAGGCGATGCGTTTGCCGTCGGCCGACCAGGCAAAGCCGTACGTCGTGCCTGTATGCTTGGTGTCAATGAAACGGGTGGCCTTTTGGGTAGAGGAATCCACCAACAAGAGCCACGGTGACGAAGAGGAGCACACCACCTCCTTCTGATCCGGGCTGTATCGGAGAAACGTCACTGTATTCTCATTACCCGGGTCTACGTTTCCCTTGGGGACTAAGGGCTTGCCCTCGTGGAAGGAGAGAAACAGCTCTGCACCACCCCCACACACCTGAAAGGACGGTTTACTTCGGATGTCGGCCGTCATGATTTTCCGGGTATGACCCTGCAGGGCCCCATATGGTTCGCCATCCACCGAGAAGGCAATTCCAAAGGTCACTTTCCCCTCCCCACACGCCACCACCGTTTTCCCATCTTCGGAAAAGGCGAGATCCCGAATGGGGCCCTGCAGAACAGCGGTGTTCAACTTTTCCTTCGTTCCTTCCTGATTCGCCCAAATGGCCACCGTGCCTTCCTGATCCCCTGACGCTACCCACTTGCCATCCGGAGAGAAGCGGACGGCGGTAACGACGTGCTTATGAAGGTTGCAAACAATCGGGCGGGGACCGTTGGGGTCTAGAGATCGAACAATGACGGCGCTAGCGGATCCATAGACGATCGAGTTTTGAAATCCGTCTAAACGTAGAGGAACACCGCGCACTGCGGTGGGCGACGGACACAACACATTGGTAAGTTTCAGTTCGTTAGATGACATGGTGTTTTCTTGACTAGTACGGTTTTTTTTTTTGTCGAGCTAGGTCTTTACGTAGACGTGTATGTATGCTTACTATTCCTTAAAATAACCAAGAAAGGGAGGGTGATCAATGTGAAAAACAGAAAAAAAAATTCAGTCACCTTTTTGGGACTTACAATAGTAACCTACGCACACACACACACACACACACACATAATGGTTGATGAATTGACTAAGGTACACTTGTGGTAAACAATTATTGCGTGGTAATGCCGAACTATGATGGTAAAAATAAACCGAAAATGACGAAAAAAAAAAACAGTAAAAAACAAACAAACAACACCAAAACAACAATAATGATGAGAGCTTAATGAAGAAGCTTGGATTTGGTAACACGACATTAAAGAAATGGAAGTACTCATTTTCTTTTTCCAGTCGTCTGAGCTACCTTTGAAGTCCTTTTGGCCGCAGTTGGGGCATGTATCTCCGCGCTCGCTGTAGTCGGCGGGATGTGTGGAAGAAGTCCAGCTGTACTAGACTTGTTGCTGGTCGGGGCAGACTTATTCGGGTGGTTAGGAGGTTTTGGTACGATGGAAATGGATTCACTGACGGTGGGCCCACTACCGTTGCTACCCCCCGAGGTAATACTGCTACGTTTCCCTTGTGCCATCCCATTCGGTGGGGCCGGACTATCGAAGAGTTCTTCCTCTGGTCGTACAAACGGGTGTTGAAGGGCTTCTAGTATCGTCATCCGCTGGTTCGGGTCGTAGAGGAGTAAACGGCTGATCAGGTCCAGGCCGTCCTCGTCTAGTACGTCAAAGTTCCCTCGCTGCGTCAGACAGGCCCGCAATCGCGCCTTGATGCCCGCCAGATGCCCTAGCGTCGCCTGAGAGCACCTTCGGTTGTGTTCACAGAGGTGCTTACTTTTGAGCGCCTTCAGCTCGGTCTGCTCCGCTGTGGTGTAGGTGCCACGGTTCTTTTCATCGGTCGCAAAGTTTTCCATCAGCTCAAAGACTCCTTCAAAATCATTACTGTAAGGGTAATTGTGCATATCCGGAAACACCGAGGTGTCAGGGACACCCGTACGGGCAAACACCCTCTTCAGCTGATCTTCTTGATCTCTACCGCGGAAGAGGGCCGCGCCGGAGGCTAACTCGGCTATAATACAGCCCATGGACCACGCATCAGCGCTATAGGAAAAGTTGGTATTCCCCAGTAGCACATCGGGACTACGGTACCAGAGGGTGATGGCCTCGTGCGCGTACTTCTTCACTGGTATGTCTTCTATGCGGGAAAGACCGAAATCCCCAATTTTGATATAAAAGTTTTCCCCGGTTTCTTTTTTTTCCTGATTTTCTATTGTCTTGAGCATTAAATTCTGTGGTTTTAAGTCACGATGTGTGAGGTGTCGGTCGTGCATAAACGCAAGACCCTGCAGCATTTCACGAATCCACCGCTTGAACAGTATAGGATCTTCTACTCGGCGGTTAGGTCGGTTCTTTAAAAAACTCCAGAGATCTCCCCCATCACAGTACTCCAGTGCCGCAAAAATGGCATTCGATTCGCGGTCGACAATCACATCGTACATTTCAATTAAGTGGAACCGTCCCTGAGACAAGAAACTTTCCATCTCCGCCCCCCACATATTATCCGCGGGTTGGGAGCCCGCCGCCTCCTCCTCAAACTCCTCGTCGTCACTGGAGTCATCACTGAGCGCGCAGAAGGTCGTGCTCCAGTCATTGGGGCTCTTTCGAGGCTTCACCGAGTTGGCCGATTCTGTCCTTCCCGCCTCTGCTGTGGTGTCGTTGGGGTAAAATGTGCCGAGGCCATCGCAGCGAATAACACAGCTTGAACGTTGGTCGGATCGCAGCCGATGGGCTAACTCCCGTAGGACCATTATTTCTCGTATCGTAGAGGCCGATAAACCATCCTCTAAATTGGTGTTGGCCATTCTCTTCAGTGCGACCTCACGGGCTCCAAACAAAAACTTTGGCACTCCATCCACCTCCTTCGCCTCACCAGTGACCGTTGCGGTACGTTCATCGTAAGCCTTCAGTACGGCACCATACGCCCCTTTACCCAGTATATCGGCTTCCCGGTACCAGTAGGACGCTAAATTTTTAAACGTTTTGTTGTTTTTAGATTCTGTCATCGTGATGAGGAAAAAAGTCACTAGGAGTGGAAACCCTTCACTAATGCTTTTGAATTAATGACTAATGCTTAGACGAAAGAGGAAGGAGGGGAAAAAGCGTGAGTAGTAATGTTGTGGATATTGGAGTAGATAAATGGTGAAAGCAAACAAACCTAATAACTGAAAAAAAAAAAAAGTAAAAGGGCACCCAAAGTAAATATAACAACGACCAATAAATACATTAGAAACCCCAACAATACTTTCCTATGGAAAAACAATATGCTTTTTTTTTTCTCTCTCTCTCTCTTCACTATTTAACTCTAGTGGCAAATGAAATGCTCATCATTCTTTACGGAAAAGTGCAAAAAAAAAAAATAACCGAAAGAAAATCAAGACAGTAAAGCGCAAAAATTTCGATATAGTGAGAGGGATTACTGCTCCCCTGGTTTCTTGATGTCATCAAAGTTGTACGGTTTGCCGTGAATTCTTTCAAAGAGGTCCAAAATGTTCGCTGCGGCACTCTCAAAGTGTGTCGCAGCATCGTAGCTCTTGCTGATGAAACATTTACTGTCCTTTCCGTCGTCAAGCGGTTCGTAGAGATCTGATACGGAGGCAAACGTTTCAATGGTGGGGGCGATTAAGCGAAGACCGGGTTGAAGATCTGCCACAGGGTTGGCGGCGTTTTCCACCACGGTTCCTATAATGGCGATATACTTTCCGTCAGGGCACACTTTATTGTCACCGCAGAGTTGTAAAATATAAATATCGTTCTTACGGTTTACTTCGCTTTGGGGAATGATAATTTGACAGGAATTGGCGGAAGGCTTTAGACTTTGAATGGGGTGGTCGAGGATGGCGATACACCGAATGACCTTCCCCACCGGGCGGACACGGTCAGGGAAGTAGGACGGATCCCCCACCACAAATTTAGCCGACGCCTTTTTCCCTCCGCACTCTATCGATTCAAACTTCCCGTTGGCATCAAAGTTCACCTTGTCCACGGGATTTTGCAACATGTAGGTACCCCCGTAGACGGCACAGAGTCGAGAGAAGGCTTGGGGCAGTTCTCCACTCCCGTACAAAGGGTACACATACGGAGACTTCCCGTACATGTTAAAGGAGTCTTCATAGAGTTTACACCGCATGACCGTTTCAAACGCCGGTTCGTTGAGGTAGTCCTCATTCGTCTGTAGCGCCATACCGTGGCCGATGAAGGTGATGGTATCCTTACCGAGGCCGTACTCCTTGCAGAGGGCGGCGAAGGTCATGGTGCGGAGATTGTACCCCTTGTGCGTCTTGGGGTCGTTGGGCGTATAGTTCGAGATATACTCCAGCAGCTTCGCTGCTCTTCGCTTCTCGAACATCCCCATTAGCGGGGAACTGAGCGCCTCTGAGGTGGTGGCGGGAACTTTGCTAATCTTTCCACTGTTCATCACGTAGGAAGCATCCAGTAACATAAACTCCATGCTGTACCGCTCGACCACAGTGGCTCGAAGAATCTTTACCAGCTCCCCCGCGCACATCAGGACCTTGGGAATGAGGTCCACATTATACAAGTGACTCTTGCCAAGCGACTCAGGCGGTGTCCCCTTGTTAAATTTGGTGTACAGTTGCTCCAGATTCAGAGAAGCACTCTCCCCGCCGTAGTAAGGGTTGCGGTCCACGTGAAGCACCTTGTAACCATGGGTAGAAAGAAGCCCAGAGAGAACACACTCGATAAGTCCAGTCCCACACACAATAGCGTCGTACTGGTCGTCCATTAGAGTAATAATGTAAAAAAAAAAATGAAACAAAAAATAACAATTAACGATACTAATTATAGAAAATGAATACCTTCGCTACGAAGAAATAATTCGTCAGTTAGCGAAAAGGAAGAAGGTAATCATATGAAAAAAAAAATGGGGATAGAAGAGTACGAATGGGCACTACTTGGGTGATTGTGCATTTTTCCTTTTTCCTTTTTTTCCTTCAGGAGGTAAAAAAAAAAAAAAAACATAAGCTTAAAGTGGTATGTGAAACTTGTTATATTACTGCTGATTCAATTCATTCTCACGTTTTCGTTCTGCCCTAGTGGGACGACTAAAGTTGTAAACGACCTCCGACTTGGACTTTTCGGAAGGGATGCACAATGGGTTTAGTTGAAGTGCTCGGCGGTGTCCCTTTCCCAGTACGTGCTCCGGCATACGGTGCCACCCAATCGTTCTATCACAACAGTAACAATAGTTAAGAACTGGAGGTAAAAGATACTTTCTCGCCTCTGCGTCGCTTTGCATTCGTTCATTCACCAACTGATACCGTTCATCCGCGAGTTCACGACGATAGATGTCTCTCCTCTCCTCTAGCTTATCCATACTGCCATTGTCCTGTGAAAACGGGGCGTCGGTATACTTCAGTAAGCATTTTAGATCCACGAAGGATTTCATGGATTCAATTAAAGTGTGTCTCAGTTGCTCCGCCTCTTTGGTGTAGCCAAATGCTTTCATGCACTGGTCCACCGCCATGGTGGTCGCCTCCAGCGTGCTAACCCCAGTCTCTCGGGTTCGTTTGCGTAAGTGAACGAACAGCGACTCGTACTGTTCCTCAATCGTGATGCCTACTCTTGTCACCTCTCTGGGTATATGGCGGTTGAGGGATAGGGCCTGACCCCACGTGCTATCGGAAAGAATAAAGTGAATCTTTGCACTCTGGTCATCCTCTGTGTGAGTTCGTTTAGTCTCCTCGATGAATTGGGTTATTTCTGGAGACCCCTTTTCCGGATAGAGAGAAACATTATACACCATTGCGGTGGGCGTGTGCTCCGTTCCTTGCAGTTCCCGCACATAAGCGTCGTCTTCCTCTAACCCCCATATACGAATCGGTGATCCTAACAAAAAAGCCGCAATATGACCCGAGTTGGTACTCCGCATCAGCTCCTCACAGTGGAGTAACATCGTCACTGCAGTGGTCTTTTGAAGCGTATCCAACGGCAGACTTGCTCTGTACTGCTCCAACGTCTCACAGAAGCACATCTGTTTAGGGAGCCAGCAGAACAGACAAGTCTTTTGGCAATGTGCCTTCCACAGAGAAAGACACAGACGCCGTCGGACGGTGGCTTGGAACCGATCCTTTTCTGGGAGACCATATAGAAACGCCTTCCACTCCAGCGACTCCTCAAAACTAAGGTATATGGTACAGGGATCTTTGCCGTTGTTCATCGCGTTGACTGTATCCTCCACTGTAGTGGTAACTTTGGTTCTAATCACTTGGATCCCTTTTCTCTTTCGATTCTCTTCGTGTTTCTTTTCCCGTTCCACGACCGTCTCCATGGCACTCGCAATAGTTTCCTTTTCGAACTCGCTTCTTGGAGGCATGGAGCCCTTGTCTGTGCCGTAGTGTTCCAGGCCTACTTTCTTCAGAATACCCAACATTGAAACCTTGTAGGGGTTCATGTCTTCTGAGGAGTCCATCTACGACCACTAGAGACAGCTTAGAAGGAATACATTTACAATCAATCAAACAAAAAAGAAACAATAGAAAAGAAAATGAAGTGAAACCACAGTAGTGCGTCTTTTTTGTTCGTTACATCAAGCTGGCATAAAAAAAAAAAATATATGCGATAATAGCGATCCGTCAACCATATTTTTTTAAAAAAAAAAAAGCATATATAAATATATATTATTTCTGTGAATTTGATGCGTCAGTTTTATTGCTACACACTGGACAAGACTTGCCCTTGGTACGCTTATTTCGAGAGAGGCGCGCCGCTACAGAGGCCTCCCAGTCGTGGCCACAGGTCGTACAAATCCACCACACTTTAGTTTTATTGTCGGATGGTTGAATCTGATCTAAACGAAGGTCTCCATTTTTCAATGGATGCCACTCTTGGAGAAGTATACTCTCTTCCTGAGTAAGATCATTCTCGGATTGTACATTAGTAAGCGAGCAGGAAGGGCATTTGCTCTTCTCCTGACACCGGTCCTTCACCCTGGCTTGGTAGCTCTGGTTACACTGGGGGCACCTCCAGTACACAATCGCTCGACTGTCCGCTTCGATGGTGTCAGGGGTTTTGAAAGGATCATTCCGACTACGGTCGTAGAGGAGGGCCAAATCCGGTCTCTTCTCTGCAATCGTCTTATGCGACCTACGATAGCAGACGGGACAGCTGTTCTTTAAAGAACACCGGACAAACACTCCACACTGCCAATTATGTTGGCACTTGGCACAGACCCAAGTAACCACACCCGGATCATCGACCATGATCTCCGTTACACTTTTCGGATTACTAGCCGCGTACTCCAGCGCTAAGTCGGGGTAACAGTCCGTCACATGTTTGCTTTGAAACCCTTCCTCTGTGTTTTCCTCACCGTCAAACACAGACCCGCTCTTCTCTTCCTCCACAATGGGTTTTAGCTTTCTATCTTGACGTTCAACAATATCCCTCTCCGAGTCGCCCAGCACTTCGTCTTCGTCCGGTTCGTACCCTTCCTTTTCTATATCCCGAGCGGAAGGGGAAGACATTAAATCCATCTCTTCGCTCTCCTCTGCAGTTTCCTCCACCTCCCCCTCCATGACCTCTTCAGAGAGTGTGTCAAACAGCTTGGTATTGTGGGTGATGTGATCTATGTTTTTGGTGGTCCTCTTTAGTGTTTGAGTTTTCACTGGCACGGTTTGTTTTTTCTTTCGCCTCGTCACCGAAGAGGCAAACCGAACAGAGATGACGAGAGGTACGAGGGCAGAGAACGAGTGGTAACTCCCTCTTATAACAGGACAGAAGCACCGTCTCGGTAGAGGAGTGCAATACAGTCGGCTTACTGGGTTCATAAGGGAAGGATCTAAACAGAAATATCAAGAGGAAAAAAAAAAAAAGAAAGGAAAGGAAAGAAAAGAAAAAAGAGAAGGAATTTTTTTTTAAAAAAGGGGGTAAACAGCAAGTGTTGTGGTACAAGGGTAAGGTTAGTGAATCGTACACAAAATAGTAGAATTTAAATTGCTAACAAGTTCGAAAAACTGTCAATATCTCAATATCCCTAAATTGTTTGTTGGGATATTCTTTTTCTTTATTATTATAATTTAGTATTATTTCTTTTTTAAGAGAAAAATTTCTAACGAAATAAGAGAAAAATAAAAAAATGAAAAAGATAATGAAATGCCTTTTCTTTCTTTTGTTTTTCGGCGATAAAAAGTACTAGTATTTGCCAGAACGCATTGCATCGTACATATCCTTGTGGTTGACTGGCTTGGGCTTGTGGCGCTTCTTCTTTCCTCCGGGAAGCACAGAAAAGACAGTTTCCTTAATGAGCTTACCACGAGGAATCCATTTAGGAAGGGGACGATTGTTATCCGCAAACATGAAGAATATAACGGTGATCACCAGTACTACGGTCACACCCGCCACCACCCCAATAGCGTAGAAGTCTTCCTTAGTTTGAGTATTTTTAGTTTCTGCCTTTTTCGCTGGACCTTGGCGGCTCAGCATGGTCAAGAGGGGGTCTACGTGCAGGATTCGGCGGAAAGTGGTGGGACCGCTGGTCTCCCCTTGGGTGATGGTCGCAGAAACTACTACTTCCACGTTTCCATTCATCTCCATACTTCCGGGAATAAACATGAAAGCCTTTCTAACGTCTTGCACCGCGGTGGATGTCTTCATAGCGTTACTGGTAGTGATGTTACCAGAGCGGTACGACACCTCTCGGAAGGAGAGAAAGGGGGCCGTATTCTGCCACCACTGACCCGCGCTAACCGGCGGAATCGTAAGCGCGCCTGTGTTTTCATCCCGGTAGTACAGATAGACCTTTTCATCATTGTACACCACGTACATGTAGTTGACCACGACGTCTTCTGGTTTACGATTGGGGAGATTGAGCGTCAGCAACGCCCAGTCGCTGGGTCCGTAGGAAGAGCTTAAATCATCGACACAAAGTGGCGCCGCCTCGGAGTAGCTCGTCTCAAGGGGCTGATCGGGGAGAGAAACACCCAGAGGGTCCAGCACAGGCCAATAAGGACCACTTCGGCAGATGTGAATCCCACCCTCCGTAGAGTTGAGGTCCTGCGATAGGCGAGAGACATACATCGTCAAGTCAAGGTTAGTGGTGTGCTTCTGTCCGTCTTCGGTGAGAAGTTCCAGTGCGATGGTGCCCTCATAATGGAAACGACGAGCCTGGGATTCTGTGAGTCCGGCGCTACCGGGGACAATGCCACGAAGTGTGATGTTTTGATAGCTTGTTTGGCAGCCAACAGAAGGGGAGAATCCGCTTTGGTTGTAGACGTGCATAACATTAAACGGACACTGTTCCAGCGTGGTGCGGGGTCCCTTCGTCAACTGCACACGAGGAGTGCCAGCTGGGCAGTCACCTTCGGGGAATTCGGTCTTGTAGGCAGCACTGGAGAGCTGGGAGGGGGAGGTACAGTGGGTGAGCTTGCCGGTACAGGTGGGGCAGTCCTCTAGACTTGGGGCTGACCAGGTCTGCTCCGACCACTTGAATCCAACCACATGACGATCCTTCATATAACTACTTTCCATTTCGGCGCTCACGTAAGGGTGTACCAGAAGGTTGATACCAAAGGCCATATCGTTAGTATTCTCGGTACGGTAGGTAAAGAACTCAACATCCACAGAGAAGAGGCTTTCGTCGACTCTTTTGCTTCCCACAAACTGCTCAAGATTAATGATGATATCGTGGGAGGTGTAACTCGCATCAAATGAGCCGGGGGCGGTCCAAGAGTGTGCGCGAACGACTTCCGTCAACAGGGTTCCCTTGATTTGATGGTGATCGATAAACTGCCAAATGGGGTCTCCACTTACATTTTTAATCTCATCGAGTTGGTTATACGCGATCACCCCATTCCATGTGGCATCACAGTCATCAATGTCAATCGTCCAGTTCACCAAACTGTGGTTCGATGGGGTCAAAAGCGGAGCAAATAGGCAGGACTGCGCAAAGGTGTCACATTGGTTGTGTTTACCACCGAATTTTTGATACCAGGAAGATCCCAAGGCGTAGTAGAGTCCCAGTACACCGGTCCTGGGTGTTTGGTTGAGTGTTTTCCACTTCCACACGTCTTCCCCTAATCCACTCCTTCCTTGGTTATCCAAACAGGTTGGTTCAAACCCAGGGGAGCCCTGGTTCACGGTGGAGAGAACATCGGTGGATTCGAAATACCCCCGGGACCGAATGGGCTCGAACGTGGGGAAACGAGCCCCAAGGATTCCAATCAGAGAGTACACGGTGAATACTAACGCATTGCTGGTCCACCTGACCGATATGCTGTCCACCGAGTGACCATCCGAACGTCTTGCTGTCTGCTCAGGACTGTTATCCCAAAGGGGGCGGTCATGATACGTGAACCACGCCTTATCGGAGCACGACCCTTTACAAGTGATCTTAGGGTTCGTCACCACGGAGGAGGTATCATTGGTGGGTGGCTTTGAAGTCGCGGGTGGTTTAGAGGTGACCTGGATGTACGCGTAGCCGACGCAGGCAACCTTGTTAAGACACGTCATGGAAAACTTAAAGTCATAAGTTCCTTCGTAATTCGGTGGGATATAGCGAAAGTCACCGGTGGGGAGAAGTTCAAGGGAACCAGCTTGGGGAAGGCGGGTGAGCATGAAGTATCTTCCATACACACAGCTGTCCTGGCCATACATCCCATTCAGAGAGCTACTGAGCGCAACTCCTGCGGCGGTGCTGTAGTAGTAAACATTAGCACATGCCGCCACCTCTGGGGCTGAAGTGGAAGACGTGGTGGTGTCGTTCTGGGGGTAGTATGAGACAATGGTGACCTCTGTGATGCAAGATGGGGTAGTGAGACAGGATACTTCGACTTGATTCGTCACAATTTGCTCCGTGACCGGAGCCTCATAAAGAAACTCTCCGATAATATTGACGAAAAAGCCAGAGTTGTTGGAGGCCTGGGAGCGGATGGCTTTGTAGGTTACAATCTCACACTGTTCACCCAGGTCCACATTGATGATGCCTCTTAGTTTCTCCCCGGTGGCCGCTTTAAAGGAAAATTTTTTAGCACAAGCTTTGGCTGGTGCTAGGGATGTGGTGGTCGTCGTTTCCGGTGCTGCAGACGATGAGGTGGAACTGGAGATGGGTACCTCGTTCAAAACAAGAAAAGCGATATTAGCGTCGCACAGCGGCTTTCGATCGCAGTACACTCTGACGCTGTAAAACCCATCTCTCTCCTGATCAGGAGCAGTAAACGTAAAAGTAGTGCCAGTATTCGGTAACTTCAGTTCGCCAGTGGAGTCTGAAGAGCGAACCACGACGTAACTTTCTCCGTCACATGTATTCCCAATCGGTAGAGACCCGGAGGTTACACTGCCTTTCGCTACTTTAAACGCAATCTTAGAATTTTGGCAAGCCTCAGATTCTTCATGAAGGAGAATATTCACGTATCCGCTGCAACCCAGTGTGTTGGTGTCAGCGCAGTAAACGTCAAATGCCAAAGTCGTACTCGCGTCTTCTGTCATGGAGGGTGCACTGTATACATATTGTTCGTTGTTAAAAGGGACAGCAGCACCGATCGAGGGTTGGTGAAGAACCACTTTTACAGAACCTGGGCACACATTTTTATCAAATGGAAGATCACCCATGTAAGTCTCACCAGGAGCGTAGGTGACAGTGGATGGACTCCCACAAGTGGAGGAAACAGCTCGTGCGACACTCGATACAGTGGTGTAGCGGATGACTGCCTCGCAGACTAGTTTATCGTCTTCCAACGCCTCTACCACGAATGAAAAATCGCTTACACCAGTTTGCTCTACACTGTACAACCACCCTTCCGCTGCGTTCACTGATACTGGGCTGGAGTTTCTGATCTGTAGAGTCCTATTGCCCGCCACTCCACTACTTACCGACGGTGGGGTTACAGAGCCGTACGAACGCTCCCCACTAACAATAGCATAGGTATGGCCATCCTCAACGCAACGGGGAACTTCAGCAAAGACACAACCAAGCGTGATCACCACTCCCAGCGCAACGAATAACGCACGCTTCATCGGGACTTGTTTAACGTAAGACAGCGAGAGAACTACTGTAATGAAAGTGTAAAATATAAATTAAATATATATATATATATATATATATATATACTTGAAAAAGAAAAACGATAATTAGAGGTGATAATAAATACTACCCCTCAAATCTACTAATTAAAATAAAAAAAAAAAAGAATACCTACACAAAGAAAAAGAGGAGAAAACAGCTGGGTAAATCACGCATCATAGCGAAGCATAACGTTACACTTATCACGAAAAACCATTTAGTGAACCAAAAAAAACAACAACTAAGACTGTATCGTATATTGTCCCACCTGATTCAGAGCAGCCTGTGCCTTGGTGAGAGCCTCCATCATATCCTTAGCTGCCTTACGTTGAGCCGCGACCTGTGGAGCTTCGGCTAGAATCTCAGTGGCCTTCTTCTCAGAGTAGAGCTCCCGTACCAAGCGAGCGTACACCTCCTCACGGAGACGGGTGATCATCAGTAAAGTAATGGCCTTGGGGACCTGGTCGGACACGTTACCCTTCACGATGGCGAAGTAGCCCTCCACCATTTCGCGAATCGCGGTGTTCATGTGCTGCTCGTGTGAGGACATCTGATTTCCGAGCATGATGCGGGAGGGGACATCGTTCATGTCTTTGTTGGCAGAGCCGGTGGCGATACTGTCAATCAGACCCTTGTTCTTGTCGATCTCCACTTTCTTCCCCTTGTTTTTGTCGTCCTCCTTCGCCTTCGGGTCCGTGGCGCCCTTGGCCCCGGCCTGTTGCTGCTGCTGTTGCTGTTGCCCACTGCTCTGCTCCGGGCCGGGAGACCCATACATCTTCACAAAAGCACTTTGGGCCAGCTCCTCCATCGCCGGATGCTTCACATTGATAAAGCCTCGTTCCGCGTTGATAATCGTGCGTACATGACTCGACGTCGGTCCGCGGAATTCAATCAACATCGATTGGCAAATGCTTACAATCGCTTGCTTTAGGCGAGGGAAGCGCTCCACTTTCGCCGCGCACGTGTCCACAATTTTGATCAGTTCCTCAAAAATAAATGTCACGCATTTCACCGAAGGCTCCTCCAGGCGTGAGATTTGCTGTTTAGAGAGCGCAACAAACACTTGGTCCGAGGGGAACAGTGTCGCATGCATACCAGACATGTTTCGTGTGTTGATGCGGATGTACTCGTCGGTAAGGTCTTTCTTGGCTGTAAGACTCCTCACATACGCCGAAAAACATTCATTGAAGATATAGTCAAGACGCGCACCACCCAGCAACTCCTTTGACGCATCCGTTATACCGCCGTCGATAGTGTGATTCATGGTATCACTGAACACCTTGATGAGAGACAACAGCTGTGCACTAGGTTCAATATTTTCATGCTCAAACATGCCCAGTTTCTCCATCTGCTTCTTCGTCCCTTCCATCAGCTTATCCACGTGTTGCTTCAAGTCAGGAATCACGGACTTGATGTGCTCCAAGAGTAGACTGTTGAGCTTCTTGCTCAAATACTCCGTACCGGACACATCCGCGATATCATGGTAGATCGGGGAGTTAGCGAAGAACTCGTGCTCCGCGGCACGCGCCGCTGCCATCGATTTCTTCTCGTTAATGTCGTGCTGACTGCGACACACCACTCCGATAAAACCGTGACGCAGGGGGAGCGTCTTGTTGGTCAGGACATCATAACAGTCCGTTCCCCGATCCATGAGGTCAATCTTAGTAAGCACACCCAGTGTGCGGACGCCTTCGGGGTCCAGTTGCTTTGCCAAACGCAGCGACTGGCTCGTAGCAAGATCGGTGTTGGCGGGAGAGATGGCAAGAATGATCGTATTCTTCGGCGCCACGTAGCGAGTTACCATCTCCTTGATTTGCTTGTCGATATCCTTGGGCTGGTCCCCCACCGCATTCATCACGAGACCGGGGAGATCTACCAGAGTCAGGTTCAACACTTGATTCGAGAAGATTTTCAAGTTGATGGGTTTGTCCGTGATAGACGAAGGGCCAGCCACCTGGATGGTGCGGTTCGTAATCTCCTCGTTGATCTCGTTGAAATCAAAAAACTTCTTGTTTGGTATGTGCAGGAACTCACCCCACTCCTCTTCATTCGACTTGGGCAGTTGAACCAGCTGCAGTACAAGGGGGCAGCGTGTCACGATACCAGAACCTCGGGGGAGAAAGTCCTTGCCCACAATCGACTCCAGCACAGAACTCTTACCGCAACTCTGGCTACCCACCACTGCAATCTGAGGCAGATTCAATTGGTTGTTCATATTCACGTTCGCGAACGCATCGTGAAGTTCGTTAATCACGCCGATCAGTGGATCCATTGGAAATAGAATGCGAAGAGGAAAAAACGGCAGCAAAACAGAAAATCAGGCTAGTTATATGAGTTGAAAAAAGTTTAGGGGGTAGAAAAAAAAAAAAGAAATATTAGTAAAGAAAAGATCAACAAAGAGTATTTATAGAGGAACTAAGACGGACCAATCAGTATTTACCTTTTAATTTATAGTGTGGTGTATTTAAGAGAATAAGTCCATGGGGGTACAAGTTGGCAGTGTTGGGTTTGGGGTTCACCAGGTTAATCAATATCAAGGAGAGTTGTTGTACACGATGGATTAGCAGTAGATTTTGTATTGTCGTCGGTGGATTTGGGTATTGGTGGTGGCGGAGAAGAGTTCTGATTGGTCTTATGATCCTTATTCTGATGTACTTTTACTTTTCCGCGTGATTCCTTCGCGTAAGGGACCGTTATTTTGAGCTCTCCTGTAGTTTGTGACCTCTGCACTTGAACGGCGTCAGGGGAAACGTCCTCCTCCAGCGGGACCTGTAACAGTGCGTCTTTTATAAACACGCGAATCACCCTCACATCAACTTCTACGTTGAGGAGAGAGGTAGAAATAAACTTCCCTGGTTTAACCGTGACGATAAGATGCTGAGGATCATCGATGTCAATAGAGAAGGGCACTTTGGCTTCGTTTCGCAGCAAATAGCGCCCGTGCTTTTCTAGTTCCTCCTCCAGAGTTAAACGAGTCGGTTTTTTGTTTAGCTCTCTATGTAGTGCCGAAATACTCCCCGGTGCGGGTTCCTGCGCCTCTTTCTGCTTCCTTTCCAACTCCTGCTGCTCTCGGAGCATCTGGAGTCTCTCCTCAGGGCTGTGCCCGTAGAGACGTTCTCCCTTTTCGTTGTACTGGGGCGGGAACGGATCCAAACCCTTTTCTAGCATTTCCTTCTTTAACCTCTCCTCTTCACGGAGACGCAATGTTTCCTCGGAAATGTGCTCCCCCACAGTTTTTTCGTCCTGCCGTGCCTCAATCCGTTCGCCTTTGATGATCTCTGAACCGTCGAGGTCCTTTAGCTGGGGCAAGGCGCGTACCACGTAGCTGCGGTAACCGCTCAACTGAGTACAAGGGTTCCCAGTGAGATGGAGAGACTCTAAAAACGGATTTGCTTTTAAGCTTTGGACGGTTGTGATGTCGGCCACAAAATTAAGTGTCAAGTCCAAGCGCTCCAGAGCCTCACAGCCCTGAAGACCTTCAATCACTACAATGTTGTTCACGGCGAGATTGATGTATTTCAGCCATTTTAAATGTCGCAATCCTTCTATTTTTGAGATATAATTGTTACTCAAGTACAAAATTTCAAGTTGTCGGCAGTAGTCCCCTATAAGTTCTATTTTTTCAATATCTTGTTGATGAAGGGCAATTTCTTTTAGGTCGCTTAAACAACCCTCATTGTGTTCTGCACGTCGACGTAGTAGCTCTACTGTGATCCTGCCCATGTCAAATGTCAAAGAACGCGGTCACTGTGATCTGCCCAATAAAAATAACAGTTATAATAGCAGTAGATGTAAGTAAAAAGACTGTAAAGAAAACAAAAACTTTTCCTTTGTGTCACTAAAGGTGGAAGTGTTATTTATCAAAGAGAGAGGGTATAAGTAGATGACTAAACAAAAAGAGAAACAAAATAGAGCTGGTGGTAAACTCTGTACTAAAAGGAACGTAAATAAAATATCTATCAGCTGAGCAACAACACAAATGAAAAAAAAAAAGGAAGACGCATAAGTGAATAACTAACTAAATATATATATATATATATATAAATAAAAGCAAAGACTGGCATATTTCGTTTGGCGTGTGTATGTGTGTGGGACTGTACAAGGGAGATTTCAGCTGAAATACTCCTTCCCACTTTTTTCTTCAGCGCCGCCTATATTTGGGCTAACCCTTGTGTCTTTTCACGTGTTGAAAGACTAATCGTCCCGGTGGTGGAGAAGACCCCATTGGCGCCTTATCCAGCTCCTTCTGGTCCAACGCAGGGAGCACACGAGGTGCCTTCGCCCTCCCCTCCAACACTGCATCGTGTGAATCCTCTAGAGGGGGGGAGTGGGGTGGGTCGCCGGCGAAGGCGCTACTCTCCCTGGAGACCGTCGGACTGTGGAAGCCAATAGAGAGTGGGTTGGTCGAGGAACCATAGCCCTCCATGCTGTCTCGCACACTCACGGAGGGGAGTGCGGTCCTTCCGTCGGCACCAACCGCACTCTGGGCCTCTGGGGGTTCGGCTACAACAGCGACAACTCCTATTGTGTCAGACGGGGCTTTTACAGGGTACTCGTGAAGCAGAGGAGAGGGTTCTGGTGGGATGGCCTTTTCCTCCACAGCAGCGGAGGTGGGGCTGACGACGGTGCCAGTAACGGGAGGCTTGCTACCTTGCTCCTTGGACCGAAAGGGCAGCACGACAGGGTCCACCCGTGAGCCCTCTTTCTGCAGGATAAGGTGCAGTTTAGTGGTCTTATCCGTCTCCCTGTTGATGATGTGAATTGGTTTGCTAGTAACTTCCTCATAAAGCGCCGACACCACAGCCACCAGTTGAGCACCTTCTTCCTTATTATCGAAGCGTAGCAACAAATCAACCGGCATTGGATGATACATGGTAGAGGTCTTTACTCTAAACGGATGTTCCGCAATGTGAAACCCGACATGATTGTCGTTCCACAGTACAGATTCTAGATCCTCCACCTTACACGCATAGGAGAAGTCCCCGTTATAATGGGCTACATTGATGGTGTGGTCGGTCACAAAACAAACTCGTTTATTCCTGAGGTATTGACTTTTGATGCGCTTTGCGGTGTTAAAAAAGTATATAGGTACGCCCTCCAAAGAACTAAATGCATTTTCAAACCGCGGAGGAATGGGTACCATCTCGCAAAACATGTTACTATTAGTATTATTACTACAATATTTACTTTTTTTTTCTTTGACGTGTTTTCTTTTGTCAGTAAAACGTTTAAAAACGGAGAGAAAAAAAAGTCCTTTTGTTAGAATTTTTAACGATACAGGTATAAATTTTCTCCATCTACTCTCGCCATCTGCTGAAAAGTGGCTTAAAACTTCATCGTAATAAAAATAACAGTAATATAATGTGAAGAAGAATTATTTGGAGAAGTCAGTACTTCCTAGTGCCTTTTCCATATTCCTCCTAGCTTCCTCAAATTTACCCTGGTCTCCTGAGAAAAGGGCACCGTCTACCTTCTTAATGTGTGAAAGCAATTCACTCTCTCCTTCCTCTTCCAGTGACGGAAGATCCTCCTTCACCAGACGAATGCCTGTCTTCGAGGCTCTGAGGTGCGTATTAAAGGTGTCCATCAGCACTTCGTAAAAAGGCGACGAGAAACCATATTTTTGCATCAGCGAGTAAATACCATCGACAGAGTTTGTTAGGGGGGTGTGGGCGCCTCCTTTGAAGACCGCTTTCAGCGCGTAATCTACTTTAAAGTCAAAATCTAAACGACGGCCTAGTACGAACTCCTTTGAGGACCGGGCGGTGCAGGCGAAGTGGAGGACAGACGCAATAGAGGCCGGAAGAGGCGTACCGCTCGGACGTGACAGCATGTGGTTCACCACCTCCTCAGTGGCCTTTATTGCGTTTTGAGAGTAGGAAGCGAGAGCAGAGACACTATTACCGGCGTAAGCGTTACTCACCAGCCCAGCCCCAAAGGCGCAGAGCAAGGTGCAAGCACTGCATACTGACAGTATCTCCCCATCCCGCTCCCCGCTTAATAAACTGACATTCTCCCTTTTGAATAGATTATGAATGTCCTCGCCGACCCGCGACACCGCAGTTGGATCTGCGCTGCCTAGGGAGGAAAAGGCCAAGGTCAAGGATACACCAGAGAAGGGAGAAGGCGCTGGACTCGCGGCGACTGCCCACTCCTGGGGGAGAAAAGGACCCGCGCCACAGAGGACCGGGATCTGCCGGCCGCTGGATTGCACCTCAGAGGAGACCCAGTCAGACACCGAGTCCCCCTCTGAGGACAAACCCCGACTAAACACACAGATAAAACGTTTTAACTCGTTTTCAGTGGTAGAGTCTTGAATCCACTTTGTCACAAAAGAGCGGTAGAGGTGGACGGGGGAATCGGTAGACGTGGTAGTGCTCTGGTTTAAAGGAGAGGAAAGTGAAAGAAAAAAAGGAACACAAATAAAAAGAGGTCCATTCACTATTTCACTTTCCCTCCGCAAGTGTTGGATGTTTAAATTATCTGGGATGGGCAACGAAATTTGTTTGAAAGCACTAAACTTCTTTTCGGATGCTAACTCCTCGTTTGAGGTGAACAAAGTGGTGCCCTTGGCTGCGCGGTTTCTCATCAATGCAAGAGAGAGCGCAGTTCCCAACTCCCCTGCACCCAGAACAGCGGCTTGCATGACAGATTACTATTTTGTTGTTGTTGTTGTGTGTATAGGGGTCAGTAAGAAAAAAAAAAGGAGAATACATAAAAAGTATTACCGAACCACAAACAAGTCTGTGGGGTGGGACCTTTAATCTCAGGACAACAGTGGGAACGGAAAGTAGTTAGTAAAAAATAAAAAAACGTTCATTAACACTATTTGATCAGAGATTTTTTTAGAACTCCTGTCCACTTTTTCTCTAACCAACTCCGCAACTGTATATTCTCAATCGCTCTACCAATGGCCAGTCTTGCGTTTGGGAGGGGATGGGTCTTGAAAAACTGGGCGAAGTCGTTTGCGTTTTCTTCACCGTGTAAAGTACTGGCAACACGGCTCACAATGACTTGGATGCGGAATTGTCCTCCTCCCCATTGACGATCAATCGCTGGGAAGTTATCCTTAAAAAAACTCCATACCTCATTCCGTTGGAAGTGAGGATTAGAGCACATTCCAACAAACACAATACCCCCAAAGTGATTCCGAATTCCTTTATTCTCTACGCACTGAATGCACAGGTTCTTTACAAAGTTGGTATCCGACCCGGAAAGCAACCCCTGAAGTAGCGCACGACAGAGCTCATCGTTTCCATCTTCCTTGGCATACCTCTCCCACAATTCCTCGTTTTTCTCCGTAACTTGCTTTGATCCTTCCAGACGTACATAACTAGCGAGACAGGCTGCCAGAGTATCCGCATCGTACACTTTTCCGCTAAGAAAATTGTTTACTTGTACGAACGACCACTCCACAATAGCGATTTCCTTTACCTCTGATAGTGTATGCGTCGTAGAAAGGTAATTCAACGCCGCATTGATTAGAAATGTTCGGTGGATCTTATCGGTCCTTTTATCTTCCTCTGTGCACTTATTGGCCAGCTCCACCAAAAAGTGCAAGTGTTCCTTGAGAATACTTTTGCGCAACTCTTCATCGGTGAAAGCGGAGGCAAACTGTTTCACACAGTCGCAGTACTCTCGTAAAACACCCGTGTTGTTCTCCCCCTCCTGAACCCGCGCACCGAAAGCAGCCAGACGAGAGTAGTCATCAAAGCCCATCTGAATGGACGCGTGTGTGTCCGAGATTAAGGCCCGCTTATCCGAGGACACTAGCCGAGCGTAGTCCTCCACCCAGGCGTTAAAGGTTGCATCATCGTAGCGGCATCGGTAGAACCCTGTTTGCTTGGGGTTGAGGGTGAAGAAGTCCTCCTTTGAAATCGCCGCTGGTAATTCCAGCTCCACGGCCTCCGCACCCCGTAACATGCGTTCTTGCCGAGTCTCACCATGTCCCTGGATCGTGATGGGAATGGTCCACGTGAGGTCGGTGTTCGGTGGGGTGGTCGCTAATTTGCAAGGCTGCTGACGCACTGAAATTTTGTTAGGACTAACCCTGGAGACATGAAGAATAGGATACCCCATTTGCGTGGTGAAGCTCTGCATGGCTTCCGCAATGGGGAGACCTGATGCCTCTTGGAGTGCCTCCCACAACTGAATACTTTTGGTGTCCTTGAACTGATATTTATTGATGTAGTGTGCCACCGCGGAGCTCCACTTCTCCCCCAGAAAAGACTCCAGCATGAACACCAAACCCATTCCTTTGTCGTAGCTGATCGAATCGAAAATTTCGGTAATGTGGGCAGGATCAGCAATGGGGACCTCCACCGGGTGACTGTGTTCATACATGTCGGTCTCTAACGCCCCCACCACATCGGCTGTGGCGTCATCTAAACACTTCCAGCGGGGCTCGTAGAGGTGAGAGGCATAATAGCCACACCACGAAGCAAAGCCCTCCTTCAGCCACAGCCCCTCCCACCAGCTGATCGCGACAAGATTGCCGAACCAGTTGTGTGACACTTCGTGACAGATCAGCTCCGACGCCCGCTTTAGTGAGGCCAAACTCGATGTAGCAGGGTCAACGAGAATGGAATCGATGCACGTAATGCATCCCCAATTCTCCATACCCCCAATGGGGAAGTCGGGGACGGCGACAACGTCCAACTTTGGTAGAGGAAACTTGGCTTGAAAAAACCCCTCAAACAGACTCAGCGCAAAAGAAGTGGTGTCGAGGGCGAACTGAGCGCGGCTGGATTTCCCCAGTGCGGTATACACCCTTATCGGAATGCCATTCGTTACCGTCTCTAGGTACTCTAGCTCGCCCACCACACAGGCAGTGAGGTACGGTGGGCACAGCGGTACCGTCTGAAACGAGTAGGAAGCGACTCCATCACTGACCAACTTATTCACCAACGGTCCATTAGAGAGGACGGAGTAGTGCTGTTGGGAATCGGGTAGGTGCACGGTGAGGGTAAAGTCGGCCCGTTGAGCGGGTTCATCTTGACAAATATAAAAGCGTCTCGCGGCGGTCGGTTCAAAGTGGGTGGACGCCATACGATGCTCCTCCCCATCGTGATGGAAACGAACCCGATAAAAACCGCGAAGTTCTTCCTGTATTTCGTGTTTGAACTGAAACGTCACCTCCACTTCATCCCTTTCGATAGAGTCTAATTGAAGCACAACAGTTTGACTCTCTTCCTCCCACTTCAGTACTTTTGCCCCTTTAACGGAAGTGATGTCAATGGTGGTAGCGGCGTGTAGGCGTATCTCGTCCGACGACTCCACTTCAGGGTTTCGTCTCAGCGTTACCTTTTCATCCGCCCGGTACGTCCAGGTAGAAAGGTCGACGTGTACCTCGAGGTCGTACGCTGACGGAAGAAACGCATTCGATAGCTTAACGGACATTTTTTTTATCGTTATTCTGTTTCACTTTCGTGATGGCAAAAGAATCTCGATTAAATGTGGAAAAGAATAAAGAAGAAAAGGCAAAAAAGTGAAGCTGGCAGTGTTGAAACCCTCCACCACCATCACCACAGTAAAACAAAAAAAAAACGCATAATGGATATAATGAAGCAAAAACAAGTGACTGATAGTAATAGCAACTATAACTACCCTTCTAGAGCAGCTATTTTTTCCGATAGTTCCTTGATGTTTTCCTGCAGCATCGTTTCATTTCGCTGGTACTCCTCTGTTTTTGCCGCCAAAAGTGTTTTTGTACTGTGTAATTCCTCCTCCAGATTCCGCTGATAGTCTTTGAAGGAAGATAACACGAGCAGGACTCTTGAAAGATGAGCATTATAACACACTGCTGCAGAGTCCGCCGCGGTTAACGCGTTGAGCAACTCCTCTACGTTTGAATAGTTCTCTTTCCTCTCAAAGTTGTCCCCTGAAGCAAGCAAAGCGCCGTTGGTTGTGTTCATCAGAGCCCTCTCCTTCTCTGGTTCTAACGGGGAATAACAAGAAATCTCCTCCAACGCGCTGCAAATAAACTGAAGAGGATCCCGGAGTTGACTATGATTACACAATATAGCCAACTCTCGGAGGGTCTGAGACAGCATCCGAGATGAGTGTCGTATATATTCGACACCAGCGCATCCTTCAAACACAAACTGTTGAAATACAAACCACCATTGGACTACTCCCTCTTGATTATTCCCGAAGGTCTCCAACACCCCGTCGTGAGACCGTTTTAGTAAGTGGGAAGCCGCCTCTAGAGCTCCCTGAATTGCACTCAAACAAGAGTCACAGGAGCGGATAGTGTTGCTGATAAAGTTACGATGAGGGCTTTTTTCCTCCAATTTCTTTCTTTCCTCTAAAGACACAAAACGAAAGATCGTTTCCAGTACTACCGGCATATGCACCCGTAATAGTCCGACCCATCCCGAAACCAGCTCCATCCACTTCAGGGGTACTCCCAGTGCGTAGGAGGGATCTAGGTCTGAGGGGTCTTTTTTCAAAAAATCCTCCACTTTGCCGATGAACGTCAGCATTTCCTCCTTCTTGGCAGCGAGGCTGGCGTTAATGAGGGTTAGACGATCTCCATAGCAGCGCAAATCCCCCACCGAGACACCCTGCAGTTGTGGTAGGTAATTCTTTAGGGCAATTAACAGCACCGTCACCGCCCCCAAGAGGGTGCGCCAGAAGGAACTGGTAGACAGCACTCGACTAGAGTCCACGGTGCCCTCTGCTTCGCTCCACACTCTTTCATCTGGGGTGAGAGAGAGGGAAATGGTAGAACCTTGTCGAGGGGGGTAGTTCAGAGTGAGTTGAAAAAAATGGGAACAAAAGAAAACAAACGCCTTCTGGTGTGAGTGTTCACCATTCATGGTGTCTAATGCGGTGGTAACCTGCTGAAGGAGGCTGTTCAGCTCTTTAATCTCTCCTTTAAGTTTTTCTTCTTCTTTTTTCATCTTTTTGATCTCCGTCTTTAGGCTTTTCGTTTCCTCTTCAAAGGCCGCTTTGACAGAAAAGAGCTCAATGTGCAGATTCTGGTTCTCCTGGGCTAATCGTTCCATGTCTTCGTTGGAGAACAACATTTTTTGCGGCTCCTTCCCCTCTGAGGACATCAGCGATGAAATCCCTTGGAACATGCTTTTTCCTATATTCACTCCATTCCCTTTTTCGTGCTCAATGTCGGCTTGCAGGGACGCAATTTGCCTCCGAAAGGTGTTATTTTCCTCCTGTACTGCAGTGAGCTCTGTTCCTATTTTACTTAGTTTTTCTTGCAACTCCGTGTTATGTTTCTCCAACTCTTTCTTTTGCATTGTCACACTCACAATGGCCTTTTTAAGAAGAGATATTTTCTTTTCGTCGTCACCGCTGGAACCCATAAGTGCCGCAATCTCTTCCTTGGACTTCATTACCAGCCGTTACTATTATTATTATTATTATTGTTGTTGTTGTTAGGATTACTGTTTTTGAGCAGTGGCTTCTTTTGCGTAGGAAAAAACAAACAAACAAGGAAAAGGGTAGAAAAATATGTAAAGGAAAATGTATCGCCTTATTTAAGTGAAAAAGACATGAAAAAACTCCCGTTATTATTGGTCTAAAACACAAATCCCGCAATTATATGTATATATTATAGCGTTTGCGTCTATGATTGTACACTCCAACACACACCTACACTACTCTCTTCTGTGTGTCGACGTTTCTATACAAGACGAACGCGCCCGGATATAACAAACGGACGGAACGTTCGATAGGGCATCAGAAACACCTCCCCTGCCTTCATTTCCTGCGAAGCGCCGTCGTCGAGGTCAACGACACCCAAGTCCTCTAGTGCTGCCCCAAACACATATTGATCCACATCAGGGGAAGGAAGTATCTCTAACCCTTCGCCGTAGGGAGGGTTGGGAACGAGGGATTGGAGCTCCACCGGGGCCCCCTGAAGCCCGGACCGTAGGACACACTGCTGGGCAATCTCCGCCAGTCGATCTGCCACGACGGTTTCGTTATCCGACAAATTGTGCCGCTGTGGGTGTTCCACGATACTGGTATCTCCACCCTCCTCGAGGACGCCTTCGTAGGCAATGAGGCAGCAGAGGGCTTCAATTTTTCTAATCCGACACCGGAGGAGCTCCGTAAGAAAGAACTGCACACGCTGCGCCTCCAGCAAAACTATATTCGACGCTTTAAAAGGTAAGAGGGAAGAGGCTCCTTCTCCCTGAGCGGCAACCCGCCGTTCCTCCTCCGCAAGCTGGGAGGCCCGGTCCCGGCACTGGGATAGTTGGGCGACAGTGCGGTCTATTATGGCGAATGGATAAGGGAGAATGTCAGGGCAGAGCCGTTCATCCCCACAGGCCTGAATAAGCATTTGAGTAACGCTGCTGGCGCTAAACCCTACCGTCTCTGACAGCAGTCCAGCAGAGGGGGGAGCGGAGTCGCTAGGGCGGATGTTGTCATGGTCAGAGGAGTGGTCTGAATCGCTTAGATTATCTTCAAAGAACATTATACTAACGGATGTATGTGTGTGTGTGTGTGTGTGTGTGTGTGTTGGGAAAGATGTGTGGAAGTGAAGGGTGGTAGTGTCAGTCTGAGATGGTAAGAGGATTCAATAAAGAACAGGACAATAGAATAAAAAAAAAAGATGTTAATGGTAAACGGGAAGATGTAGATGATGTTCTTTTGTAAAAATGGTGCTTACTTAGATTATGATCGCTTACCACATGGACAATAGTAAAAAAGAAAAAAATCGAAAGGAAAGGAAAAAAAAATTAGATAAGAATTAAAAGTTGGAAAGGCATAATTATTATTGGGATTTGACAGGAGCTTGATACCAGGGCTTATAACCGTCTCGTGTCCGGCGCTCCAGTATTACGTCCATTCTGTTTTGCATCTCTACTCTAAAGTTAGTTGCCAATGTTTTAGCATCGATATTGGGATCGTACTTATACTCACCTGTATAGATGTACAAATCGGCGGGGTAGCCTGGAATACTTTTAAGTTTCGCATTCCACACCTCCGAGTTCCCGAAAATCACGATGTACTTAATGGGAAGTTTGTGCTTTAAAATGGTATTGAAACTACCAATACGAAAATCGTTCAACTTTTCCGGTGTTTTATTCAGTACTCCCTCGGGAAAGAAGCAAAGACCACCGCCGTGTGAGACAAACTCCTCCACTTCTTCCGCGACTTTCGCCTGTTTGTCCTTTTGAACGGAAAAGGAGTCTGACTTTTCATCTGCAAAGTAGACGGGGAAGTGCCCACAGCGGCGGATAACATACCCGAATATGGGTAAATTCCGCAGACTTGCCACCAAGAACGTTTTCCCGTTTCGAAGAAATTCAGTCGGACAGACGCAGAGGAAAAAGAGTGCGTCAAAGAAGCTGGTATGACACATACACACCGCCGATCCAGGAGTGATGATGTCAAAGCCCTGAGAACCCTCCATCATTACTGTGTGGATGTGTGGAATGTTGGGCTGAAAAAAGTAACGAAAACAAAGAGATTTGAACACACGAGAGTATTGCTCCGAAGTGGTGTGGTCTAAAACTTTCAGTGTGTCGGAAAAGAGACTCAGTACACGACAAGCGATGTGGCACACCGTCACGGAAATCACTAGCACTATAGTGAACCACAACCGCATCACGATGACGGGGGGAATGCGCTTCCGAAGAAGGTACAGCCAACCAAAGTACGAAACACACAGAAGTATCATTATTGTAAAACAAGTTGAAAAAAAAAAAAGAACGTACCTTTTGCGAAAAAAGAAAAAATTCAACAAATAAAAAAAAAAAAGATTTAATCCAATTGGCTTAGTAGAACAGAAGACAAACCAACAACACCAACAACACCAACACAACATAATAATAATAGTCGGCACATTTTTTTTTTTTTTTTTGGCTTCTTCTTTTTGATAGTAGGATTAAAAATATCATTCGGTTTTGTTGGGTTTATACCAAGGGGTGTATTTTCTTTGCTTTCGTAACTCGAGCATCTTGTCCAGTTGTCCTTGCATCTCCTCCCTCAATGCACGGGCCAGCTCCACTGGATCTGCATTCTCCGTGTCATACTTAAACTCTCCAATAAAGACGTACACATCCGCAGGGTACCCCGGAATCCCTTTAAGCCGTGCGTTCCACACCTCATGATTACCGTAGGTCACCATGTAGTAGAGGGGAAGCTTGTGGGCAACTATTTGTTTAAAACTTCCCAGACGGAAATCCTTCAGTACTTCTGGTGTCTTGTTGAGAGCCCTTCAGGAAAGAAGGACAGGGAGCCGCCCTCCTTCAAGAATGCTCTACCTCCACCGCCACTTCCCCCTGCTTCTCTTTCTCCACCGAGAAGGAATTTTCCGCCTCGGAGTTAAAGTAGACAGGGTACTGTCCACAGGCCACAATCACTTGTCCAAACAACGGCAAGTCCCGCAGACTCGCCTTGGCAAAAGTCTTGGCAGTGTAGATGTACTGCAGTGGGACGTACCACAGGTAGAGTATAGTGTCGAAGAAAGAGGTGTGGCACAGGCACAAGTCATGCTGGCGGGTAATCTCCTTCCAGGGAGAGACCCCACCATGAACTCGACATGAACGTGCTGGCAGGTGAGGGGCATGATAACCCCAAACGTCAACGCACACACACAACGAGAGAGAGAGTGGTAAGTTTCTTTTTGAAGAATCTTTCTCGTGTGGAGGAAGGTCAGTATCCCGCATAACGCCCAACTGGCGACAACAGAGAGAAAGAGGTGAAAGGTAAACCACACACGCAGCACAATCACTGGTAGGTACCTCTTTCGGACAGCGAACAGAAAAGCACCATAAAGAGCAGCCGCCACCAGAATCGACATTTACTATATAGATCTCTCAAAGGTCAAACGATATCAATAATCACTAGAGACGGACGGAAAAGGGAGAGAGAAAGAGAGAGATAGATAGAGAGAATGAATAGGTAGTGGTAACTTCTATATAGAAGAGGGAATGAGAATACTATGTAACATTGGCTAACTTCAAAAAGCTTTCATCATTACCGAGTCGAATACGACACACTAAAATAGTACTTTATTAACGATTATAATAATACTTCTTATAATTTGTGGAAAGTCGAATCAAAAATTATCTTTATCTCTTTTCTTTTCATCACCCTACCGTTCAGTTATAAAGTAGGGTAGAGCTTCACTAGAGAGTGAACAGTGCGTTAATTATAGACGAGTATTTTCAAATAGATCTTCCCACTCTATTACCCTTATTATTGCTAGACGAAGCACATATTTACCTTTGTAGATCAACTCCTCTGTGGGAAAAACATAAAAAAAAATTGAGTGGAAAAACGAACAAGTTAAACAAAAAAAAAAAAGACGCCTACGAAGAAAAAAAAAAAACGGGGTCAACACCATGAAGAAATAACTGAAGTGAAAAAAAAAAAGAGTAAAAAGAGAGCACAACTTGAAAATCAGTGTAAACTTTCTACCTCATTTTCAATAATACTATATTTTCCCCAGTTGTTCCCCTTATCCTTATGATTAGCTCTGTATTCTTATTATTACTACTATTCCTTTTAATTCAACACTACCACTTATGTTACTCACACCTTTTGGGGCAATCTACCCCACCGCGGCTCTGGCAGTGCCATCGGCGGGACAGACATTTTACAGGAAGTTCCAGTGACGAATCGTGCACCGACAGGGGACGGGGCAATGAACCCCCGCACCCCGCCGAAACTACTGGATCCACTTTCAACGCGAGAAGGAGGAGCCGCGGGAGGAGCCGCGGGAGGGGGAGGAAGACTCACCCCACAGCGTACACCTCCGTCCGGGCCGACCCACACTAACAGAGGACTCGAGGTGGACAGGGCGGGGACACTGTTCTGACCCCATAGAAACACTGGTGTAGCCCCCGATGCGGGAGCCGCAAACACCATGGCACTATTCGAGTTGTTAGTGGTACTAGGATTGGTAGTATAAGTAATACCATTACTAATATAACTGTAATTATAGCCAAAATTACTACTACCATTATTACTGGTGAAAGTAAAATTCTGCATTAGCTATTGAAAGTTGTATGTTTTGAAAATATTGTAATATATTATTATTATTATTATTCTGGAAGCCCTAAAGCAACCTTATTTCAGTTTACTCGTTCAAAACGAATCGAGTCTACCAAAAAATAATAAAAATAAAGAGAAAAATAGTAAAAAAGGCTCTACGTGTACACACAGGCAGTGCACTTCTAACTTTGGGAGTGTTTGAGTGGAACGAAATCTATCTTCACTCTCAATCACACACGGTCCCTATTATAGATATACGCTTGGTTGTTGGAAATTGGAAACCAATAAAAATTAAAAAAAAAAAAAGAATGAAAATTTTGATAGAATCCTATTAAAAGAGTGTGAGAAAAAGAGCAGAAAGGAAGGTAGGATGGTGCAACAGGTTTTAGTATAAAGCACTCCAACATGACAATAAAAACAGCTAAGGTAGAAAATTGAGGGTACTGTAGAGCTACTACCTAACACATTTACAAAGTACGCTTCAGAAAATAAGTCGATGCCATGGAAAAGGGTGGGTTGCGAGAGATACCTACTTTTTCATCATTAAAGATGGTCCATTTACCACTCTGTTCGTCCTTTACATGGGCGACATAGTGTCCTGTTTTGGCGCTGGAACCGATGTGGCTGATCATCGCAGAAAGGGTGTAACGAGGAACACCATCGGTAGCCACTTTCTCTGTCGACGGTGTTGCGTTACCTCCCTCCATCTCTTGTTGGATGTTGGGATGACTAAAGATGTAGTCGACTGCCCGTTCCACATTCATATTAGTCTGCAACAGCGCATATTTCGCCACCTCAACATCCACCCCCATACTCACCACCGTAACCAATGCCATTTCATCGACCGCCTCTCCAGCGGGTTTACTCTTTTCCTGTGGAGACGGAGTGTCCTTCATTTCAACCTCCCCCTCCAGTAGCCCAGTCGCCCTATAGGCTCCCAGATCGACTCTCTCGGGGACATCTACGTAGACATCCATCTTCTTGGTGGTGAGCTCCTTCGGGTCAAAATACGCCCGTCTGACAGACAGCACCAAAACATCAGGAAACGAAGCAATTCGGGTCGACTGTGTATACACCGATGCCTCTCCACAGGAGGCACACTTGCACTCGATCGCGTTATCGGCACAGAGGTAACGAAGACAGGACTCCAGAGTGAAACGTGGTCGCTGGTCATCGGCGGGTTTACTTACATCTACTGGCGGGATGCTCAGAGGATCGATAGGCACGGGGAGAGAAACCATGTGTTCCTTCTCCTTTGTGTATTTTACCTTTTTGCACTTGTTGCACTGCAGACGACGCTCCAGAAAAAGTTCAAAGCTCTGAAACGAGGAGCTGTCAGAGTTGAAGGGCTTTACATGTCGGCTCATCTCTTCAATCAGGTACAAAAAGTATTCTGATGCATCCTGTTGGGAACCCGTCGAAAAGTCTGGGTGCCGCTGTGCAAACACATTTTTAAAGTACCGTACCCCAATGCCATTGAGAGATTCTGGAGTTGGTTTCGGCTTACTGAACTCGCCCGATAACAAACCGGAGGCCATTCTTTCCAGCTGGCAAGTACGGCAGCTTAGTGGGTCCGCTCTGCACTGCTCTTGGTGTTTGGACCTTCCTTCATTAAAGAAAGTTAATTGGAATTTGGCGTTATTAAAGAGACACTGCAGTACGGATGCGATATAACAAGTATTCCCAATGTTGTAAATACCAGTCTTACCGGGTCCAAAAACCGGCTCTAATGTCTCCCCTGCCTCAGTGATCTTGTCAAAGTCAAACTTTGAGGAATAATCATACATCATCTCTCCCATAGTTTTCGCTGTTTTCTTGGCTGTGTTGATGTCAATCCCAAAGTGAGCCATGTGAGCGGCGAAGTGAACATCTGAAACGTCATCATCGCAACTGTAGCAATAAAAGTCTGCCCCAGTCGGGGTAACGGTGCCGAGCTTGACGGACGCTGGGTGCCCAGTGAGGGTGTAGTGCTCTAGTGCGTGACTATTGCCACCTGCCTCCTTTCGAGGGCATCCGATGGAGCCGCACGTAAGGCACATCCAGTTATTCGTGTTGCACTCGCATCCAACATTGGAGCACTTCATGTCGGAGCTAGGCACTTGGCCTGGTGGAAAGGGGGACTTTTGTTGCTCGAGACACACTAGGTGGGGACATTGAGGTTTGATGTATTCGGCACCGTTTCCGTCGTCCTTGGCTCCAGCGACGGCCGCGTTGACAATGCCGTCGAAGCTGTCCTTCGCATTGGGTGGGGTGACAAGGAATTGACTCTTACACGCCGCACAACACACAAAGTATTCGTACTTTTTGGGGGACGACACCCCCAGAAGATTAACATCCGTAACTTTTTCCGGTTTCTCATCGGGAAGCTCCTTCACATTGGTAAACATGACATGACCACCGTGAACGCTGACATGTTTTTGAATGTGATGCCCACATACGCCAATGAAGCAAGTCATGCAAACAAAGATGCCTGTGTCGTGTCGCCAAGAACGGCAACAGTAAGCACATTCCTCCTTATGAACTGTAGAAAAATGCTTAGGTTCCACAACACATGAGTCGTCAAAGCTGTGAGGGCATGCCTCACCAGTCACTGTAAAATTCATTAAAATAAGAAATTTAATGGAAGCACACTAGAGATGAAGTTCCAGTAGGGGGGGGGGGAAAGAAAAGAAAAGGGTGAAGAGGTAGTAAAACAACGATTCTTTTAACACAGCTATCCTTAACCTCGAACAACATCACCAAACACATCATATTTAATCAGCCGTGAAATAATCCCGTGTCTTCCGCTTAGCAATGGGGAAAAGGGCTAAACGGTGTGCGGTTTAAATTCACTAAAAAAAATGATAAACAAGGCAAACAAAAAAAAGTAGAAAAGTAAAAGTAAAGAACCAATCGCTAAATAAATAAATAATTTGTATTTCCAGAATCACTCATTCGTAAATACAGGAGAGCGTTTCTCCACAAACGCCGTCATGCCCTCTTTGCGATCCTTGGTCGCAAACGTAGAGTTGAACAGGTCCTTCTCGTATTGCAACCCCATCGACAGCGAGGTCTCCTGAGACGCGTTCACAGACTTTTTCACCAGCTTCGTCGTGATCTGGCTGTTCTTGCTGATCGCCTCCGCTATCTTCAGCGCCGTCGGCATCAGCTCCTCGTGCGTCACCACGCGGGACACCAGACCCGCACGTTCCGCCTCCTCTGCAGTGTACTGCCATCCGGTCAGGGCCCACTCCATCGCCTTCGCCTTGCCGATCGCCCGTGGCAGCCGCTGAGTTCCACCGAGGCCTGGCATAGTACCGATCTTAATCTCCGGTTGGCCAAACTTTGCCTTCTCACTGGCAACAATGATGTCACATGCCATTGCCAACTCGCAACCCCCGCCTAGAGCAAACCCGTTGACGGCGGCGATGAGTGGTTTAGAAATGGAGGGAATATCACCGAGATCAACCGTCTTGGGAGACTTTAGTATTTCAGAAAAGGTTCTGTTCTGCATGAATTTTATGTCAGCACCAGCGACAAAGGCCCTTCCTTCGCCAGTAAGAATGATAACGCTAATAGAGGGGTCGGAGTCGAACTGTATCATGCTTTGGATGATACCCGACCGAACCTCGGGATTCAGAGCATTGAGCTGATCTGGGCGGTTCACTGTAATAATACCGACAGTGCCCTGTGTGGACGTTTTCACTACAGACCCCAATGCCCGAAAAATAAAAGTGTTACGGTACATAAATTTCTGAATTTAAAGTAGACCTGGTATGCGTAACTGACAAAAAAGGGGGGAATAACGAAAGCGTTGGAATAAATAAAACAAGAGAAAACTTACAGGGAATAAAAAATGGTCACCATAATTTAAGAAAAAAGGGCATTTAAGGACGCTCATGAAGAAATCAAATGTAGAACAAGGAGGGATATCGGCTGAACTATTTCCAGAATCACTCATTCGTAAATACAGGAGAGCGTTTCTCCACAAACGCCGTCATGCCCTCTTTGCGATCCTTGGTCGCAAACGTAGAGTTGAACAGGTCCTTCTCGTATTGCAACCCCATCGACAGCGAGGTCTCCTGAGACGCGTTCACAGACTTTTTCACCAGCTTCGTCGTGATCTGGCTGTTCTTGCTGATCGCCTCCGCTATCTTCAGCGCCGTCGGCATCAGCTCCTCGTGCGTCACCACGCGGGACACCAGACCCGCACGTTCCGCCTCCTCTGCAGTGTACTGCCATCCGGTCAGGGCCCACTCCATCGCCTTCGCCTTGCCGATCGCCCGTGGCAGCCGCTGAGTTCCACCGAGGCCTGGCATAGTACCGATCTTAATCTCCGGTTGGCCAAACTTTGCCTTCTCACTGGCAACAATGATGTCACATGCCATTGCCAACTCGCAACCCCCGCCTAGAGCAAACCCGTTGACGGCGGCGATGAGTGGTTTAGAAATGGAGGGAATATCACCGAGATCAACCGTCTTGGGAGACTTTAGTATTTCAGAAAAGGTTCTGTTCTGCATGAATTTTATGTCAGCACCAGCGACAAAGGCCCTTCCTTCGCCAGTAAGAATGATAACGCTAATAGAGGGGTCGGAGTCGAACTGTATCATGCTTTGGATGATACCCGACCGAACCTCGGGATTCAGAGCATTGAGCTGATCTGGGCGGTTCACTGTAATAATACCGACAGTGCCCTGTGTGGACGTTTTCACTACAGACCCCAATGCCCGAAAAATAAAAGTGTTACGGTACATAAATTTCTGAATTTAAAGTAGACCTGGTATGCGTAACTGACAAAAAAGGGGGGAATAACGAAAGCGTTGGAATAAATAAAACAAGAGAAAACTTACAGGGAATAAAAAATGGTCACCATAATTTAAGAAAAAAGGGCATTTAAGGACGCTCATGAAGAAATCAAATGTAGAACAAGGAGGGATATCGGCTGAACTATTTCCAGAATCACTCATTCGTAAATACAGGAGAGCGTTTCTCCACAAACGCCGTCATGCCCTCTTTGCGATCCTTGGTCGCAAACGTAGAGTTGAACAGGTCCTTCTCGTATTGCAACCCCATCGACAGCGAGGTCTCCTGAGACGCGTTCACAGACTTTTTCACCAGCTTCGTCGTGATCTGGCTGTTCTTGCTGATCGCCTCCGCTATCTTCAGCGCCGTCGGCATCAGCTCCTCGTGCGTCACCACGCGGGACACCAGACCCGCACGTTCCGCCTCCTCTGCAGTGTACTGCCATCCGGTCAGGGCCCACTCCATCGCCTTCGCCTTGCCGATCGCCCGTGGCAGCCGCTGAGTTCCACCGAGGCCTGGCATAGTACCGATCTTAATCTCCGGTTGGCCAAACTTTGCCTTCTCACTGGCAACAATGATGTCACATGCCATTGCCAACTCGCAACCCCCGCCTAGAGCAAACCCGTTGACGGCGGCGATGAGTGGTTTAGAAATGGAGGGAATATCACCGAGATCAACCGTCTTGGGAGACTTTAGTATTTCAGAAAAGGTTCTGTTCTGCATGAATTTTATGTCAGCACCAGCGACAAAGGCCCTTCCTTCGCCAGTAAGAATGATAACGCTAATAGAGGGGTCGGAGTCGAACTGTATCATGCTTTGGATGATACCCGACCGAACCTCGGGATTCAGAGCATTGAGCTGATCTGGGCGGTTCACTGTAATAATACCGACAGTGCCCTGTGTGGACGTTTTCACTACAGACCCCAATGCCCGAAAAATAAAAGTGTTACGGTACATAAATTTCTGAATTTAAAGTAGACCTGGTATGCGTAACTGACAAAAAAGGGGGGAATAACGAAAGCGTTGGAATAAATAAAACAAGAGAAAACTTACAGGGAATAAAAAATGGTCACCATAATTTAAGAAAAAAGGGCATTTAAGGACGCTCATGAAGAAATCAAATGTAGAACAAGGAGGGATATCGGCTGAACTATTTCCAGAATCACTCATTCGTAAATACAGGAGAGCGTTTCTCCACAAACGCCGTCATGCCCTCTTTGCGATCCTTGGTCGCAAACGTAGAGTTGAACAGGTCCTTCTCGTATTGCAACCCCATCG